>VXBQ01006095.1:1781289-1810449 GCA_013400175.1 Phainopepla nitens | reverse complement strand
CACCTGTCTGTGCCCTGTGCCCGCCCCTGCCCCACCTGTCTGTGCCCTGTGCCCGCCCCCGGCCCAGCTGTGCCCGCCCCATCCAGCTGTGCCCTGTGCCCGCCCCATCCAGCTGTGCCACACTCCAGGGCCCAGCTGCCAACTCCCATATGTTTCCCAGCAAAGCCACCCCATTCCCATTCTTCAAAGTTAATCACCAGTTGTGATGTGGATTTTTTGCTAAGAGCAAGAAGAATACTGCATGCTGCAGGTATTTGCAAGGCACACCATCTCACGTTGAGCTTTCCTGACACAGTTCATGCCTTTGCTAAAAGCAAAACTGCCCTTTTATTGCAAATTCAAAAATTAGTTTTTCAAGGTTTCTTGCAAATTGTCAAGTATGGATTTAGTTGTTTAATAGGGAAAATTACACCTTCTTGTAAAAGTAGGGCCCTGGAATATTTTAGGGAGACATCATTCTTTTTGAGATATCAGTTTACTTGCTCTAAAACACTGTTTTTCTATACTGCTACTCAGTAGCACATAATAGTGTATAATAAAAAGCCAGGTAGTTCCCTGTGTGCAGGCAAGTAGGGTCTGTATATCAAACCTGCTTGAATCAGTTACAGAAGTCTGAATACCAGGAATATTTTCATGGATATATTCTGTTCAATGTCCATGCTTATGCAAGGTGGTATGAAATCTTTGTTGTCTTGAAGCAGTTGGCTGAAATCCTCCTCATCAGCATTCTGTGACTCATCATGAGTAGGAGAACAGCATGTTCTCTAAGGGGATTCAGAATAGGATGGAGAGGAAGTGGATAAAGGTGTTTGTGGACAGGCAGCTTTATTACTGGTTTGTTTGGTTTCTCTGCTTTAGAGGCTACTCATGTTTTGCTTCTGGAATGCTTGAAATATAAATTTCAGTTAAAATTTGTTGGAACATCCCCATTTTTTTGGTAGCATGGTGGGCTTGGACATGTGGGGGAAGAGGGGGTTGTGCTTAAAGGTTCATGTACTTTACGTGGCAGCTAAAAAGAAGATAGAGATATCATTTATTAACTCACTTATTTTAAGACTTTATATAGCTTAGAAGATGAATTTAAAATGTTAACAGATGTTCTGTTAGGCTTTATTTGAAACTTCATCTTCCTCTTGGCAAGAGACTAGCAGTTCATGTGATGGTTTCCTTTTGGTCAGCCTAATAATGGCCTTTTAAGGAAATTTCCAGAAATACTACAGGAAATACAGGAAGATTAGGGGGATTTTATTACTGTTAAATTGCTGGTGATACTGTGTTTTATATGAAGTAGTTTGTTCTGCTCCTTTTTAAACAGTTTGGGTACCTTGAATGTGTACAGTGCCTCCTAGAGGAGTCAGGCATCTGCTTTTCTCTAAATAATCCTACCTGCAAAGTTTCCTTCTGCATCCTCCATCCTGAGATATAGGCAGTGCCAAGGTCTGTGTAGATGATTGATTTGCTCTTAGAAAGTGGAAAGCTCAGCACCAGGGAAAGGCCAGGCTAATAGATTGAGAGATTTCTGTACCTGTGATCCTGGAACATTTCTTGGAGTTCCCTAAAGACTGGATCACTTCAGGGCACTTTCCACTAGTTCATACCATTTTTATGCTGAAAAGACAGCTTGTAAAATAAAGTGCTTCCAAAACTTTTTTGTGTTACCAACTGCTTAGTGCTCCTCATAATGATGAGAGGCATTCTAAATTAGTGCTATGTTCTGGTCTGGCAAAGACCACAAAATTTTGGGAAATTGTTGACATCTCAGCTCAAATGCTTCAGTTACAGATAAATATATTTTCTGTGTCCTTCTGTTTGCACTGATGGTCTTTTCCCACATTTTGGCTGGAGGAAGAAAACTATGGAAGGTTGTTTAGGTTTTTGGAAGTTTCCTGGGCACAAACTGGTTGGTGCACACAGGCATTCAGTACACACAATACAAAAACTCTTCTGCAGTGCATGGGAATGCTACTCTGCTATTGAATAGTGAAAGTTTCTGAGTTCAGGTGGCAGTTTTTGACCTTCTAAAACATACTGTGCTCTATTTCTGTATAGTGGATTTATATAAGTTGAATATTGTATGCTTAGGGGTTTTTTTGTCCATAGTGTGTGTTCTTTGAAGGTATTGGTTCTGCCTTCTGAAGCTGAAAGTAGTCAGTTTTAAGCTTAATAATGCTCAGCTTAGTTGGCATACCTAGTGAGGATTATGCATCATGGTAGCCAGACCTTTATCATCTGCCAACACATCTTTAGAGATGAGCACTTGAGCTGGGGGATGTTTCCTCACCAGTGCTGAATACTCAGAGTCCTGGCTGTCCTTAAGGAAAGAGGATAGGTGGCCTATGTAAAAGTGAGTAACTGTTGACATTGCAGTCCACAGATAAGCTCCCTATGGTTCAACATCAGATAGTGGCTGTTTCTTCTCTACTTCCAGACAGTTCATTAGAAAGAGTTCTTTTGAAACTGACACATTTCATGCAACTTGGCTTTATTGCATGTCATCAAAAAAACCTATTTACAAAGATTTGTTGCACATATCCTAAGTTCTGTTTATGATCACAGACATTTAGTTCTTGGTTAAGAATTCCTTTTGTTCAATTCTGTATGCTCTTAAATGCCAACGGAGAATAATGTAGAGGATTTGTGCTGTACCATCTACTCTAATAGTGATGAATCAAAAATGTATTTGTCTGGTTTTGTAAAAGGAATGTTTACAGATATGTCCGTTTCTTTTGTACTCAGACAGAATTCTAAGTATTTTACACTGATACAGACAAAGTGGTGAAACTTGGTCATGTTTTGAAATAGTGTATGTTTTCTTCCACTTGCCCGTAGGTCTCACTAGGAGGTGTTGATCTCACAGTGCGTGTCCTCACAACAGGTTACTGGCCTACCCAGTCAGCCACACCAAAGTGCAACATCCCTCCAGCTCCCAGACATGCTTTTGAAATATTTAGAAGGTATGTGTTACTACAGATTTTTAGGTAGATGTTTGAAGAAGAAACTTTCTAAACTTACCTGTACAGTTTGTTTGGGGTTTTTTTAACAGCTTTACTGTTAAAGAGGTGCTGGCAAACCGCTCTTCTTCAGCTCTTGTGAAAATCAGAGAATGCAATAGTTGCATTATGATGCTTAAGGTTTTGGAAAATTTTGAATATCATTCTGACAAAAGTTAATGTTTTGAAGAAGCAAAAAGTTACAAATGTTTTAAGAATGTCCTCAATAGCTCCAAAAGGCTGTGTAACTTTTAAAATGTATTTCCTCTTCCATACAGAATCTGAGCTATATATTGTTTTCATTTAAATTCTATTACAGATTTTATTTAGCCAAACACAGTGGGCGACAGCTGACACTCCAGCATCACATGGGTTCTGCAGATCTCAATGCTACTTTCTATGGGCCTGTTAAAAAGGTAGAAAATCAATATTATATAAATATTGCATTTTTTTTTAAAAGTAAGCAAATGAGTATTTTTTTTGAACTTCAGAGTTTTGTAAAATAAAAGCAAACCCATTGCAAATGTAAGAATAAGAAAAAGATGCCTTCCATCAGCCTTATAGTCTGGTTCTTTCTTTGCAGCAGTTTTGCTTTGATTTCTTTTCCCTCTGAATCTAATTTGAATGCATCACTGAGTATCATCTTTTACTTGTAGAAAAGTAGTAAATGTGATCTTGAAGGGACTTCAATTGAGTGGTTTGAATTTTTTTGACTGTCGGTGAAAAGTGAAAAGAAACTTGTTATTTTTGCTAAGCCATGTTTAGCCTGCTTTTCATAAGCAGAGTGCAATGTAGACAACATTTTTTTCAAAAACAAGACTCTAGCAGAGCTTATAGAAGTATGATGCTTAATTTGTATGTGTACAAAAAAGGAAATTTGTAGTGATTAGACCAGTACTAAAATGCCAAGCTAGAACTAGCAATGGCATGATGCTTGGGGATGTAGGAGGCAATGCAAAATGAAAGCAAAGTTCTTACAATGCATATTAATAACATGCACTTGGGTGGGTGTTGAAATTGTCTTACTGTAGGACAAATATGTTGATAACCTTAAAGATAAGCGTAAGGAGACTTGGAGGGTGGACAGGTAATGGAGCAGGGGTGGACGAGGTCAGAGGTGGTGGAGTCTCCATCCTTGGCAGTGGTCAGTGTTTGATTGGTGGCTGCAGATGCTCTGGGGTGGGGGCTGGACCACGGGGCCTCTGTCTGGGCCTCCAGGCTCCATCTCTCTGGCACTGTGAGGCAGCTGCTGGAGGAACCTCCTGCTCGTGCCCCCAGGTGTTTGCTTTCCTGTCACTTCTGTAGGCTGATCTCCTAGAGAAATCTTTCATCATGAAACTTTCATCTTATCATGATAAAACATTTTTCAGTGAAGAATAATCTAACAGTAGTTTTGGAATTTTGAAATAGGAAGATGGCTCAGAAGTCGGTGTAGGAGGTGCCCAAGTAACTGGCTCAAATACACGGAAGCACATATTGCAAGTGTCCACTTTCCAGATGACAATATTAATGCTATTTAACAACAGAGAAAAATACACCTTTGAGGTAAGTGGTGTGGTAAGCTGATTCTAAATAACTGGTTTGGGCACTTTCTTGTCCTCTTGAGTTAGGCATTTGAAGATCAGGTGCCTCTCATTCTATCTGAGTATGGATCAGGCCAGTTAACACAGGAAGCAGATTGTTAGCAATGCACCTGGGAAGCAGTTCTAGGGGTGGAAATTACTTGGGAGCAGAAGGTTTCAGAAATATTTGAGAATCGTGAGCGTGGTTGTTCTAGGCCACTGAGCTGTAGAAAAGCTGAGGTTGAAATGCAGCAGGTGGCTCCATTTCCTCATTTTGTCTTTGAGAAACTGGATTTAGAGGCCAAAGGGTGGAGAAGGGTTTGTATCCTGGCTTCTTGAATACCTAAGTAAAATTGGCAGGCTGGACCGAGCTGGAGGGTGAATCAAAGAACTCTCAGCCTTTCTCTGAGCTGATCAGCCAGAAAGGACAGTGAAGAAAGGTGTGGGTAGATTCATAACAAGGAGACTAGAGGAATGTTGCTGGAAAAGGGTGAAATGTCAGCTAAGAGATGATGATGAAGGCGACTTTAGAAGAGGAGGAGGATCATCTGCTTTGTTGAGTGAGCATTATATTGTTAAGATAAATTGATAGCTTTGTTTTGGACATGACCTTCTGTTTGAGAGAGCATTGGCAGCCTTGAAAAGCAGCATGGATGCAGTTTTAAAGTAGATTTCCAGATTTTCTCATCTGCTTTTGACTGTGCTACGCATGGTAATCATTTGCCTTTTTGTTTGGATTGTGTTTTCAGCTTATTTGGCATACTTCTAGTTAACAGAGAAAGCTTCTTTGAAATGGTCTCAGTAGTGATTAAGGAAGGCAGGATTTGATAAGAGACTCTTAATAAACTACTGATAATTTAAAATGCTATTTTAGAGCACAAAGTCCTGTGTGTTGTGAAATCCGTTATAGGGGCATTACAGCTTTCAGTATTTTACAGAACATTTCAAGGAGTGAAAACAAGGAGGGGAACATAACAGCTCATTCTTTTTCTTGAAGCTGATTTTGAAATTGGGCTGGTGGCTGCCTTATTCCACCAAATTGCAGGCTTAATGAGTAGTAGAGCCTTACCCAGTATATGAATAAATAACACTTGGGAGGGCAGTGAAAAATACAGTTTTTCATACATGCTCTAAATTATACTTTATTTTACCAAGACCAGATGATAGAGAAATATGTCCATCTGCTTTTAGGTTGTATGTTTTGTTTATTTCTGGTTTGGGAGTTCTTAAGCTCTTACTTTGTGTCCCACTTGAACTAAAACATTAAGGAGGCATGTTTGTGTTGTTTGGTTTCTTTGGTGAAGTGTGTGGGAGTTGTCTTTAACTCCAGCCAGGAAAGCTTATGAAAACTTCAGAGGAGAATGAATTTTATCTTTATTCATTTATTACTGGATACCCTGATTAACTGCTGAGTGCTGGGATACCATTCCTTCTCTGTTGTGCCAGATGAGTGCTTTCAGTGCAGCAGAGCCCATGAGCTGATTTGTGTGTGCTTGTGTATCTAAAACTGTCTGCTACACAAGTGTTCCTGCAGATTCACAACTCAACAGATTCATCTGAAGTTGCCTTACAGCTAAACAGACTTTGCTGTTTTATTTTGTATTCAGTGTGATTATTAATTGCAAACTTGATAAGATCCTCATAATAATCCTAGTAGCTATTAGGCCATGTGATTGAGGGAAAAAAAATGGGATACTGCTAGTGCAAAAATTATCCATAAAATACTGTGGAAACTTAAAAGATTGTTGCATAGAAAAATTTCTTCACAAAAAATGTATACATTTCTTGTGTTCCTGTACAGCAACATGTTATTTATATATGCAAAGTAGCTATTGGTCATTTAGGTGTAGGTTAATGCTACTGAAGTGGAAGAGGAAGAATCTTCATGCAGGCCTTCAAAGAATGCTCATTTTTTCTATTAATTCAGTTTTTTCTAATCAAGTCTACTCAAGATATTTTTCAGTTGATTTACATTACAGCTCAGTATTTTAAAAAGTGAAATGCTCACTTTTGACATCAAAAAATGACATCAGAAATTAGTGTGGTTCTTTATGTTTAACAAACAAGAAATACAAATGTGACCATAGTAGAAGTTAAGTTGTGGAATAATTCCACAAAAATGAGATATAAGAACTGTGAACTAGATTACCTGTTCCCTCTTTTGCTGATATCTGCTTTGGAAGGTACATACAAGTTGCAGTCACTAAATAAAACAAAAAATACTTACTACTTCAACAAAATGACAAAATTCTTTTCCTTTGGATTTTTCTGCACATCTTCCTTCTAGTAATCTGTTTTCTTGTATAGAACTGACAGAGTTCCATACCTGGAATGACCTCTTTTGTAGCCCCCAGACAGAGCTCTCACTTGGTAATATTTCAGCACTGAGATTGTGTAATCAGTACTACTCCTGTGCACAAATCTAATGTGGCCTTTAAAATAAGGCGTTTTTGGAGATAGGGAAGAAGTATACATTTCTCACTGCTACATCAAATATGTACATAAAAACATGTTCAGAAAAACGTTATGCTACAGACTGAGGGAAAGAGAGCACAGGAACATCTGTTATCCCCATTTACATTCATAGCTGCATTTTTTTATTCAGCTTGAAATTTTTGGCTCCCTCTGAGGCAGCATATTGCAGTGCAATTCTTTGTGATCCTTACTTTAATGCTAGCTTATAAATTCTAAAAGTGAATGGTTTGAGTGTGTTCATGGCTCAGCTGCAGAGTGAAGTAAAACAGCAAATACACAGGGGTTTATATAAGGATGGGTAGCATGAAACCCCCTCAAATTCCCTTTTAGCTCTTTGTTTCACTTTTGTTAAAAGCAGAGTATATATGGCCTTGTAGAACTGATGTCGTTTTGAAAGGATTAATTTTAATTGTTGATCAAAAATCAGTGTTTGGGAGCCTGCATGGCACTGGCATTACATCATTAATCAGCTGGATTTGGTTTGTAGCCTTTAGAGCTTTTCATTTATCTAAGCAATAAAATCTGGCACCTTCCCTTGGTTTGTTAAATTTTATGCTGATCAATCCATTTCAGTAAGATTTTTTTTGTTGTGACCATGTAAAGGATTATAGCTTCTTGGGATTTTTTTTTTTTTTTTACTACTACTTTGTGCTGAATCTGAAAAAAAAATGTGTGAAGGTGACAACTGTGTTTTAAATAAAGCAGCAAAGGAAGAAATAGTAGCTTTTATGAGCAGTTTGGAGAGAAACATTTTGATACTAGGAAATAGTTAAAATATGTGGATATTCACAACTTACTTCAAATGGTATTTCTGAATGCATTATGCTAAGAATACTCTTAGGAACATTTTAGTATTTCCAAATCATCTATAAGCAGGAAGTGCCAAAAATCCTGAATTTTTTTTTTAATTTTGGACTTGGTGATTTTATTACTTTTACCTCATTCCAGGTAACTTGACTTTATGTCAAAAACAGTTTCACATAAAGTCAACATTCTGTGTGTAGTGTTGGGTTGAATTGAAAAATAATGCCTATTTTGTCTGAGCCTTGGCATCACAGAGAGCTGGTAGGGAGATGCTGTGTATGAGGTGCAGTCTGATTCCTGATAAAGGTCTGAGTCAAAGCCAGACTACATCCAAACTGTTTTTATTGTATGTTGTCAGTGGTGCCTGACGACAAAAGTGGCTGTTTTTTCTGGGTTGATTTAAGAAATAACTTGAGTATACTCAAGAAATAACATTATTTTATAGAATTTAATTGGATTTTTCTGGTCAATATTTAACAAGTTGTTTATAGTTCTTTACAGATCTTAGCATTTTGATCACTTGGAGTTGTTACTGCTGTTTTTTACCTAAGGTCATCACATGGACTTGTGTGCCATGAGAATCAGGAATTTATGGGGACAGTGTAAGGGCTTGATACTGCCCTTGGAACCAAAGTTGGAGAAGCTGAGAAAGGGATAGCTCTTGTGGACAGCTGCATGTCTGCAAGGTGTGTTTTTTCTCTTTAGCTGCTGTGAGTCCCTCAAGAGTCTCAATGGGAATGTGAAATCAGAAGTGTCTACATTTCCTCAGGCTAGAAATAGGAAGAAAAGAGATGAGGAAAGATGAACTTTTACTGAATGGGAGCTCAGTAAACACATTAGATCTGGGAGAGCAGCATAGTTGGCCTCCTAGAGCATACTAAGGCATCATGCTGCATCCAGTCAATCTGTTTTACCAGCTGATGACCGCTGTTGACTTGCCTAACATCCATCTCTCAGCTGACTCTAAAGAGCACTGACAGAGGTACACCAGGTTGTGTGCATGTTTTACAAACAGTCTTCTTCAAAATTCATATGTTTGCTGCACTATAATGGGCTCTTTTTGTATTTCACCTGGAGAAGCCCTAGCCAAAGGCATCTGGGCTGCAAATAAATTGTTGGAGTTATGCAGAAGGGGGAGGTGTGATGAATCTAGAGTATTTGTATGCTACAGTGGAACCAGACATTGTTTGCTCCATTTGTAAAGATCTTCTTTTTAACAGTGAGGCTTGAATGCAAAAGCGTTTGTGCAGCTCTTAGTCAGGAATGGTCATGAACATCATGGATGTTTTCCATCACTGAGTGAGTCAGAAGTTTTGGTTTCACTCTGTTCAACAAACCCTGGAAACAGTTAACAAATCCTTTCAGCCCTCTCAGAAATTGCAGGGAAATGGAACAGCTGGTTATTCATTCTTCTCCTTCCAGCTATGGCCACTGTTCATTTGGCAGAATCTGCTGTCTGAATACTGACCCAGGTGGATAATTTTGCACAGTACCCACTGAGACCTTGCTGCTGAATAAGTTCTTTCATGTGCCACAACTGTCACAGTATTACTTCTTTAAGCAATCCCTGATGTTGTTTGCAACACACAATACTCTTGCCACAGCCATAAGCTAACTAAGTATTCTTCTTTAGGAAATTCAACAAGAAACTGATATCCCCGAAAGAGAACTGGTCAGAGCCCTACAGTCCCTTGCATGTGGCAAACCAACACAACGTGTTCTCACAAAAGAGCCCAAATCAAAAGAAATAGAAAATGGTCATATATTTACAGTGAATGATCAGTTCACATCTAAACTACACAGAGTCAAGATTCAGACGGGTAAGTCAGCTTTATATTCTATCTCTTGCAGTCCCAAATCTGCCTTAAAACTTCACATTATCTTTTGCAGGATTGATGTCCATAGAAGTGAAAGGAGAGAATTTTTTTCTCTTGATGATTAGATTCATTTCATTCATGAAAATGAAAATTCAAATGCCAAGAAAATTGTGGAAGTCAGTTAAGCCTTTTACTTTACAAAATTTATAATTATCTCTTACAGGAAATACTGAAAGAAAAATAAAATTCAAATTAAATAATAAAATCAAAAATATGCTACTGATTGATTCAGAAATAGGAAAATTGCCTCATAAGTTGCTGTACTGCAGTGAAGTTAGTGATGTTTTTAGCCTATGATACAACAACCATTTTCAAGTACCAGGTAGCTTATAATGGTTTTGGGCAATGATTTGGGAAGCTGAGTGTATAATAAGCCCTTCATTAGCTTATAGAAGTGCTGGTGCTCGTGCCTGTAAGCAGATTGGAGAACTGTTCAAATTTTTACATAGTAGTGATTAAATAGCAGTTTGTTATCTTGTCAGTTGCTATCAAAATACGCCAGAAAGTGTTAATGTGTTCTTGTGGCTGCTTTTCATTTAAAAAAAAAATCAACTTTGAGAGTGTCAAAACTCAGGAAAATATAACTTGATGTCTAGATGAAATAGATAGTGACGCTAACACACAATGAAATACATTTTAATTTTGCTAACATAATTTACATTCTCTTTTTCCTTTAAGTTGCTGCCAAACAAGGAGAATCTGATCCAGAAAGGAAAGAAACAAGGCAGAAAGTAGATGATGACAGAAAACATGAGATAGAAGCTGCTATAGTTCGGATAATGAAATCTAGAAAGAAGATGCAACACAATGTGCTAGTAGCGGAGGTATGCTTGTACAGAGTTTTGCTGTTAGCTCAATAAAGTTACACAGCTCTTACTAACATGATTCTGAAAGGCTTTTGAGAGATGCTATATTTAACCCATCCTTTCTTTTCTCCATATCTATCTGATGACACACGTAAATAAATCCTTACCCTTCACTTTAGGATCTACTCATGGTCTAATTTTCCTTCCTACTTTTAGTGCTGTTACGATGTTAAATTGCTTGAAAAGCAAACCAGCAAACCAGTGTATTTAACAGTATTTTTGTCTGTGTTCTTGTTACTGACTGTTGGGTCCAGGTTTGAGAGATTTTAGCTCTTAGCAGAGAGAAACAGTCCTGCTGCTTTTCAGTGCTAAGCTCACACAGCTCCAGGACATTACACATTTTGCACTGCTGAACTCCCTTAGACCTGTGAAATTGGGAGCATTTTCAGGTTGTGACCAGGTGGCTCTACCTCTGTAGAGTTTTGAATCATACCCCAACGTGAGCAAGCAAATGGAGAGACTGTCAGAAGTCTGGAGGCTGCTTTTTATGCTTCATAATTGTCACCATCTCTGTCCTAATAAATTTTTCTGATTGTTGTGTTCTGTTGGAGTACTTCAGGATCTTACTTGCGCTGTGATCTTACGTTGTTGGGTTTTATTTTGTTTTAGGTAACTCAGCAGCTGAAGGCCCGATTCTTACCAAGTCCAGTTGTTATCAAAAAACGTATTGAAGGACTTATTGAGAGAGAATATTTGGCACGAACACCTGAGGATCGCAAAGTATACACTTACGTAGCATAAAATGCGTTCAGAAAATTTGATTTATTCTTGGACTATATCCTTCGCATGAACTGAGAAGTTCTTTTAAATCATTAATATTAAGACGACCATCTTGTCTATTAAATTACAGTACATGTTCTAGACCATTCAGATCAAGCCTTTTACTCCTTTTGAGAGTTTTTGACATGAATTAATTGAGCTTCAGGCTTTTCAACGTTATCCCTGTAGAGATCATCCTTACAATTCTTCGGGAAAATGTGAATGTGCTGCGTTTGTTTTCAATACTGTATGAAAACAGAGAAATAAAAATGACTTTAGAAAATACAGCTCATTAAAAAAAATAAATTTGTTGGAATTTCATTTCCCCAGATCTTCAGTGTTGATGTAAATGTGTTTCTGTAGTGTTGCTTAGCACTTCGCGCATTGTATAAGTTGGGTTCAAAAGAAACCATGAGTGGTAAGGCAAAATTCCCACTTACCTTGCTCTGCTTCAAATGTTTCTTTAACTAGACATGTTTAATTTAAATACTTGCTAATTTTTGAAGACCCAAGAAGACAACTTGAGCATGTTTCACTCTTCCAGCTGCACTCACTGTTCCAACAACATGAATCAGGAACTTCTGGGGGCTCAGAAAAGACCATAATAATTTTGACTTTCCCTTCTGTAATTTGAGTTCTTCTAAATTAAACTCTATATTGATTAGGTTTTTTCTGGTTTCTTTATAGGAAAAACGACAAGATTTTAGTGTGTATAAACTGTATAATAATTTTTGCTGTTGTACTCACTGCTGATGGTGGATTGTACAGGGCAATGTTTTTATTTCACTAAATGTAGACAAAATAAATTTAAAATAAATGGATTTAGTGTACACAAACAACTAATTCAAGTGTGTTAGAGTACAGGGTCGACAATCTTTTGGAACTAAATACTGTCCCCTGGGGAAATGTACTGGGATTATATTTTGTTAATAAACATCATAGATGGATCTGTAGCCCCAGGGCTTCCCATCATAAATGCATATTTCAAGAGATTAAAGTGAAGCCAGCGTGCACTATTTGTTTTTAAAAATGCATTTTAAACATGCAATAAAAAATTGTTACTGTAATGAAATTTTTAGTTCTTACCCTGGAACTTTTTTTTCTTCTCGACAGTACGCTGCAAAAATAGATTAAGAATAGCAGTTTGGTGGCATCATTCTTCTCACAGTTTGAAATTTTTGAGGGTGTATTGTACTGCAGTTTTTATTAAACCGTATTTCTGACATTCCAATGCACATATTCTGTGCTTTCCCAGCCATGACTATTTTTCTGCTTTAATTCAAAACAGTATTTTTTGTCTTGGTTCACATTACTTTCACCCACAGATCTTGAAAAATATGGTTGGGATGGGCTTTCCAATATGAGGAGCTGGAAATGAAGCAAAAAGAAAAGGCTGGCTGTAGAGCATCTGCCAGAGCAGTTCTTGATGGGCTGTGCTAAACAAGTGCGTGGTGCTGGTGCAACGTTCCAGTGTGAGTAGAAAGTGTTTTTCACAATGTGCCCACAATTTTACCCCTCTCCAGCCTGTTAAGATACAAGTCCTGGCTGCTGTTCAAGAGTAGGATATTCCTTCTAAAGAGAGGGACTGGAATTAGGGTGATATTTTAGCTTGACTATTTGGAAACTTTTTTTTTATGAAGCTTTAAGTTTACTGCACACCCCCAGCGCACCTACACACACACAGAGTTGGTTTTGAATCCGCAGAAGGAGGTGGTGGCTGAAGAACTTCCTTGCCTTTGTCCTTCAGGAATTTAGCCCCAAAAGAAAGGAGCTGGGCCATTGGCCCTATTGGAAAGGTGTTTGCTGGCTGTTACTAAAACACCGCTGTCTCTGCACAGTGGATGCAAATCTTCAGTAGAGATGTGGTCATTGTTTAGCCAGTACAACAGCACTAAATACAGAGAGCTGATCTGGGGTTTTGGTTTTGTTTAAAGTCATCAGAAACATCTTCCTCAAAATGTAAATAACTCTTCCATGTACCAGTATGAAGGTTTTCTTCTATGCATAATTGACTCTTTATTAGTGCTAATGTTGAGATACTGCATGTTAACGTTTTCCCCTGTGCCGTGCAGGGAGAAATGGGTTCAAGTCCTTTTCCCTGGGAAGTTTACAGAGACGTGAGTGTTGTGATTTGGGACAGGAGCTCTTTGTCCTGTGCATTGCCTCTGTCCTTCTGTTGTGTATCATCTGAAGTTTCCTACTTCTGGTGGCTTTTGGAAGGCTGAGGCTGAATGTTGTGTGAATGACTGTATAATTAGGTGTTGAAGAGTGTGTTTTTAAAAGCTGTGTGGGCAAGAGTGTTTGCCAGAAGAACAGCAGGTGGTGATGGCTATCTTCAGTAACAAATATTAAGAGCAGAGTTTCCATTTTAATAGAATTTTGAAGATACTCTTCATGAAGGAACTTCTGCTGAAGTCAGATTTCAAAAATATGCCCTTTAACCATTGAACAATGAGGTAGAGGATTGAAAAATGGAGAATGTGAAAGCTCTGGTAAGAGAGAACAAGACATCACTAGGACTGTGCTTAAGTTGACTTGGATGTTTACATATTTGTATGTTAGTGAGATTTCATTTACAGTCTGTAATAGAATTCTGCTAAGCCTTATCTAATTTCATTTCTTTCTTAATTTGTACTTAAAGCTTCTTTGTAATTTTGTTAAAATTTCATTAGTAGGATTGTAGTTACGTGTGTGAGCGCAATTATTAGTAAGTTTGGTTTCTTTGCATTAATGTGCAGCTAAATGCAATAACAAGACTTAATAAACATGGAGTTTAATACTTTGGAATTTTTAAGATTAAAATTAGGGTTTGAGTTTTATAGCTGTTTGAAGATGTGTAAGCATGTACTTTCCTTGTATAAGAGTTTATTTAAAAGGATTGAGAGTAGGCCTCATTTACCATCACAGCAAATGTGATAATCCTATGGATCCCTGGTGCAGTTTTGCTCTTTTTCATGTTCACTACCTTTACAGCTTTGATTTACTCTTTGTGTCTTCTAGAATTAATCCATACTATTTCCTCACTGGCTACAGAATAAATGAATGCCAAGCAGACCAAGTCTGTGATGTTAAGCTGCTCCTGAATGCAATGTCTTTCCTCACCCCCTTTTCCAAAGACAAACTTTGCTCTGTTGACCCTTAAGCTTCCAATGCAACACAATTTGTTCTACTTGCCACTGCTCACTGAGAATAGGCCACTTGTGACAGAGTTACTTTCCCTCACCCTGTAGAAACAAAAGCCTTGCACTAAATATGCTGGATGACTGAAGTATTTTTATTCACATGTATTGCAATCAAATTGTGTAGTATGTGATAGGTGGCACTTGCATATATATGGTAATAGAGTCTGTCATAATGCATAGTTCTGGGGATAAGCTTGCACAGAGATGGGGCTCCCATCTTTTCAGAAGTACCAAAAACTGGAACTACTTTTGGCCTCTACTTGTCCAAAACTGGCCAGAACCTCTATAGCTTGCTCAAACCCTTTGGTTCCGCTTTGTTGCTTGTGGAACAGAGGCGAGCTGGGCTCTGATCCTGAGCTCCCACTTCCATGGAGCCTTTTAGAGCGAAGGTTTAACAGCCTAGAACTGGGCTCAGTAGTGAGCACAGCTGGCAACAGGCGTCATCTTGTGTGTGTCTGGGATAAAGCTGAATTTCTGTTGATACTCTCATTTTGATAGCTTGGACAGCAAATGTAATAACCATTGTGCTCAATCTGAAGTGTGAATTTCATAGTTCCTCTGTCCTCTGGAATGTGTTGTTTGAAAAGACTGTAAGATGCAGAACTTATCTATGCAACTGAAAGCTGGATAAAGGTACAGGACAGTAGTTCACCTACTTTTCTGTCCTTTGCTGTGTGGGGAAGTGTTCATATTGTGCCCTCAAACTGCATTTAATATTCTGAATCTTTCAGCTGTGGTTCATGTTTGGTTTAACTGCATGAACATGACTGGACCTCTTGCCCCAGGACAGTACATGTTGTGCTGGCATTACTGTGTATCAACTGTATAAAAACTGCACTTCTGCTCCTTCCTTCCTTCCTTTCTTCTCCAAAACTGGAGCTTTCACGGGGAGTAAGTCCACAGGAGCTAATGCATGCAGTAGCTTTGAGATGAACACAGAGCTTATGGGTAGGAAAAGAAGTAACATTGGAACATACAGCAGTGATGTCTTGTTAATCATTCTTTCTCTTTCAGTTTAAAGCTTAGCTTTTATTCCAGGTACAACAGATGCAGAGGAACCCTCTGATTTAGAGCTGCTCTCTTCTTCCTCTGTGAACGTTGTGCTGCTGCAGTTCACTTCATCTGTGTGCCTTCTCCTTCAAATCCTGTCAGAGCAGTGCTCTTTGGTCTGTCGGGAGCTGAAGCAAAGGCGGTGAATGCTCAGGGCAGAAATGTTTTGGCAGCAGAATGAGGTGTGTTTGCTCCGAAGGGCTCTTTGCTGGCATCGTGCCGGCTGCCGTGCGGGGAGGAAGGTGCATCTCTGGGGGGAGCTAAACGTGCTCCGAGATTGTGCTGGATGTTACGGGTCAGGGGTGTGCAAAACGCAGGTTGGGTAACTCGTGTTCAGCCTGTGTGAGAGTTACCCTGTGCTGGTGGCTCCGGGGCATCCCGGGGGCCTTGCCGCTCGGAATGTGTGTTACCGGGATGCGGAGCCTGCAGTACAGACCTGCTCTGAACATCCCGGCGTGGGACCCGGGCGGGGACCCCGCCTGCCCGCTGCTCTCGCAGCGCTTCCCAGGATGCTTTCTCCCTTTCTCACCCTCTCCTTTCCTTCACTGAAGCTCTGTTAGCACCCTAGTAGCATCTTTAACAAGCTGCTCCTGCAGTCTGTGTCTCAAAACTTTAAAGAATGTGTTTTGGAATAGCATGGAGTGGGAGGAAAAGCAGCTTCTCATGTGCAGGAAATGTTTGAGGTGAATGAGGACTGAGAGTTACATACACGGTGTCAGATGATGAAACAGAAAACAGAACACTGTTAGATCTGTAAATTGAATCTGAAAATCATTACTTTTTAATCTAGTCATGGGACACCTTTTAAAGTTATAATGCCAGATTTTATTTCTTGCATGTGTTTTTTAGAAGCTGAAAAAACTTTTGAGACTTCCACAGGCCACAGAAGGATGTAGAGTAGTTGGCAGTAATAAACATATTTATTATTTATTTCTCCCTTACCGTAACCACTTCTTTAGATAAGTGTGGCACAGCTGGAGTGACTTATGAGACTTAGCATGTACTGGGAGTCTTGCACATCCTGAACTGGGAGTGGGTTTCAAGAAATGAATAGAAAAATACTAACAACCCTGTCTAAGGCTGAAATCCTGGTGCCTTGACCTCTGTTGTTCCAGCGGTTGGTCTGCATCTACATGATATGACAGGACTTGGGCTCACTGGTTATTACCTTTAAAAGGAAACAGCTATTGTGGAAATCAGGGATTTAGCCCTCCCAAAATGAGTATTACCTGAAATCTTGGAAACAGCCCCCATTTATGAACAGCATTCATTTTAGCAGTCCTGTTTTGGGGAGGAAAAATTCACAATAAGAAGTCCTGAAGCCCTCAAAGTGATGCTACATTTAGAGCCTGGTGGTGCCTTTGGCTTTCGAGCTCGTGTGCAGATTTTCCTTTGCAAAGTTACCAGAACATGCCCCAAATCCCAGTAATGCCTAAGTTTCCGAGACCTCGAGAGCCACTTCTGCTAATATTTGTTGGCTGTTTGAATCCTGCTTCTTTTGAAATTCTGTTAAAGATGAGGCTAATAATCTGCAGCTTGTCTGTCACAGCATTTGGTATCAACTTAATTATGCAAATCTGCAATTCCAGCATAATGTGGGATCCAGGCCAGGACTTTTTTTTTAATTAGAAGCTTGGGTGTATTATTCTGTATCTCAGAAAGGTTGTCTTCAGGAAAGGGAGTAATTAGAAGCCGTCACAGTGCGTGGGTCTGACTTGTTCCTTAAGCTGGATCTTGGCCTTGCTGGCGAGGTCACCATCTCCTGGGGACTCACTCTTATTAGCACTCAGCAGGGTGCAGTCACGGCCGGCCCTGCTGCTGGCCTTCCAAGAATTCTGCTTTGAGTTTCTTTCAACAATGCTAATGTAAGCTGATTAAACAAACACTTCACTGGGCCCTGCAAGTCTTGGGTTTGTTTAGATCTGCCTGTTTTCTTTTTCTGGAAGATATTTAATTGAGGTGTAACTTATATAACAGTTGCTGGGTTAAATCTTTCAGAAATGAGTCCCTGAAGCTGGGCACTTAATTCACATGTAGCAGACTGACTTCCCCCTCATCCCACTCTGACCTGTGGAAGTGGATTGACCTGAGGATATGGGCAGAGGGATCCTGAAGATGCCATCTTGGGTAAGTGCTAAATGTTGGCCCTTTGAAGTCAAGACACCCCAGGAAAAGCTGAGAGAGTTGGGCTTGTTCAGTCTCAAGAAGGCTGAGAGGAGATCTAATGAATCAAAAAGTAAGGGACTTGAAGGGAGGGTGTCAGGAGAACGGACCAGGCTCTGCTCTGTGGTGTGAAGCAACAGGACAAGAGGCAATGCCAGAAACTGATGCCCAGAAAGTTCCACCTGAATGTGAGGAAGAACTTCTTCCCTGTGCAGTGACTGAGCACTGGATCAGGTTGCCCAGAGAGGCTGTGGAGTCTCCCCTCGCTGGAGATATTCCAGAGCTGTTGGGACACAATCCTGTGCAGTGTGCTCCGGGATGACCCTGCCTGAGCGGGGAGGTTGGACCAGATGCCCCACGGTGGTCCCTTCCAACCTGACCCCTTCTGCAATCTTTGTTACCAAATACTTGTTTCTGCTATAGCCTCCTCTGCTCATTACATTTAGTGGGTCTTGGTTTGGGTGCATATGGAGTGTTTTGGGTTTTTTAAAAAAATATTTTAGACAAACTGAAAACTGAGGAAAAAATGGAACTGTCTGCAAGTGCCCTGTAACTAGCTGAGGACACATAACCCACATTTGGTGAGAGATGAGTATAAAACCAGCCAAGGCCATGCAGTGCCCTTCTACAACGTATTTGTTACTACTAGGAAGCTCATCTGCGTGTCCCAGTGCTGCTCTCGCAGCCCTCGCCCCAAAGCCCGTGTCTCCTGAGGATAACTCGGCTTCACTCTCGTTGCTGCAGTCACCAGGTGCGCAGGGAAGATGTGGTTTAATCCCGGGTGTCCCTCTGGCAGTGCGTGCCCTAGTGCCGAGGATCCCTGAGCCTCTCTCACTTGACGCTTTATCTCCTGTGAGCCCTGGAGCTCGCCCGTGCCAGGCACCTCCAGGCGCGGTGCCGCTCCCGGCGGGGGCTGGAGCCGGCGTGTCCCGGCCCCGGGAGGAGCTGGGGCTGCCGGGCTGAGCTGCGGCTGCAGCCCGAGACAGCTCCCTCTGCTCTGCACAGCTGCGTTCCTGCTTCCTTTTCCTCCTCACGTGTATGAGCTCGGATCCCGACTCACCGTGTGTGGTGGAGCTCTGCATTTTCTGCCTGCTGACAGACCCTTGCTGGATTACTACTTTCTGATAGCTGGCTAAAAAGAAGAAACAAGAATCGTTTGGGAGAGAAGTCTGCTTAAATACATGCAGTAGGTTAGATGGGGTTTTGGTCTTTTGGTCATTGGGTCTTTAGTTTCCTCTGAAATGGTGATGAATTGGAGTCACAGGGTTTGAAGCCAGAGACAACCTCTGAAAAGACATTTGTGTTCAAGTAAGGCCTTAATCTTGATTTTTTTATCTCAGTTCTCTGTATGCTGTATATAATTGTCATCTAGCAGGTTAATTTAATAGTTTTGTCCTTGTTACAGGCAGAGTTTGAGATTGGTGTAAAACAAAAAAATGTTTTTAAAAGAAACTAGGAAGCCTGAGTCATGTATTTAATGAGGCCTTCTCCCAAGGTGCTTAGGTAATACATACTCAGTCTCTCTCAAGTTAATTATGTTCTAATAATCCTTGTAAAGTACCTTCCTTACAGATGTTGCTCTGAACTTATTAAATCCTGTGATGCATCATCAGTTTTGGTGGTGTCAGCTGGAGCAAAGGGCTCTGAGCAGTGCAGAGGACTACGCACAACCCAGGAATTGATTATGAAAAGGAATTTTTAATTATTGTGCTCTGCCTTTCCAGTGTAGAATTTTAGACTTACAGCAGACACTATTCTTTGAGGCTTCACACCATGAAGTGTTTATTAGTTCTTTACATTTGGACTTTAATTTGTGCAGGGCTTACCAGTGAATGCATCAGTGCCAGATATAAATGTACATATTTGTCCTGCTCTTACACACAGCTGAAGTGCCCCAGCAGCTTCCTGTATGTTCTGCTATGTTACCAGCCACTGCCATGTGGGAATGGGGCCCCAATTTTTCCCTATCAGAATTTTTCACCCCTCCTCCCCTCAGCAAAGTGACTTTTCATGTAAGATTGAGCTGCTATTTTTCTAATCTCTTGAAGAAATCTTTCTTGGCGCATTCAGTAGGTCACTATGAAAAATGTGCTCTTCCGTTTGGCAGCCAAGCTGGAAAGCTGGGGGAAGGGGAAGCAGAGAGGAAGGCAAGGACACATTTCATTCAGGCATCAGAGTGAAATCAGCACTTTGCTTTTCTGAGAAGATCCAGCAAAAGCCAGCACTTTGTTCTGGTGGCAGCCATCCCTTTTCCCCCTGAGACCAGCAGTGGATGAAGGGTCTTAGCTCACCAGCCTGCAGCAGCGGGGGCCATTGCACCCAGGCTTTATCCCAAGGTTTTTGGGGAAAACAGATTGAAGACAAAAGGAGGGCATGAGGATACCCTTGTCTGAGGCTGAGGAGCCTGGTTTGAGCCCTTCCCCAAAGATTTTTAGTTGTCAGAGCAAGTGGACGAGGAACAGAGGTTTGGCTGGATGGTGGGGCTGCCCTCCTCTGAGGGAGAGGGTCAGCTAAAGGCTGAGGTTCAGCTCATCCCATGGTCCTTGTAGGAGGATTGGTGGGTTCTCCTGACCCAGAGCTCCAGGAGAGCTGAGAACCAGGCCTAAAACTGTTCTCCAGGCAGCTTCATCAGGTAGAGTTTCAGAGCTGAGATTGTTTCCCTGTCTCACCCCAGCAAACACAGAAGAAATGCATAGTAGAGTGTTCAGGATTTAACCCTTTTTGTGAGTAAGGCTCAGGTTTTTGGCTGTTATAAAAACAGGAGAGATGCTGCACACCTTCAGCAGCCTCTGTGTGAGGCACCTGACCATCTGGAAAACAATTTGACTCCCCCTGGCCACAGCAGTAGCTGGAGTGGGCCAAGGTTTCTGCATCATTCCCTTACCAGCCCTGACTCTACACAGCTGCTCTGCAGGAATTCACGTCCCCAGTCCTCTGTCACCTTCCCCACAGTGCTGCAGCTGGGATTTTATCCAGCATACTGGAGCAGGGATGGGGCTGAGAGCTGCACAAGCCAGGAGTGATGGCACTGCGTGAGGAAAGCAGCACTTGCCCCCCTTGCTCCCTCTTCAGTGCCCTGAGAGGGAGCAGTTTGCAGGTGCAGGAGTGGGGGTCCTGCTCCCAGGGACAAGGGGGAGTGGGGGCAGGCACTGGGGCTGTGGTGTAGCAGCCTGAGGGATCTTCACCTGGGGTGGGAATTTGGGAACCTGGTCATGGGAGCTGGTCCCAGCTACAAACCAAGCCCTGATGAACTCAGTTTCAGTGTTTTCCTGTACAGGCAAAATTCCCTGTTCTTCACAGGCAGGAAGGCTTGCCCCTGCCCTGTAGCAAGGAGTTGATGAATCATTTCCTTTTCCATATTTTAGTGAAATTGTGTTGTTCAGAGCTCATCTAGAGCATTTTAATGTTTTGAGCACTTGCACTCTCCTCTTCACTCTCTTCCTGCAATTGTCTGAAGGCTGGATTTTGGTTTTGTCTCCCTCCCAACAGCAGTTGTTACTTGCTCGAAGTGTTGCAGGTGAGTGCAAAATAATTTTTTCCTCATTTTCTAGACAGTCTGTTTTATTTTTATTGTACATAGGTGCCAGTGTAGCTTTTAAAACATGAACGTGAGTTTCCACCAGTGAGAGGGATCTCCCTGAAGGGAACCAAGGCACTGCTGCTTGTACCTTTAGACCTTGGAGATTTTACTTCATTGAATGTAAAGTTAGGGTCATATTTTAAAAAATAGTTCAGAATTTTGAATAACAGACTTATTAATGTTGGGATTTCTTAACAGTTAACCACTGCTTTGTGTGCTTGGCTTTGACAGGGAAGTTGGCATGTCAGCAGGGAGAGATGTGCTGCTCTTAATTAGATGGAGCTGGACAGATCACCAGAGGCCTCAGTTTTGATTTAAATACTGGCTACAGTGGGGCAGTTCTGTATAGGAAATGGGTTTGGCTTGACCTGTACTGTGTTGCTCCTGGGCTGGCAAATAGGGAGATGAAGGGACAGTGTGATTTATTGTCCAGACACTAGAAGAGACCTGGAAGGCAGTGTATTTTCAGCATTCCTATTGTAGCCTATGCAGTAAGCTAAGTTAAGTACCAATATGTAAACCCAAGGAGCAAGGAAAAAACTCTTGGACTTTGATTAAGGCTGCTGATTACATGGGTATCTCAGGAAAAAAAATAAAGGAGGAAAAAGAAGCAAAGAGGGCACTGAAAATGGGAAGCCTGGTACCCAGCTTTGATGGGCTATGTACAATAACCCAGGACCTGGTTTCCAGTTAGGCAGCAAGCTACCTGTGTTGTGAAGGGTGTAACTAGGAGTTGAGGTTTTTTCCCAAAGCTCCTCTTTCCTGATTTATATCTGCCCTTATTGTTATCTGTTATGTTCACATGGTTGGGTTTTTTCTTTTGTTATTTTGTTTTCCTTCCTTGTTTTTAAAGAATAGCTTATCTGTGTGCCCCAGAAGGGTGGGACTCACAGAGATCACAGGCTTTTTACAATGAGCCAAAGCCAGCCTGCTGACTACAGGAAAATTTGCTGAGGGTTTCAGCCATGAGTGCCACAGGGGCTTTGCAGAAGGCAGTGATTGCACTGGTGGGACTCGGCTGGCTCCAGAGCAGCCACTTCCACTGCCGAGAGACAAACGAGCATCACCTCACCCTGGAAAATCACTGCTTGTGTTCCAGTGCTGGGCATCTCTGCTGCCCTGTGCTGTGAATGACAGGAGCAGGAGGACACAGAGCTGTTTCTGGACACTTGGGTCGCGTGTACTCAGTGACGGGAGCTCCAGAGCTGGGAATGAGCCTTGAGCCGAGCTCTGCTGGGATGTGACCTGGGACTGCTCGCTTAAAGCCCTGTCCTTCTGCCCCTGCCCCCTCTGCATGTTCACTGGCTCACCCACGTGTTTCAGCAGGTTACTGCAAAGCCTGGAGGAGTCTGAACTCATTCTGGTCAAGGCTCAGAGTACACCCTTGTGTTCCTGAGGCAAGGAGGAAAAGGAAGGCACCAATTTGTCTGTTTTAATTTTTTGCCAGGAGTCTTTGCAATGGATGATGGAGCAGAGTCTCTGATGACTGTGCATCTCCTCACCCATTTGGGACGCTCGTTTCCTCTGCAGCAAACTCTGGATCGGCTTTTGGAGTGGCTGTGCCTGGACATTCGCCTTTTCCTGGTGTCTGAGCGAACTCCTCCGCTGAAATACTACGAGAGGTACCGCAGGAAGAGCTGCAGCTTTCCTGGAATATCCGTCCTCCTTTTTCTGCACGAGGACTTGGGAGAAGAACGGATTTTCCAGGTCCACGAGCAATTCCAGCGCCCTCCCTGGCGGTACCAGCGCGCCCAGTTCTGCAGTGGGCAAAGCCCCCCCTGTGGCTCGTGCCAGCAGGACTTCTACGGCCTGGACGAGCAGCTGCCCGTGTGGGGCATCAGGCGGGCGCGCTGCGGCCCCGAGGTGCTGCGGGTCACCCTCTACTGCAGCTTTGATAACTACGAGGACGCGGTGAGGCTCTACGAGATGATCCTCCAGAAGGAAGCCACGGTGCAGAAAAGCGCTTTCTGTGTCTTCGTGCTGCACGCCACCCCAGACGTGGCCGTGCAGCTGTGCCTGAAGCAGCTGCCCCTCGGGGTGGCGGCCGAGCCCAGGGACTCGGCGGCCTTGCAGTTCAAGGTGCAGGAAATCGGGCAGCTGGTGCCCCTCCTGCCCAACCCCTGTGTTCCTATCAGCAGCACCAGGTGGCAAACACAGGACTATGAAGGAAATACGATTCTGCTCAAGGTATGTCTGCGGTGCTCCCAAGGTGAAGGTCTATCTACTTTTGTTCAAGGAAAGCAGGACTGGTTCAGAATGGAAATTACGATTTTGTTTGTTCGTGTTTTCTTTTGAATTTGTGAATGCAGTAATCGGTGTCTGCCAGTGCTGTGATGCTGTTGATAAATATAAGCACTGATCCTTGGAATGTTTTTATACAGTGAAATTGGCATCATTACTGCTTGCTTGAAATGCAGGTTATTAATGCTTTCCAGGGCACGCTAGCTTAACATCTTCCCTCTTCTGCCTCAAAAAAATGGTTGTAGCAGCCTAATCTTTTTCTGATAGGTCATTTTTGTATAAATGTTTTTCAAAGCAGATTTTTGACATCCAGAACCAGAAGTTTTGTAAGTGTAATGTTGATTCAGCACCGCCTGCCACTGAGGTTGTGAGATCACAAGTGAGTTGCAGTTGAGCAAAAGTGACAAAGAGATGTGTCTGCCTTTTCTGTTAAAGTATGCAGTCCAGAGGTTATATGAATACAAATTAAAAAAAAAAAGACCAAGTCTGTGCTGAGATCATATGTAGTGAGAATTATACATGTGAGTAGAATGGCAGTTTGGCTCAGTGTGCTTTCTTTCCATCATAACAATCCCTCCCACCTCTGTTTATTTTTTCTTGTAATTTGGATTTTAAATTATTTGCCCTGGGTTTTTCTTTTTCCTTCCAGAAATCCTCTGTTACAGGTAAAGTTAATTACTTGGTTCAGCCTATTTTTATGCTGCTCTGAATCTTAGGGCAGCCCTTGCTGCCTCATTCAAAATCAATTTATAAACTGGTTTGCACCTGCTCGGAGTGGTCAAGGCCCTGGCTGTCTTCACATAGCTTTGAAATTGGTCCCACCTGGAGCAAGGGACTGGGCCAGGTGACCTCTAAAGGTCCCTTCCTAAATTACTCTGTGCTCTTCCTGCTGTAGACACAAGGTCTCTGAGCTGACAGATGTACATGAATTCACTGGCAGGAAATTTGGAAGTTTTTTGGAGGATGTGACCATGCTGCGCTGTGCTGCTCACAAAGAATGTGTAGTTCGCTTGAACTTGAGGATGTATCTTGTGTGCAAGCTCCAGACAGCAGGCTGACAGCCTAGTGCTTTATTCTGCAACTCTTTGGGCCATACTGTCAATCTTCCTCCTAAGTACCTGCAGTTTACCCCCCTGCCCCGACCTTCTGCCATACTGCAAACTAAATCCAAGGCTCTGCTCACAGGCTCCACACGGAGTTGTCATTCCTCGCTGAAGCCTCTTGTGGTAACTGGTAGTGGCTCCCCTTTCCCAGCGTTTATCTAGGTTCCCCTGGAATATATGTGGGGTTTTTTGTATCCACAGCCTCCTTTGGCATGGACTTCCCCGGGCGTACTGACTCAGGCTGCAGGTGACCCCAGCACAGCGAGGCATCATCGTTGGCCAGGCTAGAACTGTCTGATAACTGGGTTGTCTCTAATTTTCAACAGGTTCAGAGCAGCTCCAGGACCCTTGAAACAAACATCGGGCTTTCCCAGCAGCATAATAATCCGGGCCGTGGAAAAATCCCGCAGGACGGTATGCCAGCCCCTCTCCCTGTAAAACAGGGTAATCCTGGGCGGAGAAGCCAGGAGGTCAGAGCTCTGAAGGGTAAAACAAAGTCTGACCCAGGTGAAGTCCTTGCCCCTGAGCAAGCCAGCAGTGACCTCCAGAGGCACTTGCGCTCCGCTCCCGGTGTCGCAGCAGCCCGGCCGCGGGGGGAAGCGCCGTCGCTCCGCAGGCAGGCGGGCCGCGGGCTGCAGGCTCCCGTCCCGGAGAGCCGCCGGCCCCGGGGCACGGAGACCGACGTGGACACCGGGCTGGCCGTGGGGGATCCCGGGAGCGGCCGCTGCCCGCTGAGCCTGTTCCCCGGGGCCCTGCGGAGCAGCCTCCTGCCGCTGCCGCGCCCCGGGGCCGGCGCTGCCGCGCTCCGAGCGCCGCGGGACAGCCCCGCACGCCGAGCGCAGGACGACGAGGAGGAATTTTTTATATGACTGAAACCAGGCGTGCCGGATGGAGTCATCCTTCCCAAAGGACAGCGAAGCGCTTTTGGATGTGCTGTGGCGGCTGCTGCTCCGGGTGTACCTCTGTAGCTGTGACATCCCACCGGAGGTCACCGAGGCAGACACTGAATTTCCGTGGAGAGATGCTAAGGAGGCTGCAGGACAAATAATACTCCATTTACCGAAAGCTGTTGGTTTGTTTTGGGTTTTTTTAATGCACAGTAGGTGAGGGGTATGTTGTGCAATGAAAAGGAATAAGCCATATGATCCTGCAGCTGTTCTAAGATGCTAAAAAACAGACAGTGACATCTTCAGATGGGTTTTGAAGGTGCAGCTTGCCTGAGCTGCCCAGGCAGCTGGATGCCCCCAGCCGTGGGGACTCACCATCCCTTGCCAGGACGTACTGGAACATGGTCACAGTGGTTATGCTGGTTTTCCTTTGTGGTCCTTCTTTCTTCCTCTGTTGCTGGTATTTAAAATCTGTCAATGTTGTCAATTTTATGCAGAACTTGAAACATAAGACTATTTCTCAAGAAAAATATTTCTAGTGAGGCCTTTTTCCCAACTCAGCACAGTACATGCAAAAACCACACACTTGAAGAGAAGTGCCAGTAAAACCTGCTGTTGCCTATTCATATGACACTTAAACACAGCAACTGGCCAGGCTTTGTTAAACTAATGTGCAATTAGCAGGCAATCCTAGCTGGATGTTAACTAACAAAAGACAAGAGAAGTTAAGAGACTTGGAGGGAATTGCTAAATCCTCAAGAGTAAAAAGGATGGGAGAGATGAAGTCATGATTCAGCATCAATAGATGCTTAAATAACTCCCATCTTGATCAGTTTTCTTTCTCAAGTAGGATTAAATGAACCTCAGAGGGAAAGAGATGGGAAAAATATAAAGGAGTGAAATTATTCAAAGAAAAGCCACATCTGATCATACTTACCTTCCAAACAGTACAAGAAAGAAGTATTTTCTCTCTTAAATACAGCTGAATTCTGGAGGGGATATAGGGAAGTCCCTGCTCTGGGCCCTCCCAGCTGGTGCTGCCCTGCCAAGTGATGCTCATGAACCCTTCAATTTGGGAACCCAAACCAACAGAACAGGACACTTCATTCACTGGACACTTACAAACATCCCTCAGGTTTTCAAAAGCTTCATTGTGGACTTTCTAATGACTCCTACTGTGATATGTTACATCTACAAGGGGGATTATTTAATCCTTCCTAGCACTAGAAACTCAGCAGGGCTTTTCAGAGCTGGAGGAAATGTCTGGTCAGTAGGGAAGCAGCCAAGAGGAGCTATGAGGGGCTGGCTCCCTGGGCCTGCTGTGGTGTGTGCCAGGGTGGGGGGAGGCAGGTGGGCACAGGAGGGGGCTCAGAGCAGGGCAGTGCTGTCCAAACACGAGGTTACATACCTGCAGTGGGCGTGGATGGGATAATCATGAACTTGGGCATAAAGGCAGAAGTGGGATTCCTGGGAGAAATAGCTTTAAAGAGAGATTTCATGGCCTTCTCTCTACTCTCTCATGCCAAAGGTACTTGAGTGTGACTATTTAGCATAATCTTATTTTACCGAAAAGAAAGAGGCAGAAGGTCAGTTTCTAGCCTAGGGGAAAGGCTTCATCATTTGGGAAAAAAAAGGGACAAGTTTCACCTGCCTGCAACAGATCATGGAAAAGGCCTTCGAGTCAAAGGAAAATGACTCTGAAAATCCTGCTTTTAACAGTGAGCATGTAAAATCCATGTATTTTAAGCACAGGATAGATTTAGTACGAATTCTGTATTACACAGGCAGGTGTGCAAGGTGTGTTGGGTCAGAGGGCACATTTCTCCATGGACAGATTCAGTAGTGGAAGGCAAAGATTCACATTTTCCAGACTGTTCATATATCTGCAGCCTCTAATTTATACTTATTCCTTGCACACTGTGCCATTTCTTTCAGGTTTTTTTTAAAAAATCTAATAAGGAGCACGGGTTGGCAGGGTCTGCTGAAGGTCTGTGTCCCAAACACCCTCAGAGGAGCTTCCTGGTAAGCAGCCAAAGAAATGAGGTGTGTGGGGCTGGCAAGGCTGGCAGCGAGCTCAGCCAGGGCTTCCCATCCCATGTGCTGCTCCCAGCAAAGCACACTGGGGAAAGCAGCCTCCGTGGGAAGCTGGAGAGGGAGTTTGACAAGTTACATTTAGAGGATCCTGGCATCACAACACTGAATGGAAGGAAATGCAGTGGGATTTTTACCTTTGGTGTGTGTCGAGCTTGGTATAAAGGATTCACTCTGGTGGGAATGGCTCTGACCTGGCTGTGGCCATTGGGGTAATGGTGCTGTGGGTATTGAGCTGCTGATGGACAGCAGCCAAGGGGGTAGCATTGATTAACACCCTCTAGCTGAGGTTTTGATCTTAAGCTGTGCACTTTTTTGGGGGCAGTGTGATCCTGGTTTGTGTCAGGCAGTGCCATGCCTAGGAGTGGGGACATGGCCCTGAGACTCCTGTGTGCCACTGGGTGACCTCAAGATGCTCCTATGTACTCACGAGGGGTGGTGATGAACAGTCCCACTGAACTGAAAGACTTTTCTCCTGGGTCACTGGCTCTGTCTGGGTGATGGAGGGAGGAAATCTGTTCTTGCAGGAGCAGGGTGTGCTGAGAGAGGGAGCTGTGGGCAGTGGGAGAACTTGCTCTGGGGTCACTTTAACACAACCTGAAGAGGTGACTGCTGTTGCTTTATTTTTTAGCCCCTGGCAACAGAAATTGTCTTTTGTCTCCTCTGAAGCAAGCACAGGGGTATTTCTGAGGGATGAGTTGCCCAGGAGCAGGGGAGCACGCCCTGATGCCTGGGTATGAGCACAAAGGCAGGGGTGCTCCCTTGCTCCCCACTCGTGGCGTGGTGCTGAGGTGTGGACAGGCAGCCAGGAAACCACTGAGTGGCCAGTGAGATCACAGGCTCAGCCTCTCGTGTTAAAAAGAAGCTGGAGAGCTTGATTCTTCTGGGGAAGCAAATACTGAAAGCATTCTTCTTTCCTGAATTCTGGGCCAAATTCAGCTTTCATGAATGCCTTGGTAAATCCTGAGGCAGTCCTGTGAGCACAGCCAAGCTTCCCAGATTGACACTGGTGGGTCTGGGGTGGGACTTTTATTCTCTTCACCTGTGTTGGTGCCGTGCTCTGTACCCAGTACAACAAGGGCTTCGCAGCTGCTTGGTAGAGGAAAATACATGCTTCAGAAATCTCATGTTTGTAACGGGAACACAAACCAGAAATTGTCTCGTTTACTGAAGATGAGTGTGGCAGCTCCAGCCCAGTGCCAGCCCAGTGTAATCGGAGGTCACTGGTCACCTGTGCAGGGCTGGAGCAGTGATGGTCACTTCCTCTATTGTCCCCTCACCTCTTGGATTTGCAGGTTTTCCAGATTATTGTTGTGGTTGTTATTTTTGGTGTTCTTGTTGTTGTTATTATAGTTACGTTTGTTGGGTTTCTGTTGTCCCCGTGCGTCGCGGCTGTCCCGGGGTGCGGGGACTGCGGGGCCGGTCCCGCCCTGTCCCTGTCGCACCAGCTCCGCCTGCTGCCCGCACACGGCGCCTTTGCCCCTGGCTCTGTGTTCCTGTCCCCCTCCTCTCCCGGCGGTGTGTCCCTGT
>VXBQ01006095.1:1716844-1781239 GCA_013400175.1 Phainopepla nitens | reverse complement strand
TGTGTCCCTGTCCCCTCCTCCCCGGCGGTGTGTCCCTGTCCCCTCCTCCCCGGCGGTGTGTCCCTGTCCCCCTCCTCTGCCAGCGGTGTGTCCCTGTCCCCTCCTCCCCGGCGGTGTGTCCCTGTCCCCCTCGAGAGCAGCAGCGCAGGGGTCGCGGGGGCTGCATGCAGGCGGCAGCTGCGATCCGAGCTCGGGGTCTTGGTCCCTCTTCCAGGGTAGTCCCAGTCCATCTGCCCCTCACCTCCTGCCCTGCACAGCCCGGGCAGTCCCCAGGATCTCCCCGGGTAGGTGATGCTGCTCCTGTGGCTCCACTGCCTCGGCAGAAAGATGGAGCTGCCTTTCAGCCCCAGCCAGGGCTCCGTCTGCACCCCTGTCCCCAGGCTTTGCCTCTCTGCAGCACCAGATCTCCTCACCCTTGCAGCCGTCGGGGCTTTTAATCCTCACTTTCATTAACAGGAAATTAACCTGACAGATTAAAATGCAATAGAGGTACTAATAACAAAGAAAGCCTGTTTCTCTCTCATTCATTAATTTTCTCTGACAGCAAAGTAGCCAATTAAGGAGATCTGTCATGTAAGTGACAGGGGAAAATAGAGTTCTTCCTAAGATTTTTTTTTTTTTGGCAGCCTCAGTCACTGATGCTGTGGCAGTTGTTACTGTGCATCTCCTCTGTGTAAGAAGAGTTGATAAAGTACTGAAAGCTTGCTACAAAGATGTTTTACTAAAAATTGCTATGAATTCTCCCTTTTCATCAGTAGTTGAGCACTGAATGTTCACTCTAGGACAGACATGATGGAGCAAGGCAGGGAGTGAGGTGAGGAGAGGCACCTTTGCTTTGGAGAGCAGAGCAGGAGGAGATACAGAGCATTCCAGGTCATGTCTGTCTGTCTCTGTGCCTCGCTTGCAAAGTGAATTATGAAGCTCAAAGGCCCTGAGGCTTTGCTTTTTTTCTAATAAGGAACAGGAAACTTCTGCTGAAACCAAAGGGAAGCCAAAGGAGAGGTCTGGGCTGGGAGAGAGACACAGAGGGCCTGGGGTGTCCCTACAGTACCCTGTATGTGTGGCACACATCCTTCTCTTCCATCACTCCAGGTAGGCTGGCACTCAGGAGCGTTCTCTGCAGCCCCTTTTGCCCGTGGTGCTGCTGGCACTGCTCAGGGGAGGAAGGCCATTGCAGTGCCATCCTTCCTGGCACCTCCTGCACACAAACTCGGCTTTGCAGCAGCTGTTTGGGCTGTGTGGTGAAGATGTAAGGTCTTGCTGCTGGATTTGCTGAGTAAACCTCCAAATATTCATCATGCCAGTCTGCCAGACCAGCTGAGGTGGGACATGCAGGAGTGGAGCATGCACATGTGAGGGCAGGGGGCTCAGCTGGGATGGAACTGCCCAACCTGTGCATGTTCCCATTGGAGCTCTCTTCTGTCTCCATCTCAAGACAGTGTTTTCCTGCAAGGCTTGACAGCACCTTTCTTTTGTCCTCAGGGAAGTGGAAACTCATTTTTCCTTCAGTCTTCAGGGCCATGATACGGTAAGTGCGGAAGGCACATCCCTGTCTCAGAGTGCTGCTTGCTTGTGGACATCAGGGAACGCAGGAGGAGGCCTTGGCATAAGAAGCTTCCTGAGGACGGGGTAGGGAGCACAGGAATGGCCTGAGTGCCCCCCTTGGGGCTCGGGAAGGAACCTGGGGGGTGATGTGCTTCCATTTGGCCAGGGGCCTGCTGGCTGAGGGCTGCCTCCCACCCTGCAGGGGCTCGGTGGGCTGGAGGTGCTCTGCTGCTCTGTAAGTCCTGTGCCCACACACACCATGGGGGGAAACCAGGCGGGAGAGAACAAAAATGCCTTTTGCAAGAGCTGCCTGCCAGCTGCAGAATGCTGCTCAGGGTGATCCCTCTGTCAGACCCCTCTTCTGCCACAGGCAGGTGTGCCTGCAGCCTGGGTTGCAGCAGCAGGCTGTGTCCTGGAACTGTGCCCTTCTCAGTGGTAGCTGTTCCCCACCAACTCTATTTTCAGGAAAAGCCGCTCATTTGTGATGCAATATCCTAAATTGAACACTCCAAATACTTGCTACCTCACTGAAGTGTCAGAGATACTCTCCACCCCCCAAACCATAACAGCAAGAATACAGAATAACAAGATACAGCAGATGTTACAATAAGAGCTTCTTTCCTGTTCCCATGTATTGGTTTTCTTTAGGTGCAGAGGATGCACCTGATCAACCTGTACTAAAAATTCAATTATCCTATTTTTTTAAAGAGAAACAGGGATCACACCCAAGTTTGGGAGGGTTTCTGGAATGAAAGGTCAGTGTGCCAGGAAGCAGTCAGAACAGATATGTTGTCCTGGGCACTGCCAGGAGGCAGTCGTATCTTCCATGGAATTTCTCAACCTCCCCTTTCACCAGACTTCTCTGACAGCACAACTGCATTGCAGTTTGCTGTGCTGTGCTTCTGATGTTTAATTCTCATTATTTGAGAGACATTTTGAGAGGTCTTCATCTCCCACTGAGCACTTGTATTAATATTCCAGTTCAGGATCTCAGTTCTGCTGCTGATTACAGGCAGGGGCAGATCCAATTCTTATTAGGGTGAATTTATATTCTTTAGGAGTCCCAAAAGCTTTCTTCTCCCCTATCACCCTTCTTCAGGCACTGGCAGCCTGGCTATGCTGGGAGGTGATTAGGTTTGTAAATTTGTTCCTGCAAACACTCAGTGACACTGTTCATTTTCTCATCTCCCTTGTGCAGCTGAAATTGTGACAGCCTCACTTCTTTAATTGGGATCATCTCCAGCAGCATCTTGGCATCAGAAGCAGCCTCACAGGGTGCAGGCCCAGGAGGGCACAGAGCAGGCAGGAGCTGCTGGGGCTCTGAGCTGCCACAGCTGGTGGAGATTGATCCTCGCCTCCCAAAACTGGAAGAGAGGATGTGAAATACCCTGACAACTGACTGGAGGTGGAAGGTGCTTGCTCTGAAGTAACCTCCTTCCTGTTGGCCTCACTGGGTTTCAGCACCTTGGTGGGAGAAAGAGGAGAAAGTCTCTGCTTGTACTCTTACCTTAGGTTTGGCTCACTGCTGCTGTCTTGGGAGTGGTGTGAGAGATGGAGGAATGGTGAGGCATCCAGAGCCTCCCAGCCCTTCTAACACTGTCCCTTCTGCCCTTGTGTCGCTGTGCTGGGAGCTGGGATTGTCCCTGGTGGGTGTGGTGCTGCTTGGTCGGAGGCTGCAGACAAAGGAGGGCTGTCAGCAGCCTCCAGCTGGATCTGCCATGCTCAAGGCTGTCACAGGAGTGCCTGGATAAGGAGCCTGGGCCAGCAATGCTCGTCCCTGATCCTTTCTCAGCTTCCCTCTCCTCCTGGCAGGGCACCAGTGACTGTGTGAGCAATTCACTCACAGGTGCTGGGCAGACACCTGAGCCATCCTGTCCCCTTGTTGCTTTTTGAACCTGAAGCTTCTCCAGTGAATGGTTGAAGTGGAAGTGTGGTTTGTGGTTTTGTTTTTGCTTTATCAGAATTGGCTTTACGTGCCCCAGGGATTCTCAATTAAAACAATAATAAAAAAAAGAGACTATATTAAAGGAAACTCCCAGGATAAAAGATTCTGAGTGTGCACAGAGTACAAAGGGAACGTATTTTGGCCATTCCAGTGGCTGGAAGCTTTCTTTCCAATCTGGCAGCAGAACTAAGCAAGCAGATCTTGGTTGTGTTCCTGTCCCTCCCTTATTTTTTGGCTGTGTTAGATAGAAGCATCCTCTCAGGATGACCACATGTGCTGGGAACAGCACCACCAGCAGCTTCCTTTGGATGCCATGGTCTGGAAACTGGTAATGGTCACTGGGGTGGTGCAAATAACTGGGATGAATAAATGGGTGTTATGAAACCTTGTGCTTAGATGAAATGCAGCATTTCATGGCACTGATATTGCACTTCCTTGGAGGCTTCCTTGTCCCGTGGGCACAGTGGTAAGCTGTTGCTGCACTCTCCAGAAGTGAGTAGTTGGAAGGTGACTTATCAGGTTGGTTCTGCCACCACCAGAAGTGTCTTGGTGGAGCAGATGTACAATGACACTGTCTGGGCTCCACTGAGGTTCCTACTGGGTCCCCACTGGCCTTGGTGGGGTGGTTTGGCCACCAGCTGGTTTCACTGGCAGGTTCAGTGGTGTCACACTGAGGAGGGCACTAAGCTCCCAACTCTGCAGTCCAGCTCCCCAAAATCTACAACTCCAACCTAAGAAAGGGTGTGAGGGTTTCCAGGCACTCTGTGTGAGCTGGGACACCAGAGAAAGGGGTAGGATGAGAGCAGAGTTTCCCTGAGAATTTAACTGTGGTTTTCTCATCCTGTTTTAATTTGGAGCTACTGGGCTTTGTGGAGAGAACAGCTGATTGCAGAAATGCCTCATGCTGATGTTTACCAGATATTCTTTTTAGATGGGAAAGTCATTCTGTGTCATGAGAAATTTCACAAGTGTTAGCTTTTTCTGCTAGTTGGAGTGAAACCAGATTTCAGTAGGTTTAGATTTCTCACAGAAGTCTGGCCACCCTTAGGTGCAGCTCTCTGACACCCACTCGAGCTGCTCAGCCACCTCATCCTGCAGCACATGGCACAAAGTGTTAAAGCACAAAGGCACAAAGTTAAGGCACAAAGTGTTAAAGCAGGTGAGACCAGACAGGTACCATGGGAAGCCAAGCACTTTCTGGTAGGGAAGAGCAAATCTTTTACTTCTCCTCACTGCTTTGATTCAGCAATTGCTTCAGTGGAGACTTCTGTTTTCCAGTCTCATTGTTCAGCTCTGGTAATAACCACTGTTGTGTTTACAAGTTCTAAGTGATGACAGGCCAGAAGCCTCCCCAGCATTTAATTCTTCCCATGTCAGTGTGCTGGCTTTGCTTGCCTTCATCAGCACCCAGGGCTTTCTCTCCCTTGCTCTGCTTGCCATAAAACTGAGCTTGTGAACAAACCTGACCCTGTACTGTCCCTGTGCCTCCCCACACAGGGGATCCCTCAGCCCCTGTCTCCAGGCATCTCTTGTTCTAGGAGGTTGCATTTGATTTGTAATTTGCTGGCATTGGTAAGGCAGGTACTGTGACATGGGCATCCTGAAGGATCCTCATGCTCCATCCTGTGTTGTGTTTGGCTCCTAGCCTTAGTTTGGAAAAAGGGAATTGCTGCCGGGGCATCCATGGGAGCAGGAGGTGTGCAGGTGTCAGAGGTGCAGTACCTTGGGGGCAGGCTCAGGTGGAGGGGAGGTGGTGGGAGGACATGCCAGGGGCTGGAGTTGGTCCCTCTCCATGCAGCAGGGCAGGCTGGCCTTGAGGAGCGGCTCTGCTGCTCCCTGTTGTGTGCAGGTGCTGCTGGCACAGCCTGTCTCCTCTGATTCTGCCCGGGGGAGTGCAGCACACACAAACCCAGCAGCAGCAGCAGCCAGTGTGACCCGAGAGGCAGCACTCGTGGTGCTGGGGGCAGAGAGCTCCTGGCAGGCAGGTTTCAGAGTGGGAGCTGCCAGGTCAGGGGCTGAGGTCAGGCTGGCAGCCCCCGCAGTACCAGCCAGCCCACTGGCACAAGCTTGGGTCACTTCCACCCAGGGGGGATGCAGAAAGCTGTGTCCCAGAGAAAACCTCGAGCCTTTAGCCAAAAAACAACAGGGAGGAGAGGAAGGAAGGAAAACACATAAAACACTTTATTCTAATGTCTTGCAGATTCACAGCCCTTGCCCCACTTATCTGGCAGCTGGGCTTTATTTTCAGCTGTTTGATTCATGAGAGTGTGTTTTGGAGCCCTTTGAAGTGTGGAGACCACTTCCATCCCCCTGGTGACTCAAACCATCCCTGGAGAGCCAGCAAGGTGTGCTCCCCAGGGAGGGTGGGGGCTGCTGCCCCCCAGGTTGCCACAGCACTGCCTGGCAAGGGGCCCCTGGGACCTGCTGCAGCTGGGTTGCACACAGTTTATCAAAAACAGAGCAGGATGGGGTTTTTGTCCAGGTTTAAATTGAGCTTTCCTTGATTCCAGTGTAGCTGTGAGATTTGATGGACTCCTTTATTTTCTGTGTTCTGCTGTGCTTTTATGGCAGGAGCGATGGCAAGCCTCCGACCAGGCTCGTCATCAAAGCCTGAGTTTGAGTTGTTTGTGAGGGAAGCCGTGTTGACAATGAAAATGCTTTGCAAGTATTGCAAAGGTTGAATGGAGATCTCCTCCCTCCACACCCACCCTGGAGATCCTGTGCCTCTGAGAGGTGGATGAGGATGGCAGTGCTGGCCACCCACGCCTGGTGGCCACCTAGAGACTTGTCTGCATTTCTCAGTTGTTCTTCTGGGCAGGATTTGTCTGCAAGAGAATCTATCATGGTTTCGGTTCAACACATGGTTACTGCTTGGAGGGTGATTATTTGAAAGCATTTATTCTCTCTGTGTCTGTTTTGTGCTCTGTCTTGCTTGACCTACACCCAGCAATGCATGTTGGCAGCCTCAGCCTGTCCATCCATTATCATTAATGCTCCAGCATGTGGTTTTACTTTATGGAGGATTGCACAGGGTTGCTGGTGGTAATGGGAAAGGAGATGTTATGGGCATACAGCAGCCCCTTTTAACATCGACATTTTGGATGTTTTTTGAAAGCAGTCACCCGTTGTATGTTCTAAAAGCTATTTGCCTGTAATCTTAAATTGTGATAACAATAATAACAATAACCTTGCTGATGCAGCGGTTGTGTGGGAGAAACGTTGAAAATTTACTACAAAGCTTTGCCAAGCTTGAAGTGATTTTTTTGTTGTTTGTTTTTTGTTTTGTTTTGGTTTTTTTTCCTTTTAATGATTGAAAGCCATTTCTCACAGCGGTGGCTGGCAGTTCCAGCTGCGCTGTGTCACAGCCGAGCCCAGGATCAGGCTCTGGAGGCAGCGTGGCTCTGTGCAATGTCCTTTCGCAAAACACGTAGGAGGCAGCGCAGTCATTTCCCCAGAAATGTAGGGATGCAATCGGCCTTCGGTCCAGCAAGGTGTCAGAGGAGCGATCTCCTCCCCTCCCAACCCAGGTGTGCAGCTCACAGAGCCCGGCTCTGAGCGTGGCTTTTCCTCAGAAACAGCCGGCTCATCCAGCAGGGAGACCGCATCCCTCTCCTTTTGCTGGGAAGGATGCAGTGCAGCAGCCTGCTCCGAAGAGGCAGGATGCCAATCAGCCTCGGTGGGGCTGCGGAGCTCCCGGCTGCATGCCGTGGAAGCCCCCAGCCCGCGGGGCGAGGGCAGGAGCCGGGAGCAGGCGGCTGAGGAGCGAGCCCCCGGCTCCAGACGCCGCTGGGACGCGGAGCCGCCGCACAAAATTAATGAGATTGTCACAGGCGCAGCCGCCCGGTCACGGCTGAGGAGCTGCTCTCGTCCCCAGCCCCTCTCCCGGGGCTCCCAGCCTCTCCAGAAAATTACCCTGCAGAGTGTCATTTCTCATGCTTATTCTTAGCCTAATCGTGTGTAGTTGGTTTGGGTTTTGGAAGTTGGATGAAAGTCAATTCATTTGAGTTTAAAAATTCAGTCAATCAGATGTGGTTGGCTGAGTTGTTTTTTCTTTCACCTCACGCTTCACAGACATTTTGGTGGTCGGCATTTGAGAGCATTAGGGCTGAAGTTATCCAAACCTCTCCACTGGGTAGGAAAATAGTATTATTCTCATTTTATTCAGAATAAAATGAAAATACGGGGATTTTGTACAGCTTGCCTAACATCACAGGGAGACTCCCTTTAATAAAAAATAGATCTCTCATCTCTTAATCTTACAGATTAAAAGCAACAACATAATTCTTCCTTAATCCTTCTTTGATACACTTCAATACTTTGCACTAACAGTTTGTTTTTGTTGGGTGTGGCCTTGATAAGTGATTTCTTTGAGCAATAGCCAATTCACGGACCATTGTTCAGTGGTAATGAGCTGGCTTGACATAAATTCAACAGCATGCCAAGACTCTACACCTGAACAGGCATCCAGAGGTCGGAACCCTGTCTGATATTTGGAAAAAAACCAAACTCAAACCATTATTGTTTAGAAAGAAAGATGAGAACAAGTAGGAAGAGGATGAATGCAGAGGCATGGCATTCGTACAAACTGCAGTGATCTCAGGTACTCAGGCTGGCTTCTCTGTTTTCTTATGCTGCACCATCACCCCCTGTTTCAGTTTTTAGAATTCTTCTTTGTCAGGGATGTGTTGAAGCAATGACGATGCCTTTATTTGGAGATGCTGGGGGCTGAGAATGGCTCTGTGGAGGCTGGTCAGTGGTGGGTGGAAGGGAGGGAAGCTTTAGCATCTGTCGGAGGAGAAGGGGCTTTTGGGTGGCAGTGAGAATGTCGTTCTCCCTTGGAGCAATGATGAGATATTCAGTGCATCTTTCTTCCATCTGAAGTTGGAGCTAAGAGGACAGCTAGCCTAAAGCTAAGGCACTTCTTGGTGAATCTGGGCACTCACAGACAACTGGATATCTTGGAAGGATGTGCATAGTGGGAACAGAACAGCTTACTAGGAACAGAAATAATTAATGACTGCTTTTATTTCCATTTTCCTTACATGTTTACATTAATTGAACTACTATTGTCGGGGGTTTTTTTCCCCCTGTCTTTAGAGGTGCTTACTACTACAGGCTGCTGGAAGATCTTGGGGAGAGGATGGTCCTGCTTTGCAGGAGCATTGATTGTGCTTGGAAATGAAGTTCTTAACAGCATTCAGTTTCCACCCTTCCCCTAGTCAAGAAGTGGCTGTTCCACTTGTGTCCTGTGCAGTGCCTTGGATTCCAGACCCTGAGGTATCTTTGCTGTGCTCATCTCCTGTGGGTTCAGGTCAGACAGCCAGTGTGTGGTTGGTGCTGCCTTTCAGAAGTCACACCTCTGCAGTGGGTTTGCTTCATCCTTCAGGAGCTCTGGTGCTGAGGAAGCCCCACATCCACCCGTGGGTTCCCTTCTCAGTGTTCAGGTGGGCAGTGCTCATTCCCAGGCTTCTGTCAGTGACAGAAAACAGATGCTGGTCCGGCAGCACTGGGTGTTGGAAACGCTGAGGCTGGCCCTGCTCACATGTTGCCCTGCAGAGTTGTGTACTGCTGGTTCTGCAAAGCATGACTGGAACTGATTTTGTTTGTTGCTCGCAATAATTTTCTCCTGGGGTCATATATTAGGCAGTTTTGGTTTGCTCTTTTCCCAGTTTGGTTTTAATTAGTATTTGACCTCCTCACTGCTGGTTCTCTTCTGCACTTGCTGTATTGTAGTCGTTTTGCTCTGGGCTGTTTTCTGAGAAAAACTAGGACATACTCAGTGCCTTTGGTAGATGTTATGCCTGGAAGGTGGCCCAGTGCTGTAAGAAGTGCTCCTGACTGAGTAATGGAAGCCAAGAACTAAAACGTTATGATAGTGTTCCAGTTAAAATATGGGAGTACCTCATACCATTCAAAGTGGCTTAGCCTGTGTCATCCCGGTACCGAAAGAAAGGTGAGTCCAGAGTACTGCTGCGCTCAGGAGATTGCTGGCTGTGTAAATAATCACTCAGATTAGGAGCTGTCTGTGACAGCCTGAAGCCACCCCTTCTCTCTTGCCCACACCCTTTGCTGGTCTAGCTGGCAGTCAGGCCACCCCTCCTCTGTAGGATTTAGGAGCCAAGGACATCGCTGCAGGCTCTGCATTCAGAAGACACAAGGCATTGCTGGGGTTTTAATAACGGGTGCAGTTTTAGCTCTAATGTTCTGCTCTGCTTTGTTTGTCCGCGTTTGTTCAAATCTCTTCCAAGAGTGTTTCCCAGGGTGATAAGATCTTAGTGGCACAATCTCAGCGACAGCAACCGAATTTAGCCCGTCATCCTTTGGAACCTCTGCTGTCAGCAGCAGCCGGCGGCGGCGGGCGAGGAGCGCCCAGGAGAGCAGCGGGACCTGCCCCGGAACGGGCCATCCGGGCAGGCAGGCAGCTCATAGCCAGCCTCGGAAATGAGACACGAGATGCCATGTTAAATCCTCACCCGGGTTATGTAAAAGATAAATAAATACTGTTTCTCTTAGCCCACGTGCAGAGGGTGTAAGGTCAGTACCTCCAAATCAGATTTTATAGGATATTCAGCAACTTAGGGCAAAGGTAATGCTGAGGAGAACTTTGGGTGGAGATGCCTGGTTTAAATGGGATTTGGTACAGGTGACCTTTTTGCCTAAATCAGCCAAGCCCCAATGTGCTTTTGTCATTGTGACTTCTCTTGGCAAGAACTTATGTTCACTGTTTGTGAAGTTCTTCATTTAATGGGACAGGGACTTGCTAGTGATATTGCTCTGTGATGGGTACTAGATATATAAGCATGAGAATTTTAGTGTCTAGTGCTGAACAGGCATAAACTTGCTATTTTATCAGCATGACTTCCTTTTTATTGTATTTGTGCATTAAATCTAACAAACAACAGAGAGCCTAACATTGTGCTGTGGAAATGCTTCTATTCTCTGTCTTGTGCTCTTTTAAACATTTTATAGATTGCTTTGTTACCTAGAAGCATAAAAGCTCCCCTATAAATTGATGCATTTTCCAACTTTATAACATTTGGATATTAATTAGCTTGTTATCCATCTGAAGAAAAGACTTCAGAACCCACAAACATGATCAGAATCATCTTGATCCAGCTTACTCTATAGGTTTGCTTGACCAAGCAGATGTTTTCTGTGTGTTCAGCAGAAGAGGGGTCAAATCCTGTATCTGAGCCTAACACTTCTGGCAAAAACACTGATGTTTTTAATCCTTTTTGAACAAGACTCTTCTGAGAACTTATTTTGATTTTTAACCTGGTTGTTTGAATGCAGAGGAACAATCTGGAGCTGCTCCTTGATTCAGGAAAGCGTGCGCTCAAGTATTTCTGCTCTGAATATGTTCAGGCTCAGTACAAAGGGTGTGAAGGAGCCTGACGTGCACAGCGAGGCTCTTCAGAGACACAGGACAACCAGTGCCTCTCCCCTGAAGGGTTTGGGTATGGTTGGCTCTTCTGGTCTATGTGGGGTAGTGGGGCCTGCACCATGCAATTCCCAAAGAGGTCTGATGGAGGGCTCTGCTGGGATCTGCAGACTCTCCACAGCTGAGGAATCCAGTGCCATGTGGTGCTGTCTGCTCTGGAGCAATGCTGACACAGGCTGAGCTGGCCTGGAGACCATGACAGGCCATGACGTATTCAATGTCCACTGGCAGGGTTGCTCTCTTATTGAGAACAGCTGGATTTTGGGGATGTCACCCCATGCAGCTGCATTAAATAATCTTCTTTCTCTCTCTCAGGATGAGAAATCTCCTCTTCCTACGTGCACTGGGAACGTGTGGTGACGCAGCATGAGTACAGCTCCCGTTCCCCATTTGGCCATAGCAGTATTCAAGGTGTCCCCAGCGTGGGCACTGCCCACACACGTCCAGAGGTGGACACCACCAGCCCCCAGCCTTGCAGGGGAAACGTGCACCTCCAGTGAGTGGAAGGATGAATAATGCCTTTCCCGTTTTCCGTGAGCCCCGCAGCCTGAGTGACGAGGCAGCACTCATCTGGTCGTGAGACCTCCCTTCCTGTTACTCACAGAGTTCCTGACTAATTCACACATTTCTGGCCAATGATTTTCCAGCGTGACTGCCTCAAAGAAGGCACTTCTGACAAAAATGGCTGGGTTTCAAGGAGTGAGAGGGAGTCCCTGCTGCCAGAGTCAAACATGCAATTGCCGGCCTACATTTTCTTTATTGCAAACTCTATAAGCGTCTCACTGTGATTGGAACTTTTTAATCCCATGGAGCTGATCTGAGAGTCCTGCAAATAGCTTGGACTGGCCCAGGATCAGCAGCAGAGGACTTCCAGCCCGAGGTGGAGCCGTCCCTGCAGGGTGGATGGCAGTGCCACTGCTGCTGACAGAGCCATGTACGTACTGGGTGTCTGGGGAGGTGTCTGCTGGATGCGATCACTGCTTCTCCTGCAACATGAGTGTTGGGAAAGAAAACCCATGGAAACAGTAACAGAATCCAACAAACAGCCTTGCATATGACAAGCTTGTATGCTGTCCATTTAGCAAGAGATGGCAGCAGTTCAGGGCCAGGATCACCACCGCCCACCTCGGAGCTGCTCTCCGCGCTGATGGTGACCAGATGTTCCGGCAGATCTGACTAACCTCTGCTTCACCAGTTCAGGCTTTTCCTGTGCTGCGGGCCAAACCCAAAGCTCACGCCTCTGATGGAGGGCCTCTGTGGGACACGGGGGCTTTGAGATGTTTTCAAAGCCCCAAGGTTGTTTGTATAAATATTGGAAAGCTGTTTCAAGCAGCTTGCACTGTGTTTTGAATGCTGTTCACTTCTGGGCTTTGAAAATGTGTCAGCTGTAGACATTGGTAAAAACCCAGCACTGTGAGTGACACTGGAGTGAAACCTGGGGATTGGGAAGGAGAGAATTAGAACAACTTAGCTCACACTACCTGTCTTACGTCTTGAATACATTTCTCTCCCTCTCTTTTCCAGAGAAATCTCAGTGGGCACCACTGTGTCTCAGTCATTAGCCAAGGATTTTGTGTGCTGACTTAAGGAAAATAAAATTTTGACTCTTCGTGTTCTTTTCCAAAGCACACACTTTAACTGTATTTTTAATTTTGGGATCATTTGCCATAGTTTTTATTATCAGTCTTGGCTCATGTGGCTTTGTTAGCTCAAGAAAGCCTTTTTCTTCATGAAACCTGTGTCCAAGACAAGTTCCATGGGTCTGTGGGTGAAGTCCTGAGAGGCAGCAGGTCTTGTGGACTGTCCTTGTAATTTCTAACAGAGAATAGTAGGGCTGGCTGGTCAGTGGCACAGGGACAATTGCCACCTTTGGCCCCCAGTGACAAGTTATTACTCAGGTAAGTGTTTCTGGAAACCCTTTTCTACCCAGCAATGCTCTGAAGGGGGGTTTACACCCAGGCTTGGATTCATCTTTCTTCTGGTCTGGTCTGTCTAATGGCCAGGCCTGACAGAACCTCAGCTGGATGGAGGCTCAAAAGATGTGGGATGGACACTGCAGTTCATGCCTCGGTTGCCCTGTACTCAGCACACAGCACGACTGGCTAGGGCGCAGACTTTGTCAGGGAAATTTCTCTTTCAATCCATCAATGTAGCGCATCTGTCAGATTCATTCTGTTTTCTTGGATCCCATGGTGCCTACTCTGGTCTCTCTGAAGTGAGAGTATGGCTTGGTGTCCCTTTGACGATTGTTCAGTGTGCAGAAACCTCTTGGATATCTTCATTGAAAACCCAGGAGGTTTTAGTACAAAACTTCAAAGCCTAAATTTCCCCTAAATTCTCTAAATCACATACTCCTCTAGAAAATCCTCATATATTTCAACTTTATTCTACTTCCTCCCCTGGCCATTCCATTTTCTTCTTTTGCCCTTATCATAACAAGGCTCACAGGAGGTAGGAAGGGCTTGTCTGTAAGTGTGCCTGAAAACTCTTAGATACTGCATATACACTCCATAACAGTACCATAAATTACTTCCCTTCCTATTAAGCACCAATAGAGACAATTTTGGGGTGCTTTTTTTGAACCTCCACCTGTTTTCTAGAATTGCAGCCTGCACAGCTACAGCTCATGTCCAACATGGGAGAGCCACATCCAGGAGCTCGAACTGTGAAGTGATGAGCAGAGCCCTCAGCTGCTCCAGCTGTTTCTCTTTGTAGATGAACATCAGCACGATGAAGCTGGCTGGTGTCTCCAGGTAAGCTAAGGAAAAGGTTTTAGCAGGTCAATAAGTAGCTGTCTGTTAGACAAACCTGGGGTGGAGATCTTCGTGGTGAAGAATGAATCACGAACTTGTGGACTACCTGATGTTCTTGTTTAAGAAAACAAACAATTTGTTGCCAATCTGGACAAACAGTGACTTTTTGATCAGGACTTGTTCTAAGCCAGTGATGACAACATGTGTCATCTGGGGTCATTACAAGAAGTTCTACATTCAGTTGATCTCTGTTAACAGTCTGCCTACTCATCTGCTAGGAACAGACATGATAGTAAAGGCTTTGTACCATTGCCCTGGTATTCCACACAGCAGGGCCTGCACTGGTGGCTTGCACGGTGTGTCCCAAGTCCAAACCACAGAAGCAATGTGCTGCTGTTGACAGAGGTGCCAGCAGGATTACAAGGCTGGCTGCTGCTCTCCTGGCAGGCTCTTCTGGGTTCCTTGGGCTCTGTACAGCCCCATTCCAAGTGATGCCTCTCAGACAGAAAGTGCTGTACAGGATAGGGGGACCCAAGGGGGACCAGAATTGTGGCCTCTGCCACCTTCCTTGGCAACACCCAGCCTGTGCCCTGAGCCACGCAGGGCAGAGCAAAGCCAACCTCAGCAGCATGGGGGGCCACTCCTGTTTTCAGGCAGTGATTTCATGAGGAGCAAAACACCCACATTGTGCAATACCAAAGCCTGCAGGCAGCACAAGGAAAATGAGTTTCCACACACTTCTTCTGGAAATTGATCACTGTTCCTTTGGGATGGATAAAGCTGTGTTGTAGGTCTGGCCCAGCCTTGTACCTGCTCCTAGCAGAGGGGAATGGAGTCATCAGTACCTGTTTGGTTTCCACTGACTTCTGAATTTACCTGTGTCCTGTGGAGAAGGAGCCCTTTGTGCAGCTCCAGAGCTGATCACGAGAGGATGAGGCATTAGTTTTGCTCTTTACTCCCAGGCAAAGTTTCTGCATGTGGGCAGAGGGAAGGTGAGTTTGGGGAGTGCTCACCTCTCCTCAGGCCTGTGTGTTGGGATGCTCCTGCAGCCCTGTTACAGGATGGTGTCACACACAGCTCTCCATCTCTGTCTGCCTGTCTATCCTAAGAAGATACCCTGTCTTACAACTGATTGTAAAAACTAGGAAACATTGAGGTTTTATAGCTTGGCAGACATGGAAGCTGGGGCTTGACTGCTGTGCCGTGAGGGGACAGCATGTCCTCCCTTTCACTGTTTAAAATAGGTGGATTTGAACACTATAATAGATTAGGCAGTGTGGGTGTTTAAACTTTCAGGATGATTGATCACCTCTCAGAGAGAGGCAGATGGTATGGTGATGAGTTCCAGATCCTTTCAACTGAGCATCTCTAAGGAAAGTCTTGTGGACCAGGTTGGGGGGAGGCTGCTCTCAATTTAAAAAAAATTAACAAAAAACCTAACAAAGTAAGATTTAAAATTAAATCCTCTTAGCTCATAAACAATAGCTCTAAAAATTGACTAGGTTTACAATTAACTGCCTGAGCCCCTCTAGTATGTGAGCCAGGTGAAAGGGTCTTGGTTCACAGTTCCATGAAGGCTTTGGGGAGGAAAGCTTGGACTGGGCTGGACTTTGTGCTGTGGTCTCACCCCAGTGCTGCTGCAGGGCCCCTGAAGGGAGCCCAGGTCTCCTCCCAGTCACAGGGCCTTGCTCCTGGGCTCTGTCAAAAAGCACCTGCATTAAATGCCACTGTTTGGATCACCCTACTTAGAGACTTTTGGTCCCTGGAGTGGAAATGTGCTTTCCAACCCACTTAAAATATTCCAGTGGCTATACTGGAACCATTAGTAACCCCCTAACAGGGCTGATGCTCAATGAGCTACCATTGATCTTTATCAGTGAAATGCAATGAGCAATTAAGGAGTAAAGCTCAGCAGCTTCCCCAGCATACTCCAGTTCTCTGCTAACCTCAGTTCCCAGGGGAGGGGGAGGACTGATTAGAAAGAGTAATTTGCCTTCTTGCTTCCTGGCATAATTTTTCCACTTCTCAGCATGTGTGCTGTGGGCCAGAGGAACCCATTCCTCTGAAACAGGTTCCTCTCAAGCACTCCCTGGGCTCAGTGCAGAAACATTTGTCTCTACGTCGGGGGCTGGATCTCCATGTTCCTCTTGGTCCCTACCATTTGTTGGGGAAGCTGGGAAATCACACATTGGCTTCAGTTCCCAAACCATTAACTGTATGGGCATTTGAGAAGCCAGTTAGTTTTTCGAAGGCAGTTTCTGGGCTTTAGGGTGATGTAAAGTTTCTCTGTAAGCCAGTTGGCAGCAGTGCCTGGGTAAAAGCCCATGCTGTGTCACTCTTCCTTGAAGTGCTCTTCCAGCTCAGTGCCTGTTTGGGCTGTCTGGCTCGACTTCTGCAATTAGTGAAAGGTTATTGTAGGTTTAAAATGTTGCCTGCTTTGGCAGTATCTGCAGTCCCTTAAGGCAAGGATGCCTGTTTATTGTTATAATATTGCCTAAGCTCAACACAGAGAAGTCCTGGTAGGAAAGAGTATTTCAGTGAAGTAGATTTTTTTTTTTCTTGTAAAAGAAATGAAGTTTTGGCTGGCCTCTCAAACTTAAATGCCATTGGAAACTAATACTAAGTTTATTTTTTTCTCCATAAATTACATCTCAGGGCTTTTGTTATTCTACTCTCATCCTGCTGTATCTTCCCAGCACTGATAAGGAGCACTTAGCTGCTGTCCCAGATGCCCAGGGGTGAGCAGAGCTCCTGGGGCTGCTGGCAGGATTCCCAGGGCCTGAGTGAGCTCCTGCTGCCGGGTGATCCATGGCCACCCTTGCCGTGCCAGCAGCCTGGGGTGAGGGACTGCTTTGCCAGTGCTGGTGGCTCCACCTCTGCCAGCACCTTCCCTAGCTGTGCTGCCCAGGCCTGCTTGCAGACAGAGGGTGCCAGCACCATGTGGGGCTGGGAAAAGGGATGGGAAGTCACTAAATGGCTTTCCAGCAGCTCCTGTGGCCTGCCACCCAGCCTGCTCACAGCACCTGGCGTGCCTGCCTCTGCTGGGTGGTCTGCTGGGAGACTCTGCATCCCAGACCTTTGGGAACTGCTCCTCTGGGACTCAGTCCTTTTAAGACTAAACACCCAGCCACCAGATAAGCATCTCCAAAAGGAGGAATTTCCATTGTGGGATGGGCTTGCATATGAATTAAAATAAGCAAATGCCTTGAAATCTATTTTGGACTGTTGTTCAGAGGAACAGGAATATCCAGTTCAGTGTGACAATCCCTGCATCCCTCAGCACAAAGCTAGGGATGGCTGGGAAGCGAGAGCCTATCTGTCACGCTGTTTCAAGGGTTTGAATACTTATACATTTTTATAAGTCAGAGCAACATCACATATATGTATAAAAAATATGGGTTGTTTGTGTTTTTCCCTCCAGCACACATCTTTGAAGCTTTCCCGACATCTCCACTATGGCTGTGCAGAGGAGGAGCCAGCCTTTCTGTGTGCCTTTTCTTCACACACTTTGATGTGAAGATGCTAAATGACAGGAGAATTCTGTTGTCCTCCCACTGCTGCCCAGCTGGGTGCAGGCAGCAGTCCTGCTGCCCGGAGGGAGGACTCCTGCTCTGCTGGGCCCCACAGCGTTTGCTCGTTCCTGATTAAGCCAGGCAGTTCTGGATCACTGTGATAATGTGGGATTAATACAGAGGACTTTCTCCAGCTCACTACAGAAGACACTGATGCATTGTTCTGATCCATCCCTACTGTTAAGCAGCAGGGCAATCGCAGGTGAGAGGGAAATAGCTGTGTAGGGGAACGCCTGCCTGCACAGCCTGTGCACTGCCTGCTGCCAGCAGCAGCTCCTGAAGCTTTCCAGTGATCTGGCACACGATGAACTGGAATGATTTCTGATTTCACTCCTGACCTCCCCTCCCCAATCCAGCATGCATAATTTAGCAAGAATAATGAGCCAGCTCATCATATCTGCTATGATACCCCAGCTGATGAAGAGGCCCCTCGTCACTGCAGCTAACAGCGCATCCTGCGCGAGCTGCGGGTCCAATGCCTCGGCTTTTCCTGAGAGCAAGGAAACTTCCCAGGGCATTTATTTCAGCTTTCTCCTTGCATTTGATGTGAATTTCATGCTAATGAATTTTAACTCTCTTGATGTTCCTGTCAGTATTCCAATTTTCACATTTTTGTCAGTAAGGAGCAAATCAGGTCCCTAAAACTTCACAGGAGTTATGGTTTCAAAGCAATTGTTTGTTAGTACATAACTCAAGGAAGACTATTAACAGAATAGTCATGGTATAGGTTATCTTGCAGAAGGAAAGAAGTCAGGCTTAAATATCTGTGTGTGCTCTATCTGCTATAGTTCCCCTTTTGGGCTCTGTAACTACTATATGAGATTCTGATATTATATAAAATTCATTTTTTTTGGTGGAAGAGATGAAATACCTGCGTAAATTCTGAACTGTACTGGTTTCTTTTTCCTGCCGTGTTAAATAGCAATTGTGGGAATGATCTTTTTTGAGGATGAGGCCTTAATAGAAGTGTTTATTACATCAATGTTTTTCTAAATGCATGAAGTGGAACTTACACTTAAATTATCATTTGATTAAAAGTGGGATTATGTGAGCTCACAGTAATGATCTTTCTGTGAGGATAATTTCTCAGCTCTCTGAAGGGAAGCTGGGAGGAACCCTCCTGCAGTTAGCAGGGTCACAGTGTTATTATAAACCTCCTATCATTTTGAAAGGGTCTTGGGACCACAGTTATTGGAAATACAGTGCTGATACGTGCCTGTGAAGTTGCAGTGCACTCATTGCCTTTCCTTATGCTATGCTGCAAAAATCCTTTTAGACCTTTTTTTTTTTTTTTTTTGGTAAAGGTGACTCTGAATATTGTGATTTTTAAATACTTTTTATAGGAGTTGAAAGAATTTTAAACCTCTCCACCAGCACTCTGCCGGGCAGGAGTTCCCTGTCGCCCTCTTCTTGACAAAGCCCCACCACTCCACTGCTTCCTCTGTACCGTTTTAGGAACCTGCCCACACTGTGTTGTTTTAGGAACCTGCCCACATTGTGTTGTTTAGGAACCTGCCCACCTTTTGCCCCTTTAGGCATGTGGTTTACCAATGCTATGCTGAGTGGGATGGGATGCTGCGAAGCCTGTTGAGCCACTTGAAAAAGAAACAGCTGCCTCTCTGGTCTCAGAGGTGCTGTTTGTCTCCAGGCTGTGCTTAGGTGCCATCTTCAGAGCTTCTTCTCTGCCTGAGAAGACCCCATAGATAGATCCAGGTCTCTGGCATTTGCCCACTCGGCAATACACAGGTGCCTTGTGTGCCCCAGGTTACCAAGCAGAGCTTCACTGCTTTGTGCAGGGAATTGTGGGGTCACTGTGCCCCTGCCACTGTGCACACTGTGCCTGAAACCCCATCAGGTACCTGTGTCCTGCATGTGGTTAATCATCCACGGGACCAGCTGGCATCTCACAGGCAGCTGGGGGTGTGTACCCTTGCAGCTTGTCAGCCACAGCTCGCTGGCTTGTGCTAGGGATGGAGCTCGTGGCAAGCACAGAAAGCTCTCTGGAAAGATTTTGGCAGGTTATATTCTTTGGGAATTATGATTGTGCCGTGCACTTTGAAATAAGTCAATTTCAATACAAATATTAAGTTTGATTGAAGAACTAAACAAAATATTTTTGCAGTAGTTATGTCAGTGTTAAGCTGCTTTCCCATGTTAATACCTCCCAACAATATATCCTTTGTCCAGAACCATACACAGGCTGCTGCACAACATCCTTGCTTACTGCAGATGAGCTGAATTTTCTGTGAGTTTTTACTCTCAGTGCCTGAAGCGTGAGCATGCACAAGCTAGGACTGAGCAGAGACCAACCTGGCAGGAGGCTGGGACAGCAGCAGGGTGGCTGTGGTGCCAGGGAGGGGTGTGCTGGCTCTGCCTGTTCTCGCTGCTCTGAGCACACGGCAGGAGCTGTGCCTGGCAAAAGGAGCCGCTCTGGGCAAAGGTGCTCCTGCACACCCACAGCAGCTGATGGCTGCAGCAGGCATCACTGGCAAACACGTGGTTTCCAGTGTCAAAATGACAGCTGGTGGCTTAGGCTGAGCATCAGGGAGAGCTCAGCAGGGAGGGGATGTCTCTGTGCCCTTGCCAGCTGACCACCAGCTCTTTGCAATGTCCCTTGGTGTGTCCTGGGGCTCTCAGGGTTAGCTGGCAGGAGCTGCAGCTCTCTCCCTGCTGCAGTGGTTGTTCTGGGGGGTTTGCTGTGCCATGCCCTCCCCTTCCTCCTCCCTGTGGGACACAGTCCAGCACCACAGCCCCCCTCCAGTCCTGAGCAGCAGCAGTCAGGAAATGAGAGACTGGCAAGCTGCCATCCAGCGGGGTTGTGATGCTGATGTGAACCTAATTGCCCTGATGCTTTGGGCCCAGTGATTTCCACATTTAGACTGGGGTATCCCCTGAATTTGGTCCTGTTCATGGAGTAGCTTTTGCAGGCAGGCTGTGCTCGGAGCTGTCTGTTACTGAAATGATTTCCACACTCAGCATAAAAGCACTGAAGTGCTGTGAGCACACTCGGGCATCAGAGGCAGCCCTAGGACCTCATGCAGGCTGTGACCTTGGATGCCACTGGCAGTTTTGTTCTCCTATAAATGCCATAAAGATTGAGGAGCATGCACAAAGTGCAGGAGGATACCAAAATGACCTGCCACCACCTTCATGTTGAAGCCTGACGCAAGCAGCAGGGCCTTGCTGTGCTTGCAGAAGAACACAGCCATGACAGAGGGCTGGCCCCTCCCTCTGCCTCCTGCTGGGCTGCTTGCCTGCAGATTTTGAACATCCTTCAAGTTGGACGAAGCTGCCCTCCCTGCTCCAAAGCTCTTGGTTTGTCTCTGCCGGCTGCTGCTGGCGATGCCAAGCACAGGCAGAGCTCAGGCAGGGCAGATGGAAAGTCCAACAGGGAGCGAGCACGTGCTCTGTGCTTCTCTTCCCATCCCCAGGCCACTGCAGCTGCCAGCGCTGGACAGCAGCCAGAGAGAGCCTGTGGCTCGGGAGAGGCTGAGCCGAGTTTCCACGGGAGGGTCCAGCAGGCTCTCCTCCAGCTCCAGGCTCCACAGAGGCTCCTCAGCTCTCACTTCCCTTCCCAGGGTGTTGCTCAGGCACAGCCTCAACCCCACAGTCAGAAATGCAGTTCATATGCTCTGTATATCTTGTTTCTTCCCAGCATCCTTCCGAGGACTAGAACCACCAGCAGCAGAAGGCTCCCAGTGCTTCTTCTGCAGGGATGCGTGAGTGCTCCTCCCCCAGGTGCCACGGGCAGCTGTGAGACAGCCACTTCCAAAACTGTCTCTGTCTTGGGGGGGATTTGCACTGGTGATGGCTCCCCTCAACCCCTTCATCACAGCCATTATCCCTGTGATGTGCTGCTTTCCTCCTCATCTCTGCATCCCTAACTTCTCCTCAACCCGGTCTCTCCCATGTCTCCTGGGGTAGTCTCTCTGCAGTGGCATAGGACATGCTCCAATTGCAGCAGACGCAGAGACACTGAACGTGGCTGAGACCACCCTTCCATCCTGTCAAAGCATTGCTCCACATTTGGATAAACTTCTGCCAGGTTTTCACTGAGTCAAAATGAGGATTTTTCCTTCCTATTCCTGACACAAACATTTCTATTAAAATTTTCTTGAAAAACTCAGCCTCAGGGAAACATCTAGCTTAGGGAATAAAATAATCTCAAGGTGATTGATTTCAGTTGTGCAGCTTCTCCAGGCACCTGGAAAGGGGAGGTTTGGAGGCAGACAGCAGGAGGCAGCTGTGGCTGAAGCTACCTGGGAGGCCTGAGAGCAGGGAGGGAGCAGCTGGCCAGGCACAGGGCCACCAACCAGAGCATGCTGCCTGCATGCCAGCTTGGCAAAAACTTCCTCAGGAATTAAAGTAGAATGCTATCGAGTTTCCCTTTCTGACTCCTGCTTTTCAGGGGGCACACACAGTGAGTGTTTAGCTGTTCCCAACAGGCAAGGCTGTATAAAGGGAAGGACTTGCAGCATGGCCCCAGCCTGTTACCTTGGCTAAGGACAAGGGAACTGTGGCAGAGTGACTCAGCTGGAACAGGGAGATGTGAGGGATGTGCTGTGTGACTGCCACATGTCCACATCACATCCACATCATGTCCACATTGTGCTGGATGGTGGCTGCTTGGCTTGGGCTTGTTGTGCCTAAAACTATGTAAACTGAATACTGGGTAACTGCTTAAAAAGGCTGGGTTTTGGCAAAAAAGAGCACTCCCTTGCACCTGCCTGGGGTCCCTGTGTCACACATTAGCACAACATTTAGCGTATAGCACAGAGCTTGTAGTGCCTTCTGAACAATTTCTTTAACACCAGGCCTGACTTGAAGTAGGTCAACTGAAAAATGAGTAAATTACACTTGCAAAAATGCATTAGGAGCTGCGGTGTGCATAAATCTAACTGCCATTTAGCAGAGGTCATAACAAATTAGAAATTAAAGTTTTAGATAGAAAAGTTTTCCAGGCTGTGGTCTGTGAAGCAGCCTCTGCCTCTGGGCTCTTTGCCTGCCCCTGTGTTTCTCCTCCACCTCACTTGGATGACTCCAAGAACAGCTCACAACAAAGCTTCGTGTGTCAGACCTCCCGTCCTTTCTGCTTCTAAGGTGAGATTATTCCACAAAACCTTGTTTCTTTGTGCACTCCTTGTAAGAAGGATTAATGTAGCTACCTCTAGCAAAGGGACAAGGAGTGCAGACACCCCTCTGAAAGCCAGAACCTGCAGTTTATGTCAGTATGGTATTTGGGCACCACTGCGGTTTTGAGATTGGAAGCCTTTGAAATCCTTCCAGCCTTGGTCACTGAAAAGCCAAACTCCCAAACTTTTAAATGTTGCTCTTTTTCTTTATAATGAGGTGGGAAGGTATTCAGAGGAAATAACAGTTTCAGCAATGAAAGTGTAAGCTATTTTTTACTTTCTTTTTAGAGGAAAAAAGACAAAACACCCCAAGACCCCAACCTTTCAAAGCTGTAATCGGAACATACCCAGCCAGAAATGCCAGAAAATCTGTTTCCTTAAGGGTATTCTTTAGTCACCAATTAACATTTTAAGACCAAGTCTCCAAGAAAAGAAAAGCAGTTGAATATAAATCTGTTGGGTGAGTTGGAATGACAAATACTTTGAAATATGCATTTAAAAAAAAATAATTAGTGTTTTCTTATTCTCAGGCTTGTAGTTTCTGGGCCAGGCACTTTTAGACTGCGGAAAATCAATTCTTTTTCCTCCTCTCCCTCTCCTCCCACCTAATATGAACATTATTCTCTTTCCCCAGTGTGGTTCTTGCTCTGCTGTCTGCCAGGCATGCCTCCTCCTCCAAACACAGACAAAACCTGCAATGTATTTAAAAATAAATGCTTGTTATGCCCTGGCACCCATGCACATCTTGCTCTTGGGTTCCTCTGGAGGGCAAGAAGCACTTGGTTTTCTTTAAAACATAGTCAAGAAAATGCCTTTAAAAAGTGCATGCTTCTGAACTGCTTTCCAGGTGCTTCTTTTCCTGACAATATGCACTCTGGGATGCCCAGGCAGGGATGGTCCTGCAGCACGTGCTGCTGACACCAGTGAGATAAGCAAGTTTAAAGCGCAGCATGTCAGGGCATAAGCCACTAAGCACAGTCACTGGGAGGTCCTGAGTATGGCCAAGGGCATTTGGGAAGGAAGGTTTTTAATTGCTGCCCAAATCCATGTTATATTACTTTCACCAGAGGTAATGGTATGTAAGCCTGGACAACTTCTGTTTAACACCATTGCTGCTGGAGCTTCTTCACGCTTTCACAGGGAGAAAATTCACCCTGGTACCCCAGCAGGGAATGTGAAACACCCACCTTGCTTTATTACATCCTCTGGTACAGCAGAACCATGCGTTGAAATGGTGAGAAGCTTCTTAGTCGTCTGCATCTCCCCCTTCCCTTCCCCCAGCTGCTCTGTGGTGAGTTTGCCATTCTCCTCCTTGCTGCATCAATTTCTGACACAGGGGTGATGTGGAATGATGCCACCACAAAATTCCTCTTTCTAATTGACAGGGGCATCCATCAATTGCATGGCACTGACATATGTTTTTAATTCTCCACAAAATCATTAAAAAGAAAGCTATAATAATTCTGTTTCAGGTTGAATTTTAAATGTAGGGAGGGAATTAGAGTTGTAGACAGCCAGCAGTTTCATTTAAAATCTTCTATTAAATAGTATTTTGATATCTGCTCTTATTCTTATGCCAAAACATGTATTTTGGGGCATAATTGTATAAACTACTGAGGGAAAGAAGGAAGAGGTAAGACTGTGTCATGAGGCAGAAGTACTTCTGCATCCTCAATGACTCAAGCAGAAGCCAAGGCCTGACTGGCACTCAGTTTCAGAGCAAACTCCACAAATTTCCAGTGGGACTGGAACAGAGGCACAAAAAGATGGGCATGAGCCTAGGGCTGCATTCTAAATCATGCTGCTGGGTTTTCACCCTTGCTTGCTTTTGGGGTTTTCAACCTTGTAAATGGAAAGAGCACTGTGGGTTGTGGGTGTGTAGGATCCTGGGAAGAAATAATCCCCCTGCCCAGGAGCTCTGCTGAGGCCTGAGCTGCAGGAGGTGGCTTTGGCCTGCTTATGGAGAGAGGAAAATGAATGGGAATATTCTCTGACTTGCCAAGGCTTTGCCACAGGAATCCTTTGCGGGTCTGGAGCCCTTTGGCAGAGCACAGAGGGCCTCCAATGCGTGCACATATTGCAGCAGATGGCTGTATCTGTGCATTCAAGGCATCTCTCAGAATCACTGCTAGATGTGACTTTAAACTGATGCCTTTGGTGCTCCCCTGTTTTGACAGGATGGGTCCTACCTGTGTAACAGAAGAGGATTGTGCTGGGCAAGAGCAAGATAATGCAGAATAGAAAAGCATCTTTGTTTGAATACAGCAGAATTCCTGTCTGGAAAGATAAGAGATTCTGCTGCAATCAGCATGGTGGGGCCTGTGTACCACTAACTGTCAAGTACAGGACTACAGTCTTCTGGTTTAATTTTGATTTTAGCATTTCAGACCCTGTCCCCTGCCTCACTGCCTGGCCCTGCTTGGGGCAGTACGGACTGGCCTGCACAGCTCTCTTGGGAAAATAATGAACCTTTCCTCTAAAGAGGGAGAAGGCAGGGTGGTGCAATGCTGATCACACTTTGGATAAGTGCTAGTCTCTGTTTGCCTATTTTTCTTAGCAACCACCACTTGCAACTCATTCACCACTTCAAAGAGAGAGCAGAGACAGGCATGAAACCCTTGGGAGCACCTTTCTTTTTTGCTGTGTGCAAGTTGCTAATTGCTATTATATGTTTAGTCACTTGGATTGCACATAATCAGAAATCAGAGCCATGCAAAATCAGGCATTATTAGTAGCAAAATACATCCAGTATTTGGGTACGTGTTTTTTGGGTACATGTTCTTTTCTTGCACAGGTATTTCCACAGCAATTTATCCTCTTCAGTTACTCAGCATAACTGTAGTAGCAGAGGATGAAGCAATGGTTGTTAATGATGAGTAAATTACTGTCCAAGCTGGTGAATCCCACGTGTTTTTGTTACCTATTAAAGTTTATCTATTAAATATTCCTCCACAGGGGACTGAGAGAGAACTGGCCCTTCTGATCCAGGTTACCAATAGTCTTGTGCCTGAGCAGAGTCAGCTCTACTTAAAACCTAACTTCTTCCATATGTCACTTCCAGATGATCTGAAGAGAAGTGCTTACAGATGCCTGAGCTGAGGAGAACAGCAAGGGAAAGGGCATTACATGTGTCCCTCTCGTCAGGAAGTTCTGTCATACTGCCAAACCCCCAGAACACTGGAGTTTGCAAACCCAGATTCTCTCTCCCTCTACATCAGCGTAGTGTGCCGTGCAGAAAAGCAGGCTGAGGGGCAGTGTCCTTTACAGAATGAGCCCAGCTCACTTATTTTTAACTGAAAATAACAAACCAAATGTTCTGCATATGAGAGGAAACTCAAAACACTGCTGCTGCTGCTGCAGGGCCAGACCTGCCACTGGTGCAGCGGGCCCCCGTGTTGCTTTGGGCACTGTTCTCCCCTGGAGCTCCTTGCTGTCCCTCTCCCTCCCTGTTGTCCTTGGGCTGCAGTAGGGCTGGGCATTCGTGTCCCAAGCCTTTCCCGACCCCATCCTGCACTGCTTTACTGCTGACCCTAATCCCAGCACCAGGTGACTCAGCCCTTCTGTGGGGCTGCTCCTTCTGCCCCCTTCCCTCTCCCTGCCTGACCTCCCACACACTCAGATGTGCTTCACTGGTACATTTTGGTTTATGTGCTTTTTAGAGTCAGAAGAAGAGTAAGCAGAAAAATAGCTGCTGTAAGAAGTTACCTGACTTGTCCTTTTCTGTGTGGCTTGGCTGCTGTCCCAGCTCGCCAGAGCAGGCTCAGCAGTGCCCAAGCCTCCCAGGCTCTGGGATCTGGTTGGAGAGAGGTTTGCCTGTGATAATGTGCTCAATGACTCTCAGTCTAAGGATTGAAAAATGCAAAACACCCTGGAAAAACTGCAGGCCTTGGATACTTAACTCTTTGGTGATCATGGAACAAGCAGCTAATAACTGTGAAAACTTGAATGTTTCCCTTTTTATTGCTGACTTGAGAAGTCAAATCTGACTTCCCAGCCTCGTTTAGAAAATCTGTGTAGATGACTTGTCTTGTCTGCATAAGATACTGCCATTTATTTCCCTCTTTTTCTCTATTTCAGGTTAAATATCCTGCAATTTACAGATTTACGATTTGTTACATTAGAGAGTTACCAGTTTCCAGGTCCTAGCAAGGATTAATCTGTGAAGACACTGTCCCGTGGACATAACTTTCAGAGAGAATTGCTGTGTTAACTTCCAGAATCACGTGTTGTGTGGAAGCATCATTTGCAGTGAGATCTATCTCAGGTGACAGTATCTCCTGCCTGCAATATGAAAGATATCTACAGGCCTGTGTCACCAAGTAAAGGTGACAGAAAAGCTAAAAAAGTGCCCTAACCTCTCTACAGCTAATGTCTGGCAACCAGCTAGGGGATGGCTGGGGGGAATGGGCTGTCCAGGTTTGAGGCAGCATTTCTTCCCCCGGGCAGAGGTAGTGAGGGCACCTGGAGCTGGGAGATTGTGTCAGAGCTACAAACCTTGTGAGGATTTCCAGGTCTGATCAGCAATGGGAATTCTGGTACGTAATTTTTATGCCCCAAAAGATATAACAACATGTGCTAGAGAAGCACATTAGAAGTCCCAGCCTATGTGCAGGGTGTGCATTTGTTGAACTCCTTAGCTGTAGTCTGTGTGAAAAGGCACAAGCTCCTCTGTGAACTTCAGCTGATCCTTGGTCCTTCCTCTAGCAATCAAGTACATTGTTCAATTTTTTTGGACATTATCCACATCACTGACAGGCACTTCATAAATACAACTAAATCCATCCTGGCAGGTTTCATCTCTAATTTTACAATGTGGTTTTCTGTATCAGGTGACTACACTTTATCCTAACTGTTTTAACAGGAGCACCCAGCATGATTCAGGTTTATTTTCCTATCAATCATACATGCTGTGCATTCAAAATAACCAACTCTGCTGTCTGGAGGGCTGTACAGCGCTCCTGCAGCAGCAGGTGAGGTGCTTTAATCCAAGATTCCCATTATGAAGATGGTGCAATCAATCCATCTCACTTCTTAATATCTCTATGTGGGTTTTTTCCCCTCTGTGACTGGGAGTGACTCATTGCAACTTCCCCGAATTGCTCTGGAGGAGCAGCCTGCTTATCTGTGATGACTGTCCTGCTTCTGTTCCTCTCAGAGGGTGAGTGGTGGGGGACAGGCAGTGGTGTGGAACTGCTGTGCCCTCCCAGAAGATTGGCCTGGGCCAGTCTTGGTGCTGAGGAGCTGTTGGCAGAGATGCTGCAGTTGTGGTTGGTCTCTTGGTGCTCAGAGAGCCAAAGGTTTTACTGTTTTTTTTTTTTTTTACTGTGTTCTCCTTTGCTCCCTGTGAATGCTCTCCTTTGGCAAGCAGGAATGTTCAGAAGAAACATCTGGAGCTGCTGGGTGAGAACAAAACCATATCAGCAATTGATGTGAATGGGAATAACAGTTGATGATGGGAGGTCAAGGCTATGGTACGTCATGTCTAATAGTTGTTTATCTTCTATAGTTTTTTCAGAATGTTTCCTCACTATTTTTTTTTGATGGAAAATCTGGGGGTGGTTCTTTCCTTTCTGCTTGTAATCTCTCAGTTTAGTTAAACCCACAAAAATGCTGAGAGAAATTGCTTAATCCCACAGAAGTCTGTCATCATCTCTCAGCATGATATAAATTTTTGTTTGATTTTTGAGGAAACTGTTGTTTAAAGTGCTTTTTAGGCCATGACAGAAGATGGTATCTGTACGTGTTCCGGAAAGTTATTTAATAAGCACAACTAACATATTGCAAAACTGATGTTCTGCATGTTCAGCTTTTAGGCACAGGTCAAGGAAATGTCCTAGAGAGTCTGGCTCAGCAGGCTCCATGTGCTGTGCTTGGGCTAGCACAGGTTTCAGCGCACATCACTCCTAGGAGTACGTGTCTGTGAGCCTCTTGCTTTTCTGCTCTGTTAGGCCTTTATAAATCAAAGGTCCTGCTCTCAGTGCAAAGATCAGCTTCCAGGCTTTATGGCATTGGTGCAGCCTGCTCCAAAGGCTATGTTATCCCTTGTTACTTCTCCTAAAATCACCCTTTTTCCAAAGTGCATATTGTGTTCTGAGCAGTTGCAGGTTTGGCAATTACCTGTCTATACATTTGGCAGGACAGTATCTGTAGCAGAACACTACAGGTTTATGGAGGTATAAAGGCCCTGGCTTCCTAGAAGAGTTGTTGGTAAGAACACTTTTTTTGTCCAAAATGTCCATGATTCAGCATCCACCATTAATCTCTGGAAGTCATCATCATACCTGTCAAACAGTCAAGGTTTTTCCAAATCACAAATAAAAGTTTTTTCCCAAAGTTTTTTTTCTGTTCAAGTTTTTTCCTAAACTGCTGTTGTGCACAGAGCCTTTTAATTAGATCTTTCTTATAAGTCTGTTAATTTAATAAAAGGACAGTCTGTACTAACTGAATAAGCACCATATCCCTTTGCTTTAGTCTTCCATTCTTCCAAAAGATCTGCTTTCAACCGTGGCAGGAATTTGAGTTCAAATGATCACCTAATCTAGAAATATGAGGTGATCTTGTCCATAGCACTTAAATCCTTATGCCAGTACTTCAGACTCACAGCTGATACTGAACTGAACTCGCTATTGACTCCTCTCTCTAGCAACCTGAAAACATCTGGTCTCTTGTGACCAAACTGAGTAAGCAGCAAAACTCAGGGTTTGTTTGGGGATGTTTTTGTGGTTTTCTTGGTTGGGTTGTTTTTTTTTTGGTGGGTATTTTTTTGTTTTGTTTGTTTGTTTTTTACAAGTTTTCACACAAATTCTGAGAAACTTCTGTACCTTTCATGTTCTGAATGTGGTCATGGACCTTCCTTGGTATAGCCAAATACCCATGTGCTTGTGTAACAGGTTTCCCATGCTTTTTCCCAGTTGAAGCTCTGATGACAGTAAGGCAGCGTGGTGTGGTGTACCAGGCTGTAAAGAAAGACCTCCTGACTGGAAAGCCTGTGTCTCTTGGTGGCAGAGGCTGTACAGAACAGTGAGCTGGCTGGGAGGTTGCCCTCACTGTTTCCTGAGACAAATATGTGGTTTTGATAAAACATAGTGTTTTCTTCGTTTTCAAGAAAGAAAAATCCAACACTTGATTTGGAGGAGCAGGGGAATTCAATTCTCTATCAGGGAAATCAGGAGAAGACATTTCCTCTGGGAAATGTTGATGAAATGCTGATACTTGTCTGATACTTGTCTGCTTTTACAACAGTGGCCGTGGGCCAGCGCTGTGGCTCAGCCCCAGTAGCTGAGCGGTGTCCTGTGAGTGATTCACTGCCACTGGGCAGGTGCTCTGCCAGGAGCTCCTCACACGCTGCACTGAGGAGCAGGGGGCCTCTGAACCAAGCCTACAGCTGCTCATCTCAGCAGGTACCTGTGGCTGACTCCCCGCAAGGAAAGTTTAAGCCAAGAATGTTCTGAGCTCCCACGCTTCAAGGGAGGTTGCAAAACCATGACCTTTTATGTTCTGCTTTAGGACAAAGCCAAACAGAGTTTTCACAAGTGGGAAAACCCAGGGATTCTTGAATGATCACCCGTGGCCCACCTCAAGGTGTTGTAAGTCAGGTTTAATAACAAGGATACACAGTGGCCCTAGAGACAGCCAAAATATTTCCCTAGGGTTGCGACAGAAATGGCCAGGGCAGATTGTTCTTCTTCTGTCATCAGCTCTGCCTCAAAGGAGGCACTGTGATTTTTAAATGAAGAGAAAACGCATGAGTTTGGAAGACAGAACAGTTCAACGTGTTGGCTAAAGACAGCAGCACAGCTCAGACTTCTCCTCTGCAGAGTGTTCCCACCTTGCAGAGCATTACAGCAATAAACTGTATTTAATCTCCACCTCTGCCCCCATGGACATGGCCTTGCCTGGGACTCCCAGCTGCTGCAGCTCTTGGCCATTCTCCTGCATTCTGGAGCTGCTTGGCTGGGCAGCAGGGGCATGGGGCAAGTGAGAAGCAAAGGCTAAACCTTGGGTTGGAAGAGTGTAGGAACCAGAATATCACTGACTTTTTTCGAAAGGTGTGGGACCAAGCAATGGATCCCACCTTGTTCTCTGTGTGACAGGGCTGCTGCTGGGCAGTAGGTAAGGACTGAGCTTTTCTGCCCAGTGCTGAAAGTAGGAAATGACTCTTCATTGTTTCCCTGTAGTTCTTCTGGGCTGCTGTTGTGTTGTGAGGTTTCACTGGGGGCTTTGCAGCACTGATGTGTTCCAAAACAACCTCAAAGGTGTTTGCTACAGCTGGGATTACAGGGTTATAGGATACATTTGGATTATTTTGCCTTAGTGGTAATCCTACACCTGGGTCATAAAAGGTAATAAACTTGATCAGTGGGTGAAAAGAAGACCCCAGCATCACCGCATTCATATTCCCCTTGGAGGGATGAATAGAAATAAAGTTTTGCACATCAAATGAAGTAAGTTCCCATATGGAGGGTTAACATCAAGATGAAGCCGTTCTGATTTCTCTTGAAAATTCCTTAGGAAGACCAGTTACAGACAGCTCTTAAAACTAACTTCATTTACAGCATCTTATAAAATCATGGGATAGGTAAGAACATGTCCCTTTTGCCTATATCATTCTGCCCTACTTTAGGTCCTTTTGCAAAGTCTGTCTTTTGCAGTATGTCTTAGCTTTATTTGAGGGTTCCTTCTCAAACCTACATTGTTTCCACCCTAGTTAAGTGTGGAGAAAATCTTATTTTCAACACAGTCTGAAAAATGAAAATAAGAAAAGACTCATCTGAATGATTTCTGACCATCTGGGTTTTGGTTTTGGTTTGGGTTTCTTCAACTGAGTTAAAGTAGTCCCAGCTTGTGCAAACTCTTGTGAAAAAAGATGCAGCCAGGATTAAATTTCACAGTCAGCAAATATCCACTACAAGTGGTGATGGTAAAATCCTGGCAGAAGCCAACACCAGATTACTATTGGTGTTTGTTCAGGGGGGGCTGCTCCCTTCCCTGTGTCTTCCCAGGGGTGTCTGTCTCATGCCAGGTGTAAAGCCAGGAAGCTGTGGGGCAAAAGCTGAGGCAAAAGGTTCTTCTGGGGGCTCTGGTGTCAGGGGCTGAGAGGCTGAGAATGAAACACAAGATGAATTCACTGAATCATCTGCCCTGGGAACTGCCTGTATGCTCACTGACTTCTGGAAATTGTTACAGCTGGTAATTTCCCAGGACAATCCCTCAGAGCAGTTCCTGTGCCATGACAGGAAGAATCTGCTGTTAGTTTAGGCAGATTAATTGCCTGTATTTCTGATCATCAGGGCCAGAGGTGTGAGCAGGATGAGCAGCACAGCAGGATGGAGGTCGCTCCCGATGGACATCGGTCCTTGTGGCACCCTCCTGGTGGTCCTCGTGCTACCTTCCTGGCAAGCTGCATTTACCTGGTGTTGAGAAGGGAGCTATTCTACCCCAAACCCCTCCTGACACCAGATAAAGAACTCAAACTTCTGGCATCAGTTTTTGGTGGGCTCCAGCTGCACCTCTGAGGGTGAATGTTTGTCTTCAGGGTCCGAGTAATGCACTTCAGACTGGGCTCACCCAAAGCTGTTCTCCCGGTAAGAAAACATAGATAAACTCCAAGGCTTTGTGCTCCAAAGAGGTCATTAGCAGGAAGGAAATGAAGGGAAAATTAAAACTCATGTTTTCAGAACAGATGAGAAATCCCTCTGTGATCCCAGACCCAGGGTTGGCTGAGCCCTCACACTGAATAGGAGGAAGAAGGAATAATTTCCTCAGGTCTCTTTCTGCGCCTGTCAAATAATTAATATCTCTTTAGCTCAAGTTTGAGCACTGGAAAACCCTGGGTTGCATTTAGGCCAAACAAAACATACTTTTGCTATTAAAAATACATTCTTATTTTATCTTGTCAGCCTATTAATTTCTTGCAGACCATGCTAACATTTGCAAAAGGGAGTTTCTCTCTTCTCTCTTTTCCATGCATGCAACTATTTACTTGGCCAAAGATAAGGGAAAATTTCTGGACAACACCTGACCTCACTGGAGAGTAATGTCCCATTGTGGGTATGGAGTGTAAAAAATCTCTTTCAGCTTATTGCAGCCTGTGATGCCCTCGGGAACAGCAATACCCCGAATACAGCACCGAGGGACCACCTGGGGGGCTGCAGATTGCCCCACCAGACTGGCTGGGGATCATCTGGGCCTGGTGCTGGGCATCCCCAGCAAACTATTGGAGCTGACAGTAGGCAAGACAGATACCATCGTGGGGAGGGGAGAACCACCCCATTATGAGAGGGCAGGAAGGAAATTTACAGCTACTACTGGTAACACAAGGGCAGCAATAAGGAAATAACTCGGTCAATAGCTGAGGTGTTCAGAATTAGATAAACAGTGCAGCAAGTTTATTTCTTGATTTCCAAATGCTTTGGAATGGCTAAGAGCCCTGGTTCTCATCAGTCTTTCTGTATGGGACTAGCCCTTGCCATCCAAATCTGAAAGCTGTAGCTGGAGACTGGCCAGAGCAGGGGGGTGAAGCAGGTGGAGGTAGCTGAGCCAGCCCAGTGGCCAGGCAGCAGAGGAGGAGGGAAGGCTTTCAGGTTCACAAAAGAAACCGGAGGCTGTCCGTGGGGAGCAGCCTGTGCACAGGAGTGATGCTGCCTCTGCACAGAGACCCTGGGAGATGCCTGTAGCAGTGAGGGAGGGAATGGGTTGGAGCCAATGCACTACAAAGGGGATGTGCTGCAGAAACAAACTGTTAGGATTAGATTTTACTTGGTTTGAAGAAAATATTCCCATTCCATCTACATTTCTGGTAACAGCTGGATCATCTGCAGGTTCTGCAGCAGGTTGTGTTTGCCAGCATCCTCCTGTTGCCTGTGTACTCTCACTTGTGTTTATGGTAGAAGAAGAGAGCAATGCTAAGGAGAGATCCAACCTTTAAAAGGTGTGTCTCCAGGTCTCTTACTCCCAGGCCTCTGGTGGGAATATTTTCTAGGTTTTTCACGTGTACAGCTGTTGCAGATAGCCCTTGATAACCTAGCTGCTAATTTAGAAAGCAAAATAGAGCTGCTTACTCCCCTCAGCCCCAGGAAAGTTGGCACAAAAGGTTCTCAGCACGGTGCTGGGGCTGGGAAACTATCCTTTTTTTCAGTGTTGTTTTCTCCTGCAGTACTTCAGCTGGGAACAGCCTTGACCTGCTATCCTAAACAAAGAGGTCCTGTGGTTTTCCAGCACCAATGATGAAAAGCAAAATCTGCATGGCATCCCTAGGAGGCTGGGGGAGCTGCAGCAGCAGTCAGAGCAGGTAAACCCAGATTTTCCCACTTACACAGAGCACGGAGCTAATTACAGGCAGGGGCAGGGCAGAAGTGGGAGCCCTGCTGTGCTGCTGCAGCCCAGCGAGGCCAGCAGGGCTGCCAGGCAGGAGCCCGGGGTGGCCTCGGGTCTGCTCCCCACCGGGGCCCTCTCAGCTCGCTGGTGACCGGCTGGGACAGGCTCGGGGCCACTGCTGTGGCTCCTGCCCGTGCTGCCCTGGCACTGCAGAGCCCGTGTGGCACAGGGTTATTGCAGGGCTGAGGAGAGCTCTCCATGCCTGCTGCTCCTGCTGCTGTCAAGGAGGAATAAAGAGAGATGGTTCCTGCCCCCCAGACAGCCAACACTTATAATTTTAGGGGGTTTTACTTGACTAATGGAGCTGTTCCTACCTTTATTCCTACAAGGTCAAACCATTTGTTTTCATGAGGTATGCTAATGTAATCTATTCTTTCTTCTTCCTCAGCCATCTCTTTTAAAAAATTCTTAGATGTTTGTTTTGGAAAGTGTTGTTAGATGTATTTTTATGTGACATATTTATGCACACTGTCGCTGATCTGAATTCAGATCAGTGATACTGCACTACAGCAATAACTGATAGGTTGTAATGTTTATAAACGTTGCTTTGAGATTTAAATTTAAGAGACAAGCATAGGAAATAGATCTTTTCACAATACACTGTAACCAAATAGAGTCCCAATAAAGAGGAATAAAGAAAACAAATTTTATGTCTGAGCATTTGCATTCTCCCAGATGCTGGGTACCATCTGCCAGGATGTTTTAGCTCTGAAGTAAGCTGCAGTTTAACACCTATAAACCTAGTGATTTCTTCCCCTCTTCTCCTCTGCCCATGCTTTTGCAAGGGAAGGATATACATGGTAGCAACTTGGGGTGAAAATTTTCTGGGAAGGACTTTGGTGGGAGAGGAGATTTTTATCTTCCAGAGCATTCGCATTTTGGATGCAACAAGGCTGCAAACTGTGGTTGTTGTTTTGACGAGATACATTTATGTGTGACATGTACTCATGAGCAGTCCACATGTACTAATTACTCAGTATTTCAATTCCAACCTTATTGCTCCTATATGCTTGTTACATCAAAAGGATGTATAGATTTCCTAGAATTCGAGATTTTACTGGAAAAAAGGAATGGTACTTACTGAAATATTGAGAAGCCTTATCTAGTTTTGATTTTGTTCAGAATCCCAGGGATTCTGCACAAAGATAAGATTTATTAGAGGCTTGAATGCTCCATTGTGTGAATTATTTCCATCAAATTGGGAGCAGATTCAAAACTGGAGAACTGGACATTCACACGGTCCAAGAACTGAAAAGTACAACTAGAACTGGGTTATTTTTTTCCCCTCTGGATTATGCTGACAGCAGCCATTACATTAAGGCTGAAAAGTTTATTTACCATATAAAAGCCATATTTTCCCTTCTTATCCCGGCTTTCCTTGGCTTTCATTGCTTGGCAGTATCCTCTTTACCACTAACACCCAGAGGCGTGGCATTAAACTGGGATGAGAAATGAACATGCAGAAGAATATTGGAAATTTAAGTGGGTATGGTTCTAAGAAAACCAGTGGAAAATATGTTTACTCCAAGCATCTGTAGCACCTAATTGAAGCAGTGATTTTCTGTAAGAACACAGGGAATAGTTTTCTGCTTTCTCTTTGGCTTTGGATTTCACTTTGAATTGATGTGACATAAATCATGGAATTATTTTCTCACAGCTGCAATGGAAACTTCTTGCCAATAGACAAGGATGTGTTAATCGAGGTGCAAAAGCTTACATTCAGTTCATCTTTGGTGCTTTCTGGAGTCTTTGTTTAGGAACTGTTGCTTCCTCCTAAATTTATTGAAACCCAGTACACAGTAAACAATATTACTTTTGAACTGTTAATGTTGCTATAAATTTGAATGGTGGGAGAGGGTGGTAGATTGTGATCAAAAGGGAGCTGATGTACAGCTGCATGTGAAATAATTGCTGATACTAAATGTGACAGAGACTGAAACCCATAGCAGTGTGCCCATAAAGGATGATGTAGTGCTCCTGAGCCTGCAGTATTGGCATTGCCAAATAAATTCCCATTAATCTAATTTGGGAGAACATAAAAGAACCCATATCACCTTTAGGGCATCTGCAAGTGCTGCTGGTGGGTACTCTGTTGTTCATTCATTTTGCTTTTCTCAGGCAGCTCTAATTGGAAGGCTGAGTCCCCCACCAGTGGAGCTGCCAGGACTGCTGAGGGAGGACAGCCCTGCTGGGATGGGGGACCAGGCACCGATGTCAGCAGTGGCTCCTGGCCCAGGGAAGGCTCCTGGCATGGTGGTCTCACCCTGGAGAGGCCATGGGGTGTGGGAAGGCTGTCAGAGCACTGCACACCACTCCCTGAGCACACCTCCCTGGCACTGTGCAGGTACTGGAGCTGTAATTAAATACACCTACACCCTGGTCAGCACTTTCAGATCATTATGGTCTGTCAGTGGTCTCGTGGCCCTCCAGTGCCATTCCAGAATAAAGAAAAGGCACTCTGTGTGTTTGATGGGAACACATGGGCAGAAATGGCCTTTTCTTCTCTGTATCCTGCTGTTTTGAGGCAGTGGGGACCTACAGCAACCATCTGCTCTAAAAGCTACAGATTTTAGCAACTGAATCTTTCTGACTGTATAGACGTGTATTTGTATTGGCAGGGCCAAGCCTGGATAGCTGCCCATGAGCCACCAGTGACAGCTCCAGCCACGTGCCAAAGGAGGTAAAATGGGTTCCCATACCTCACTCACCTCTCCAGCCCTGCCTCTCCACCTTTTATCACATATGCTGAAACAGCAGCTGTTTCAAAAATGTACTTTTAAATTTTTTTCCAAAATACAGATGAACATTTCTCAGAGACCTTTGAAGATGTAGATTCAACCAGATATAGTTTGAAGTTCTTTTTAATCAGCATCAGAGCCCTTGTTTGAGCCATAGGGAGGAGCAGAGAAACAAACTGGAACTGAGAAAGTGGGACAGGGTGGGTGACCCACCAAACAGCCTCACCAGCAAGTCACACCAGTGCAGGTAAGGCCACATGGGGAGACTTGCTGGGCACTGCAGTGCACATGGTCAAGGCCAGCACAATGGAGCATGAGAGTGCCATCAGGGTGGCTGGAAAAAATAGATTTTCTCATGTAGCCAACTGCATCATTTTGCAGTCATATTTTGGAGATTAACAATAAACACAAGAGGCTACTGATGCAAGTGCTTCAGAGACAGAGACTTCATCTTGGAAAAGGGTTATTGACAGCCCCAACTGAAAACAGCAGGACAGTGTTTGGGCTGCACAAGCAGGGCCAGCAATGGGCTTGGAGCAGAGGTAGTTTCATGAATGTATCTGTGGGGAAAAGGGCCAGGATAGAAATGGCCCCAGCTGCTGCAGGCAGTGCAGTGCCAGGCAGTGCCTGGCTTTAACAAGCCTCTGCAGAACAGCAGAAAGGTAATACTCCCTCATTATGGAGACCACTGTCCAAACATTTCCTCTGGGAACAGTTGGAAGGGAAGCTAATGTGCCTTCCTGGACAAAGCTTTGCTCCCCTTGGCCAGCTGCCAGCCTGACTGGTGGATGTGATCTTGGGTGTGGAGTTCCAAGTCCAGGAGGAGGTTGCTCCATCAAAGGCTCACAGCACTTCCCACAGCAGGAAGAGCTTTGGGATTTGCTCATCTGGCAGAGCTGCACGTTGTGATGAGAGGGGGTGGGCTGGCTCCCCTCATTCTCCCTCCCTGCCAGTGTCATTCCAAAGCATTTTGTGGTGGGCTAGCTTTTGGCCAAATGAGAGCAGAGTCTGACCCACTGAGCAGCCAAGTGGTTACCAGAGCCCCAGAACGGGGCTGCTTGTGAGGATGCAGCCCACAGCAGGGTGGGAGCAGGACCTCCTGCTCATCTGAACCCTCATTCTCTCACTTTTCATAAAGTAGAGCAGGGCTTTGTTCCAGGATTCTTCCTGGGCACAGTCATGGCTCCTCAAGACCCTGGGAGCAGCACAGAGCTGAATTGAACTCAGTGGGTCTCCACTGGTGAGCACAAAGAGCAGGCTGGGGGAAGAGCTGTGGTACCTGACAAACACAAAGCCAGAGATGAAAAGGAAGTTCAGACTTCACCTCCAGCTTCCCATGCGTTCAAAACTGACTTGGATTCCCTTCTCCATCTTAAAAGCTCCTCTAGCCCTGCCTGACTCCAAATGCAGAAAGAGCACTGACTTTGCTACTCTTTTCCACCTCTCAGCCCTGTTGTTTTTTTCCTCAGCAAGATTATTCTTGGTGCAAACTGATGGGCTGAGAAGGGCAGAGCCCTTGCCAAGCTCCCCTGTACACCTGTGGGACCTGTGTCTCCCACTCGTGTCACCATGAGGTTGGATGCTGGGAAACTCCTGCTGGTGGCAGCTCTTTTGGGGGACAGGCTGGCCTTTCACAGCTCCACAAATATCCAAAAACTGACAGGGATTTCTCAAAATATATTTTTAGCTTTGCAAGTACCATCAACTTTTGCTGATACCTTTTGCCTGGGCTGTGAAAGAAGTGCACAGTGTTGGGCACTAAAATAGAAAATATTTATTTAAGGAAGTCAAATGTTCTAATTTCTTCTCGCTTCTGGTGACTGTAAATTAATGGCAGTTCAGTGCTCTGCTGAAATAAGTGGAGTGGGATTGTGGGAGAGCTCTTTTTAGACAGAAATATAAATATACACCACTTTAATTGTCACCCACTCATTTGCTTTTTAATGTGAACAAGGCTTCAGAAGGCTCCAAAGAGCATTACTACCCACTCTCACACTGCTCTGGAGCGGCCCCAGCCAGGGAACTCCAGCTTGTCCACAGGCAGGTTTTTAAGCAACTACAAGATTGCTGCTCAAGGAGTCAAACAGCTCCTCCTGTGTCTGTGCCTGTAGCCTGGAAAAAGGGCTCCACACTTGCAAAAGTGGCAAATTAGCAAAGGAAATACAGGAGCCCCCTGCTCTGCTCATTTCCACAAGATATTACTGGGTGCTAACAACCTCCCCAGCTCCTGCACAGCAACAGCCATCACATGCTATTACAGAAAGTGGTCAGGCTTTGGGTTCTTTCTTCCCCAAATCCATGGTTGTTTGTTTTTTGGAAGGGAAAAATGGGCTGCCTTGTATTTGAAGGTTTTTCAGAATCCTCTGCTGTGGCCTTATCCTGCTGCCACTGATATCTGATTGGGAAGTGTCTGATTGATGGCTGATGATTTCTGGAAGTCAGGTCCAAATACTCAAGTGCTGCCCTGTATTGGAAATGGGGCAGGACAGCCCAGCAATGTTGCTGATGGGCTCTCCAGAACTATTCGGCCACTTAGCTCTGCTTCTTTATGTTACTTTGCATTGATACGCACATTTACCTTGAGTTTTTTGCAATTTACTGTCAGGAAAATAGAATAGTACTTGTCTCCTTTGCATTTGAGTGTAATCACCATTCTTAGCCGTGTGCAGAGAGCTGCATCGTGGAGCTGTAATTGCACTGGGGACACACCATAATGCAGAATAATAACTCGATGCTAATGAGCTCCATGCATTCAGTCAGGATCAGAACTGCCATCCTCTTTCCCAATGAAATTACTGCTGGCCTGCTCATGCTGCTTTTCCAAGTGTTTGCTAAGGTTTGCAATCAATTTGAGCAAGTCTCAGTTTTGATTCAAGTTGTCTTCTGAGTTAAGAGCGGCAAAGCCAGGACAGCAAAGCAGACATGAATCTGCAGGACTCCCTTAATTTAAGGGAGTAAACACATGATGAAGACACACAGACACAGCTTGGAAAGCCACGGAAATCTAGGTCAAGGTTTCAGCTCTGCTCGGGGATTTCATTACATGACTTGGGGAGACTGTGCTGCTCCAGGAGCCAGGTGGAGGACACTTCTGAGCCAGCATAATGAAAGCAGGTAGGCTTCTGCATAAGCAACAGCAGCTCCATTGCAGGCTGGTAAACAGGTCATGTAGGCCATTGCTGAGCTGGAATTGCTAAATTATTACTGAATCTCACTGGTCAGTCCTGGCAAAAGCCTTTGGCTCTAAAGGGGTTTCAGTCTTCAACTGTGCTCCAAGGAGCACTTCCAGCATTTGCCAGCAGTAACGAAATTGCCTTCTAGGTGCTTGGAGGGAGGGATAGAGCTGTCACTCTGATAGTTGTTGACAAAATGCATCATTTGGAGGGGGGGAAAAATGACTTGCATTGATATACATTCATTTTCTTTGCAATCCAAGTATATGACTGCTTCGGAACATGAATCTATTCCATATTTGAGACCCAGACTGTGTTTGTGTTTTAAGTTAGCCTTCCAAGCAAAACATGTGAAATGAGAACATTTAAACAGGAAGAGTTCATGGATTTTTTTTTTTCCCTCATAAATTTCTGTAGGTCTTGTTGCTGCTAATTACTGGAGATCTCAGCACAAGAGCTTTTCTTTCTAGCAAACCAGCTTCTCATGTTTCCTGCCCCTGAGTTAATCAGTTATAATCTCCTCTCTGTTTGTTTATTTAACTTCCACAAAGCTAATTGACTGTTTGTGACATGAGTCTGCCTGAGACTGGGAAGGCAGAGTTTGTCTGTGTGCACCCCCAGCGGGGACAGCCGGTGGGCTCTGGCAGTGCCCAGCACTTCCACGGCAGCCTCTGGATGTTCCACGAGCCAGGGACGGGCTCTGTCCCACTGTGCCTGCCCGTGAGCTTCCCAGGGAGGCTGTTTTCCCCAGAGGAGGGTGGCTGGTTGGGCACAGGCAGCTGCCAGGACTGGTGACTTGCAGCCATGGCCAAGCAAGGCAGAATCCCAGCTGGAGAGGGTGGGTTAGCATCAGGCAAGGCAGGGATGTGGATGGGAGCCTCTGCAAGCCTGATCCTCTGATTCCTCCATTGGGGCTAGAAAAGCAGATTAGAAAATAAAATATTGAGGGTCTCTATTGAAACCTTTGTGTCTCTGTAAATTGAAGGAAGATGTTTGCGGTGAGAGCGGTGGGCTCGTGTCCTCTCTAACTCTGTTGTCCCCGTCCCCTCCCTGGCACAGACATGTCCTTTGGAAAGCCAGGCACTCACTGCTCGCTGTGAACAGGTAGCATAGGAGAGCAGCTGCAGCCACAGCTCCTTACTCCCCGTGCCCTGGAGTCAGACTCCACAAGATGCAAACTAGCTCTCCTGGGTGCCAGGAATTCTCTGCAGTGAGTGCTGTTCTCCTCACCCACCCACTCCTGTGCTGTGCCCCAACAGCAGCTGCCTCCACACACAGCCTGTTCTGGGGGGCTTGGTGTTCCCAGTGCTCTGCTGGATCCTCTGAGCAAGATCAGGAGGTGGCCCTTCTCAAAATCTGTGTTTAGTGGATTGTGAGATTCTTTTGACCATGTGTTTTTTGCCTTCACCATGCAAGAGTAACTAAGCACTGCTGATTTTAATGAGTTTTTTTCTTTTCACCCTTCAAAATGAGTCCCTGAATCACATCAGACTCTGACCCCCTTACACATTTCTGTGATGTCACATGGCTACAGGCTCAAAGGACATGGCCAGTGGAGAAGTCTTCCCGCCTAAGGGGGAATCCTGAAAGGATGGGTCTCCTAGAAGGTGTCTTAGTCATGCTCACATATGCACATTATCATTACAAAAGAGACCTGGTTTTTTTTGGCACCTGTGCTGCTGGGATTGTGTTTCAGCATGGGAGGAACAGTGCAAAGACCCTTCAGAAGGTCCCACATGAGTTCCTGATATGACAAAACTACCCTTTAACCTCAAGCTATGAGGTAAGTGGCACTCTGTTTCTAAAATGACTTGAGGCATTATGCACAGTCCTATAAAAATGCAAAATGGGGGTGCTGTATTACCTCCTGTAGCTCAAGAGGTTTGGAGCAATTGGTTCATCATTTGCTACAAAAAAGCACTTCCCTGAAGCTGTGGCTGCCACATCTTCTTTTGCAGCAGGCTCTTTATTTTTGTGCTTAAAACATTGCAGTTTATTTCCGTGGCAACGACTATAATGTGATAATTTGCATCTGTAATACTTCATTGTTACTAGAAAAGGTAAAACTGCGATGATCTTTTTGAAAAAGTGATCCAGGTCCAACTGAAATTGCAAACTATAAAAAAAAAAAACTAAAAATTAAGTTGATTTCTCGGACATTAAATCATGGCATATTGAGCTGAGCACATGATTTTTCTTGTCTCACTGCCATAGTGAGGGGTGAGCCTGCGTAAGCCAGCTGGAGAGCTGAGGCTGCAGACGAAGGAACACACAAACACTCTCATTTGTGTTTTGCTTAAGCTTTGACAACGTTGTTCTCTGTTTTCCCCTCCTCAAGGACTGCAATCACTCATGTACTGTTTTCCTTCACTCTGCTAAGTGATGCACAAATTGTTTCTACATTCCAGGTTAGTTTGTGACGTCCCCTCATGTGTTTGCATGTGGATAATGAAGATGCTGCCCTGCTCATCAGGAGGTGAGTAGGCTGCCTGCCTCCAGCCTCAGAGGAGTTGCATGTGGAATTGCTAAGGCTCAGCACCAGCCCTGAACCAGGGTTTGCCCCAGCACTGCCAGTTGTTCAGTGGTTTTGCACATGTTTTATCTTTCACCTGTGTCCAAAATCTCAGTGCTGTCTCCACTGAGAAGCTTAGGATGAAACATGGACTTTCCTGGGATGAGCACATGGACAAACTAAGGCCAAAATGCATTTCTCTTGGTTCAGATCCAAAACCAGCCACAGGGTGTCTTTTGTAGTTCTGTCTCCTGTGGGTTTTGCTTGCTTTAAATTTGTTTAGAACACAGCAATTTTTTTTATATTTTTAAAATTTTCTTGCAAATACACATACACACACTCATGTTTAAATAAAAGAGAATTCTGCTTGTATGATGAGACACACCAACTGTCTTGATTCAAACAATCCTCTGTTTTGATGAGTTGATTAAATCTATTTCAGCTAAACACTTAGCAGAAGTCAGGCTACTGGTAATATAAGGCGAGCTAAGAAATATACTCTCCATATACTTTGAGCAACTTGGTCTAGTGAAAAGTGTTCCTGCCCAGGGCAGAGGGGTTGGAATTTAGATGGTCTTTAGGGTCCCTTCCAACCCAGAGTGGTCTGGGTTGGAAGGGAGCATAATTCTAGGCTGAAAAGCTTTCCTCCATGAATTAGAAGTAAGAAATCTGGCACTAATAAAACAGAGCAGGCTATCGGAGATCTCTGTTTGGCTGGTGTAGAATTGCCAGATAGTACAGTTTTCCATGGATTACTGACTGGATGACCATGTTGAGAAGTTAAATTTCTCTGAGAAAGGTAAGGTCCAGGTGAGCTATTTGAGCCCACCCATGGTCCTTTATCCACACGAGCACTTTATCCTTGCTTGAAGCAGCTTGGTGAGCAAGTATCTCTTCTCTTCGTTGTGTGTGAAGTGGATTGAGACAGATTTACAAAACTAATCCTCCTTGCCTGCTGCTTTGTGTCATCACGTTTTCATAGGCCAAGAAGAACAAAAACCCCAGATCCAATAATGTAAATGTGGGCTTGCCTCAGCCCTGTGTTCCCTTGCCAGAGGGGGTTGAGAGGGCTCTTTCCAGCCCCTGAAGGCTCCTAGGACATCCATGATCACGTGGCAGCTGGCCTGGCTCTGCCTCCTCTTCCTGTGGGTCGCTCCTGCCCATGGTGCTCACCTATACCAGAACATGGATTTGGTAGGTAAAGCTTGTGGCTATGTATAGATGGTCTGCAATCTGATAATTAATGCATGGTCTTAATTAGAATGCAGTTCTGAAGAATTGTCTCTCTTTTAAATGTTCTGCTTTTCCTGTTGCATGATATTGCAGTTTCTTAACAGCTTGGAATCACCACATGACATGTGCTCCTCGTTGCTGTGTTTATTTTTTGCTTCACATTCAGAGTATTATCAGTATTGATTCTCAAGATGACTGGTTTGTTGTTTGTAGAGAGACATGCAGATTGAGCCACTTTCCATTTAATATTAACTGAAACTCACTGGAAAATTATCACCTGCATGGCAACCAGAAGCCCATCTGTGCCTAACATCAATAGTCCAAAATGAAAGAGCGTGCTTTTGACAAGAGAAATACACAGTGTGAAAATCCTTATCAGGCCTGAATGAGAGCTAGGTGGGAAAAGCCACCCTCTCTCTAGCACCAATTTCAGCTGTGAGTAATGGACAGCAGTGATTCACACCACAGCTAGTCTCATAAAGTCCACTCCTTACTCCCAGAGACAAATGGGAATGGTATTTTTACAGGCAGTGTTATTGTTGGTAAGCCCTTTCTGGGTCAGTTTAAAGCACCACACGTAACCCCTCCTGGCTGACTCCCAGCTGCATGGCAGATCCACTGGGGTGGTGATCCAGAGGGGGCACGCTCGACAAGCCACAATTGACAGAATTGGGAACTGCCTGCAAAACTGCACCCAAGCCACCTACCGAAATGCAGGAGTGCTGAACTCTACTCCTTGAGGGAAAAAAAGGAGTGACAAATGATTATCAGGGAAGAGGAAGCCTGGTCATCTACTGCTCTTTTGCTGAAAGATGATATCAGTGCAAGCTCCCTGTTTGGAGTTTTGCTCTCCCTCAATGTAATGGTGCTCTTCTTACAAGAAATCAGCAGTGTTAATTTCACTGTGTCTCAATTATTCCTTTTCTTTTTTTCTGCTTCTATGGCTGCTTTACTGCTTTAATGCAGTATTTTCCATTAAGCAGTTCCACGCAGTACAACAAAAATAAACACACAGCAACGTGCGTAAGATTAAACTATTAAACTCACTCAAAGTATACAGTTCATAAATTAAAAGTGCTTATGCTCATACGTTATTATTGATTGCTAAGTTGATACAAGAAGAAGAACTTGCCCTTAGGAAACAAAACTCATGGTTCCTTAAGCTTTTCTTTGCCAGGAAGCCAAAAAGACAACATTAAATGGAAATGTCACCATTTGTTCTTGTCAAATGTAGTTTATTCAATTAGATCTTTTATAACTGTACTGAGTTATACAAAGGAGGTTAATATTTTTTATTGTTTTTCTTCATGCTGTGCCTCTAATACACACACAGATAAGTTAGCCTAGTAAAATATACAGTGTAATTTGGTAATGTGTTTATTGGATTCCAGTAAAAGACTCTGAGAAATTATCCAAGATTTTTGCTTCTTCAACTGAAATTTTCTTTCTTCTTTCTCTTTTTTTTTTCTTTTTTTTTTCCTTTTTGTTTGTTTTTCATTATTTAAGGAGGGGGTTTTTGTTTCCTGAAAATGCTTCAAAAAAGAAATTCCTAGAAGCAGATTTGGGTTTTTTTCCTCTGAGTTAAGAAAGGAAGAAGCAAATTTGGGTTGGGTTTTTTTTTCCCTGAGTTAAGAAAGAAAGATTTCCTGAAGAACAAGGTCTTTCGATACACTCATGTTTTCAAAACTTTGTCTGTGGTTGTGAAATGTATCTGACATCTTGCAGAATGATAAATACAAGAGGAGCCTAAGTTTACAGTAACTTACCATTTGAAACTGTCTTACAGAGGGTTCAGATCAGTTCTGGTTTTAAGGATACAGTTTAAACCAGAAAAAAAATATTCCTTTTTCCTGGTGGGGTTCATTTTCTGCCCAACTGGCAGCTGGAGCTCCACTCAGCTTCAGGGGTCAGATAAATATCACCACTGATGTAAGGAAGAGAGATGGGAGCATGCAGCCAGTGCAAGGGCAAGGAGAGCACCAGAGTGACATCGATTTTAGGTTCACTTACCCAGGGACAGAATTGCAGCCAAAGCAGCTGTGTAAAGCTCTGGGCATGCTCACAAGTTCTACTGAAGCGGGACAGTGCTACCATGCCTTGCCACAGATGTAAAGAAAAGGAGAAGCCAGGCTGTTCAGCAGACTTGGGGCTGAGAACCACATGTGTGGCCCATGGCTGCTTCTTAAAATTACCTGCAAGCACTTTCACTATGTTAATCTACAGGAGATTACTGGATTTCTTGAAAGAACCAACACCCTTCCTGGAAAAATTGCAACAGTTCAGAAAAGGTGAAAGTTGAGGACTGCCACCCTCTTCCTCTTGTGTAATTTGATTAGCTCATCCCCTGAGGCAGCAGGAGCTGCCATCCCCACCATGCCAGGTTTAGGGCTTTTTCTAAGTCTTGTGTTGTATTTGAACTCAGTTAAAGACATGAAACCAGCTGCAGTTTGGCAAGCCATGCAGACTGAAGCTAATTTTTATTCTCTGTTAATTTACCTGCCTGTGGCTTTTCTTGCTGCCCAGGACATAATCACAGCTTGCTCTGGAGATGCTAAACATGTTTGTCTGGAGCTGGGCTGATGCTGACTGATGGGCAGCAGCAGTGCTGTCTGGGCTAGTCACTCCTGCCTGCAGCAGGCACAGCCGCTGGGCTGTGACAAGGACAGAGCCCAGGGCCAAGGCTTCCCTTGGCTTCTGCATCCCTGAATCTGAGAGGAGCATTGGAGGGGTCTTCACAGCAGGTACGGCTTTGGCTGCCCTGACTGGTAAGAAACTAGTGGGGCTGACATGCAGAAACCCTTCCATCAGCTTCCAGGCCAAACAAGGGAGGAGAAGTGCTGGAAATGAGGGAGCAGAAGTGCTGGAAATGATGGTGTGCTGTGGCACACGTCTGTGGAGCAGCCTCTCGGAGGGACGCTGCAAACTGTGATGACTAAGAGTGGCCTGGAAGCTAAATCCCATGTAACTAAGGTCTTAATCCCATTTAAATGCAAGCTGCTTCCAACAGAGATGGCCTCCTCACATTCCACAGGTGCATTCCCACCCTCTCCCTTCTCTTGCCCCTGGGTATCCCCGAGCTGTCAGACCATGTTGTTCACTGTAGGCTCAGTTTGTGTCAGGCCATAACTATGCATATAAGAATCTGACCTAGGAGGCTCCTTCTGGTAGGGCTGAAGGAGAAATGCTGCTCTGTTTGGTAGCCTTCAGTTAGACTGGATTGTGTAAAAACTAACTGGACTGCACAAAAGTGAATGATGCTCAGAGCTGAACCGGAGCCAGCAGCTCAGGAGACTAAAAATCAAAAAACCGTTGAAAGCTCCTCTTAGCCACTTCTTGTAGGAAGCACAAAAAACCTGGAGCCTTGCAACAAGCTCCAGTAAGCATGACTGCAAAACAAGGAGCCTTCTTTTGGAAATATCACTTGGAAGAAACCAGCCAGCCAAGGATGGTTTGATGGGGCTTGCTGATACATTCATACAGGTGGACAGTCTGGAGGTCAGAAAGGAGCTCTGGTTTCCAGATAAATGCCCTCTCTCACTTTTGCATTATTACTGATCACAGCTCTCTGCCATTTCCTTTATCATTCCTTGCTCCTGTTTCAGGACAGAGATGGGGAGGGTTGGAGAGGGGCTGGGGCTCAGTGCTCGCATAGCGCTGCGAGGGAGCACAACCCAAAATAAACACCCTTTCATCACTGCTCTTCTTATGCCTTCATTTAAACACAGCTTTTCCATTCCAGGTGTAAACACTTCCCAGGTTTATCACCTCTGGTTTCTGGAAATGGACATTCATTTTGGGAAACGAGTGGAAGAGCAGCATTCTGCCGGGGTAAGTTCCCAGTTTGCAGCAATCTGTTGCATGGAGCCTTTCTTCCAAAGCACAAGATTGCTTCTCTGTGGTGAGAAGCCTGTGGTGATTGTCTTCCAGTCTTGTCTGATGAGTGTGCTTGCAGACTGGTAACAAAAAGTGTTATAAAACTTCTGGGAGGAGCAGCAGATCAGGGAAATTTTGGGAAGACATAGGTGGGAACTGAAAGTGAGAGACAGGAGAAGACTTCTGGGTTTAATCTGTGATGCAAAAACCAAAACAAAAAAATCTGAAACCAACTGAAAAAAACCCTGCAAAACCTCAGAGAACTCAGGACATAAGAGTATGCATAAAAGCCAAAAAAACATGGGAGTTCTTCTTGCAGCTTCTCGTGCTCTGTCCTGCCCTCTGCTCTCGCTGTGCTCGCTGTTGCTGTGCTGCTGCTCTCCCTGCAGTGCTGCTGGGAGTCCCCCGTGCTCCTCCTCACACTGCTCAGAGTGCTGCTGCAGGGGATGCTCTCTGGCATGCAGCTGACACTGCCCAGGTGGGTGCCCACCTCGGGCAGGTGGGCTGGGAGCCCCCTGCATTTCCAGGAGTGTCCTGGCTACCAGCCCAGCCCCAGGCACCCAAACCAACACCAGCACGGGATTGTTGTGGCATCAGAGGGGCTTCCCCATGCCAGGATGTTGTGGGTGAAACGCAGATGATGAAGAGAGGTTTGGGGCTCTGTCAGGGCCCAGATAACACATCTCCCCACGAAAGCCTGTGGGCCCTACAAGAGCTCCTCTGTCGCAGCTCAGGACGTGCAGCCTCACCCTGCCCCTGCCCACAGTGGCACAGCTCCATCCCAGGCTGCAGATGAGGCAATTTCCAGCCTCCCAGGGGGACAGTGAGGAGAACAAGTCACTGCACAGAGCACAAGTCCTGGCAGACCTGGAGAGAACTGAACAGGTACTGAGCAGTGCTGGACTCCAGACTGCACACTTAACAGTAAAAGTCATTATCAGACCAAGTAAATACATAAAAATATATTACTTTAGGTAATTTATTTTTTTACTTTAGGCTTTACGTAGTGATGTCCTGCATGTACCATTGCTGAAGTCTTTAGTGAGTTCCTTCTCCAGTAAACTCTGACCTTTTTTTATTATTATTTTTAATTCTGTACCATTCCAGAAATGTCATCCTATTTCCCACTGTTGTACAAAGTGCCTGAGGCTGTGATTGAAAAATCTTATGAAAAGACTCATATTCTGTTTCTAATCGGATGCATTTCTGTCTTTAGAGTGCCTGCTAGTTTCTTTTTGCCTGCATGACATTTTTATTTTGATCTAAGCTCTTCTTTCCCTCCCCCTGTTGCAGTGCCTCTGTCTCCATGGCCCATTTCTCCTTCACAAGTTGTTAATGTGAAAAAATTACACTGCCCCATACCTGGCAGGTCAGCTTCAAGCACTCCTGAATCACAGCTTCAGCCTGTGTTTACAGTGGCTAACAATGAAAAGTGTTTTTACACTGAGGATAATGGTGTATTTGCACTGTAAGATAAACCTTAGATGTAAAAATCATTATTTATTTAATAGGCACATCAAAGAATACCACTGGAAAAGGAAATTTCAAAGTTTCCTAGAATAATCAGATTTCTGCTATTATGTGAGGTTTTTTTTTCTCCTGACTCAAAAATAATGAGTAATAAAAGTGTAGTTCTCAGAAATCATTTAAAGCATTACTAGATTGAGAAGAAAAAAAAAAAAAAAGGAATTGTTTCCTTAGAAGCTAGAAATCCATAAGTGACAGGACTGCACAGCTAATGAGAGAAAGAAAGGTCTGACTGGGAGCAGACTGCAGCACTTCCGAAACCTGAGAAAGATTTTCTCCTAGGAAGGAGGTGAAGTACCATTGGGGAAGCTCATTGCTTAATTTCCTACAGTACTTTCTTTAATTAAATGCATGTTTAAATAAGCAGGAGCTCAGTAGTGGAAGTATCCTATAGCATCATTGTGCATTGTACTCCATGGTACAGAAGCACCACTGAGGGCAGCCCTGTCCCCAGCATTGCCTATTCTAGGTAGAGAGTGCCACAGAAAAGACATCCTTTGTGGATCTCCCCTTACAGATTTGTCTGAACGACTTTCTAAAGCCTCTGATGACTGACTGTGAAACAAGGCCCCAGTTGATTAAGAAACCGAATGGCTTGGCGGAAGAATGAGGTCCTCAGTTTAAATTCAGGCTGGTTTCCGTTTTCTTAGTCCTTTCCATGGCTCACAGAGAAACCCCTCACAATATTTTAACCCTTTGCTCTGCCTGGCTGAGCCCTGGAAGATGAGGGCCACCATGGCTTGCTGTGCTGGCGCTGTGCCCCCGAGCCCCAGGGTGGCAGGAGCAGGCTCGCCAGGCAGGGCGCACGGCACAGCTGGGTCCCCATGAGCAGAAAGGAGGGACCGAGGGAAAAAGGCATCCAGCAATGAAGGAAGGCTCACACAAGAGGTACTTTTTTCCATTTTCCTCATAGTACTTTCAATACTATCAAATACAAAGGTGTATTTTCCTTTGTCCTAAATACTGTATTTAAAAAAAAATCTGTTTCAAGTGGCCCAAAGTATATGACTGAAAGCTTTTCAGAGATAATAATGTGCAGGTGTGTCCCAGCCCTGGACAGTGATGGATCTGCTGCAGAGTCCTTCCAAAAAAGAAAGGCGCTCCTTCTTGTGGGGTGTGCAACACAGCAGGAATGAAAACCTAGAAAGGATATTTATCTATGTACAGGTGACAAAGATAGTGCCAGTTTAATTTTAAAATCAATACAGGCATTGTAATGATTTCTAATAGCAGGAAGCAAGACTCTTACATCCCTTGTCATTAGGGCTGGTGAAGTCAGGACAAGGAACATAAGATTAGTTCAGGACAGGAGAGAAAGGCCAGTTTCAGAGTACAGATCAACCAGATGGATTTTTAATGTGTCAGGAGGAGTAAAAAGGAGGCTTATCCTCAATGTAGTACAGTACTTTTGAGAGAATAATATTAACAACAATAGCATATAGAGCTGTCATAAGAAAATTTTTTTCTGGACCAGCTCCAAGAAACAAGGTCTGGACCGAAAAAAAAAAAAAAAGGCCTCCAATAACATGTGTGATAAATACAATACCTTCTTGAACCTAGAAAGAGAAGTAGAAAGCCTGGAAAGAGCAGTACTGTGCATTACTTTTGTGGTATTTTTGTGGAAAACTGACTAACAAGCACATGATGTGCAGCTTGGTAGAGTGGGGGAAAAGTGCTGAGACAGAAATCTGAGTTTTCTGAGAAATTATTCTCACCGACATTAAAACTAACTTAGTTCACACATTTGTAGGAGAAAAGCTCAACTGCCAGATTTCTAATGAAGAGGTAGCCATGATCAAGCCATGAAAAGCAAAGAGGCATGGCAAAGATTTTAAAAAATGGCAACATACTGAAGAAAGTCTATATGGAATATGTTGGCTACAACTGCAATATTGAAACAGCTGTTGAATTTCAGGCTGAAAAAGCATAAAATATTGAGAACTGGTAACACAAGCTCCAATTCTGAAATACTTGTATGACAAGCAGAAGAGAAATTCATTAGGCAGCTGAAAATGTCACAGAATGAATTGTTTCATTTTGCTAGCTACCCTCTGTTACACACACATCAAAAACCACTCATAAAGAAGAGGAATATTCAACTTTTTTTTAGGAGCAGTAGTAGACTCTGTGACATCTGAGCATCTCCATGCTCCAAATTCTTGCTGTCTGGCACCACAGTACAGAAATGTCACTATTCCCAGTTTTTCAGACAGAGAGGTAGATGAAAGCAAATGAAGTGTTTTCCTAGAGGTTGCACTGAGAGCTTGTTCACAGGTCAGGGGCTGAACCCAAGTCCCCAAAGAACTAGCTAAATCTTTGGCCATTGGAGGGGTTTTTTTGTTTCGGAGTTGTGGAATGGGTCATTGTAATAATCCAGAATTGTTATTCTTTTCTCCTTTGACAGATTTAAGGGTTTTCAGTGCCACCTCCTTGCTCTCTTGTATTTTATATAGAGCATGCTCTGCATATTTGGTTGAAAGCCAAGCGTGCCTCAGTTCCCCATCTGCTCTTTTTATGTTGCAATTTATCTCCCATCCCACCTCTGCACTGTCTCTTGTAAGTGTATCTCTAATCTCAAGCAGTGTTCAGCAAACCCAGATACCAGTGTCACAAGGGGTGGCTGCAACAGCAGTGCCCCTCATGGTGTCCACAGTGCATCTATGGAAAACTTGAGCAGCCCTCAGAACAGATCACTGGGTGTTTGAGATAATTTTCAAGAACCTTCACTAAGCATTCACCAGGAATAGGGAGACAGCTGTTAACACTCCAGAAATACCAAGTGAAGGTTTGAATGCCAATCCAGAAAAGGAGTTGAAAATATAGTAGATGATTTATCAAGGGCATATTGGAGAAGTGTGAATAGAGATGGTGCTGTCATGATGTATCTTAAAGTGCCTGATATTCGAATGACTGCTTAGAGATTTCCAGTCAGACACAGCAAAATCCATGATAATTGCCAGCGTTAAGGGAGTATATGTTAAATGGCCACCAAAAGGTAAAATGTGAAGAGCCTGAGGACAAGATTTGTTGAGGACAATGGAATTTGGCTGATTTGGTTTGGTTTGTGAAAATTTTTTGGTTGGTATTTTTTTTTTGTTTGAGTTTTTTTTTTTAGTTTTGATTTTGGATTTTTTTTAAATTCCAAGAGAGATTGTTATAAACAATTAAGAAGAAAATGGCATTTATCACCATCCCACTTGCTAGCAGTGGCAGTTCTCCCACTCTCTAGATCCAGAAAGGATGGAGAGAGGACTGAGGTGTGGGGATGCAGCAGTGAGCGCAGGGCACTGAGTGTGGTGGGCACTGAAGGAAGAGTATCTGCTGCTTTTGTTTCCCCCACTTCATCTCTGTTGGTATCAGAGGTAGCTGGGAGGCAGCCACTCATGCCAAGGGAATAACAATCCAAATAATAGGAACTGGTAATAAAATATAAGGGATACTTGGCAAGAGGGTTGTACAAGAGAAGAAATGTTTTAGCCCTAGGTGTGAGGTGTGAATTGCTGAATGCAGCGTGTTTAGGAAAGATGGATGCAGAATCAAAGGAGCCACTGGCACTGCTCGAGTGATCCGTAAGCTTGGTTTTGTCTTCACTGCTTGGAACTGGCTTTCAGCTTCTGCTGCTCTAGTACTGCACTGTTTTGACAGCAACTTAATAAAAGTAGGAGTCAGCTGCTCAGAGGGACCTGTGTGTCCCACCTGGGAGCGCAGTCTAAATCCATCTGCTAAGTACCTGGGCATGTGTGAGCACAGATGCCACTTCTGTGCACACAGCTGCCCTGCCAGTGCCAAGAGATGTGGTGTGTGTAAACAGGAAACTCAAAAATCAAGTCTTGAAGGTATGAGGGGTCATTACCAGAGATGTAATGTACCTTGAATCTGTTTAATAATAGCATCTCTTAGAACAAGCCAATACTAATGATCCCAAAAAGAGACCAGCAAGGTTACGTGCATCTTGAATACAGGGTATGGATAATGGGCTCTGACTCTCTCTCTTTGTTGCTTGGGTTATTATTTATTTCTATGCAAACTGGACTCTAAATGCTGCTGAATTGGAATTCAGTTGTGCTGTGTTGCTCTGCAAGTATGAACAGACCACTCCTGAAAGGTGAGGGAGATCTGTGGTGTTTGGTGTCTGCCTGACACTGGTTCTACACAGGTGTGAAAGGCCGGGGTCAAAATAACTGCATTTGACTGAAACACTCAGGCTTAATAAAAATGTCTTTCTTTTGCCTCTGAAAGGAAATAATATCCAGTAGACTCTTGATGACAGTGAACACTCAGTATAAATGATGTAATATTAGATTGCTCAACACTTAACATGGAGAAAAAGCTTATAAAAATTGTGTATGTGAAGATTTATTGAGAGAAACGATGGCAAGCTACCAGGAACTCTTCTGTGACAGAAGTAGCCACCCTAAGAAAGCAAAGTCCAGAGCACCTCTGAGGTCAGGGCTGTCCAGACGTGATAGTGAGAAATGGTTTCTCTAGAAGCACAGGGAATCTGAAGGGCTCTTGGAAGAAATGGATGGATGTGAGATGCTGGTGCTCTGACCTCTCTCAAAGTTCCTTTAAGCCTAATACCCAGCCTTTCTCTTAGAACTTACTAATACTAGTGCTTTGATATATGTCATTTATTTAATACAAATGATTGTTCAGCCTGAACAAATACCAGTCCCAAGGGGCGGGCATAAAGGCACCAGGTAGGAGCACCACCTTTGGTCTAATGCATGAAACAAGTGGGAAATTCCTCAGAAAAGCTGAATTTGCTTTATGCAGCTCATTGCCATCTGGATAACCTTCATGGACCTTCCTGATGATATGATTGCCAAAAATAGCTTCCTCTGATACCACAGGGCATGAGAATGATAACATAAGGCCAGTGCAACATAAGGTATCTGACTCCTGTTGCTTCACACACCATGTGCCTCTTACTCCTCCAGGCACAGTTAGAAAAATGCTCTGTGAGGGGATTTATGTGCAGTCATTTGAACCTGGGCAGATGTTTTACATGGCCCTCCAAGACCTCTGAACCACAGAGTGCACCAAATGAATGGTAGATATTGGCTGCTTCATGCTCAGGGCAGGCACATGCACCTTCTACTGCAGAAATACAGCTCTCAGTGTCAATTATCTGTCAATTATCCAGGAACTCATGAAGGTAGAAACCCTAATCCATGTATTTATGATCTTTGAGTAAATGACTCTGGAGATAAGTTGAAACAAGCCATCATTTCTGGGGTGATCCTTTCTCCTCGAGCACTGACAGCTTTCCTGAGTGCTGTCATCCCAAGGGAGGGCACTGGGGCTACCACATCAATCAGTTCTGCAGTGTTCTCAAGCCTGATGGGGCAAGAGCCAGCCTAAGCCAAGGATGCTGCTGCCTGTGTGGGAGCTTTCTGACTGTACAGTTTATCCACTGGGCCCAAATGGTGCAACTGGAAAACAAACCAGCAAAATCCTTGCTAACAAAAGTGGATGGAGGCAAGCCAGGACTAGAACAAAACAAAAGCTGCAAATAAAATATAGACCATCTCAACCCAGTTAAAAAAAATAAAAAGAGTTCTTGTGTGGCCAGGGTAGACCCTGCAGTGACGGGCACAGAGAAGGCTTGGCAATTAGGACCTTGATTTATGTCCCCTCTTATGACACTGAAACACAGTGGGGAAGGCAGAGCTATCAATCCAGCGCAACAAAAATAGAAAAAGTCATGTTTGTTTTTCTTTTAGAAGGAGAAGATGTGGGACAGCCTCTAGTTCACTGTGTCCTGTCTTGGTTAAGGGGTAGCTTTAATCTCTGGTCTGCTGGGCTAAGCGTGTTTGAGGTGAAAAAGTGCTGACCCAGGGAAGACCCTGAGAGAGACTTTGGTGCAGAGCTGAGGTTTTCTGAGACTGGTCCATAAGCCCACCAACTTGTATGTGGTTTCAGAATGCAGACAGCACACACAGCTTGGAGCCTGGAACACACCCCCAGAACTGTTATGATAGCTGTGGAAATGGCAGTCACTCTCTGTGGAGCCACAGCAAGATGGATCACTGTGGCAACATCCTCTGTTCAGGAAGGGGTACTCCGGGTACTTGGGCACCAGCCAGAGGTTCAGCCTTGGGAGGGAAATGTGCTCCAGCAGAGCTGTTCAGCCCCACACAATGACTTCAGTGTGCCTAATTACTGCCAAGGGGAACCACTGGCTGGTGCAGCTGTCTGGCCTCCTAACTTCTGGCATGGTGAAAGGCGACCAGCCTGGAGCAGGCTGAGCATCTTCCCTTGCTTTCCTAGTGGTGCTAGGATTGATGGTGCATCTGCTAAAGCCTCAGAAAGAGAAGGAGTTTGTGCTGGTGAGTGGGGAAGGGACTGGCAGAAACAGTCTCCCATGTGGCAGGGGCTGGCCTTGGCCTTCTGGTCAGAGTTTGAGCTGGCACAGCCACTAAAAAGGGACAGCCACTGTCCCACCAAAAGGGACAGAAATAAATGAAGTGGGTGGGAAGTTGTGGAGGATAACCGCAGGGCAAGAGCATGGGCTGCATCTGTCCACAACACCCACACACCATGGGAATGGCACTGCTGAGGCCTGGGAAACACTTCAGCATCCTGTGTGTCCCCCGCTTCCTTTGTTTTTCCCTTGTGGTATCATTCCCTGCAAGCACTGACCTGAGCAGATGTAACATATTTAAGCTTCAGTCTAGCTGTTTGTACTAAAGAAATCTCTTTTGTGATTAAAGGTGAATGTTCTGTTATTGGTAGTTGTAAAAACAATTTCTGAACCTTACTGTTTCTCTATTTTTTAAGAGTATCTGTCTCCCATAGTGCTGCTGGGTTTTACCTTTTAATTACAAACAAGCAAACAAACAAACCAATCAATTCTCAAACAAAATTTATGCCATATGTTTTTATATATTCACCATGTATTGTAATATATTAAACCTTTCTTATAGACTGACTGATAGTGGATAGTTGGTCTTTTAGTCCTAAAGCACAGTAGGAACTAAACATGAAGAATTAGATTTGACCTCATCTTTTTTTTTTTTTTTTGTTACATACATACCACTCTTCCAAAGTGGACTGTTCTTCTATCTCAGAAAACTGAGACATTAATTCACAAATTATTGTGGCATTATTAAAACAAACTCCACTCTCTTCTGAAAGAATGAGTTTGAATTGTGAAGCATTCGGCCTGCTTCTGCCTTCAGAAAATGAAAAGTCACAAACTTCAGAAATTATTAGATTGAACTCCAGCTCTGAGAAGGGGACATAGGAAAGGACCTTCCCATAATCTCTTAAATTATTATTTAAGCTTTGAACTAGTTAATCCTGTCTTTATTGTTGTTGTAGCACAAACTGACTCAATGGGATGTCTGGACTGAACCATAGGCAAGAATCTCTCCTCCCAAGCAGAGAGGATTCCTGGAAGAAGCTCATGCTGGAATGCAGAAGGGAGTGGGCAAACCCAAGACACTGAGGCAACAAATAGGCAACTGAGGCCACCAGGGATGGTGAGTGGAGAAATAAATCGGTGAAAATGGAAAAAGAATGTTTATCAGTATGATGGTAGGTGCCTTACACATATAAAAGAGATAGATAGATAGATAGATAGATAGATAGATAGATAGATAGATAGATAGATAGATAGATAGAAAGATAGAAAATTTCACCTCACTCAGAGTTGAGTTTTTAATTGCCAAGCCCTAGAGACCTAGGGAGGTCACAAAAAATCATGACAGAAGGCACAGAAGATGAAGACCATTAGCATGATTAGAGTTTAAGTGCAGGCAGGAAAGAGACCAGAAATATCTTGCTAAGAAATAACAGGGTTTTTAAAGCAAGACTTGAAGTATGTTTATTAGTGGAAAGGCAAAAACCCTTTACTTTTAGCCAAAGACTGCCTGATCTGCCATCTTACACGTTATTTTAACAACACTACTAAAGCAAGATTTCCTGTGTGTCACATCAGCTTGCAAACTCAGAGGCTCCCTTTGTTCTGGGAAGAGGCAGGCTAATGTGAGATGCTGAGGTTTGGCTGAGGTGTCAGATGTGGCAGCCCTGAGATGAGGGAAGATTGTGGCAACAGAAAGCTGGAAGTGCCATGTTGGGGGCAAGCCCTGGTGCACAGAGTGCAGCCAGGCTGGCTCATGGAGGAGCAGGGGATATTTGCATTGTGCCCTGGCTGCTGCTGGGTTTCCTTGCTGCCTGAGTGGCCAGTGATCACAGGCTGCAGCTGCTGATTAATTCAAGGGGTGGTTCAAACCCTTGGGGAATCACAGCCATAACAGTTGTCTTCTGGACTCCTTGTCCCTTAGGTGTTTACTGCTGGCTGAGCAGGCCCATGGTTTGCTTTCTCCAACAGCAGCAGCCTGTTTCATCCAAGCAGGTTGAAATCAAAACCCTGAACCTTGTTTGTCTCTACAGGCCTCTGAAAGAGAACAGTAATCAAAATTGATTTAATATTCTTGGGCTGAATATCAGAATTTATCCTCCGAGGATACAATGTACTTGTTAGCCCCAAAAGCCACTTGAATGGGTGGATAAAACACAACAAAACCCCCCCAAACCAAAAACCTGAATTCTTAATCTGTAAATCTCTGGAGAGAATATTAGCTTTTTATTGTTTCCCTATCAATAAAAAGCAGGAAATAGTCCTAAATGCCTCACCTCTACAACTTCCCATTGTTTAGCATATCAAATGTCCTTTCTTCCAGGCTTTCTAGTTTACTCCTGCAGACAGATTATGCAAACATGTTCTACAGTTCAGCATATGGAACAGAACAGTTCCAAACTCTGTTCAATCAAATGCAAAGTACCTTCATGTGCTGCTGCTTCAGAGTGTGAGCTCTCAGAGAAGGCAATGCACTGAACTGTATTATGAACTGAGTATGAAAACACCCAGGTAGTCTTGGAAAAATGGTTAATCAGTAAGTATTCACTGAAGCTGGCAGGCAAGCACATTTTGCAAATGCTTATTTCATAAATATTTATTTTAAAAATTGAATTTTGGGAGTTTTCAGACAAAAGAAGACATAAAACAGTGAAGAGAAACTTCAAGACTGAAATTCTTGTGTGTGTGATTTATTTTTTTTTCTTTATATTCCTTCTAACCTCTTTTCTTCTTTTTCATTTTGAAAGACCTAAAGAAACTGAAATCTACAAAAACCTGTCTCAGGCAGAATGCAGAGCCACTGCCAGATATCCAGAAGAATGAGTCAGTAATAAAGAAACCTACAGCTTCTAACCAAAATGCCTTGAGCTGTTTGCATTAAGTTGTCTTGAATAAACTATGTGTTGCGTATTTCCTGAAGAGCATGACCAAAAACTTACTGAGACCATGGATCTCCAAGTAGGTAATGGCTAAAAGCCTGACTTATGTTTTATGTGTCTTTGTGGTTCATATCCAAAAGGATGTTTGTTTGTTTTTACTCATTTCTTACTCATGAAAAAGAAAAAAAACCAACAAAAAACCAACAACCCAGTGAACTTTAGTGGAGTCTACAATACAGGATTCATTTTTCATTTGTTAGAGAGCATTTCCTCTAGACTGTAGATTGTTTCCTGGCACAGAAAAATCTGTATTGATGTGGTCAAGATTTAAAATTTAGTAATGTACTTCCTCTACTGGGGATGTTCTGAATTTCTTCAATGCAATGAATCACTCTGGTGGTAGAACCAAACTCAACTTACTTATGTTGAATGGCAAAAGAACAACAAAAACTTTCCCAGATTTGAAAATATCACTGAAAAAGAATAAAAGCACAATTGTCTTCAGCCATTATGGGCTGCCCTAATTTGAATCACATGGGTAAATTCTTTGTTAATGGCTTTCTTCTTTTACTCTTCATTGACAACAAACCAAACCAAACCAAACCCTTTTCTTTCTTCTTTTCCTTTCTGCATTGCCTTTCCATCTGGTTTTAGAAGAAGCTGGTCCTGTGGGTTAGCAAAGATTTTGAAGTACTAGAGATCTGGGGTCATTTCTACAGATTTCCACAACAGCCATGGACTGACCACCTCCATTACTGTTCTGTAAAACGGGAATATTCCACTTTAGCTCAGGAGGTTATTGCTAGAAAATCTATTTATTACTGTAAGATGTCCAGCTACCACAGGATTATTCAAAGCATATATATAGTTTGTATTTTTCCTTACAAGTGTGTACTGTGTAGAGTTTAAGCTAATAAGTCCTGATGATGATTTGTGGTGAGGAATTCACTCTTAAGAGGAACAAATTTGACTATATTTAAATACATACATGTAAAATAAATATGTGCAACCTCCCAGAACTCTTTGAAATATAAATGTGAGAATTCCTTTAGGTATAGTGCTGGAAGCCTTCATGTCAGACCATATTGTCAGGTGCCAGGCAGAAGGAGCCAGCCAGCCAGACTGATTTATTCAGCTTTCTGCTGGAAGACCCCAAAGACTACAATCCTCTATCACTCCCAGCCATGGGGCAGGAGGTGGGATGAGCTACATTAATGCCTTCTGCAGCTTTTAAACCCAAGCAGAAGGTTTATTCCTGTGTGTTCTGTACCTACAGTCTTTTGTCTGCTTTTCTATACCAGCTTCTCCATGTTTGATATTCATTTTACTCCTGTCCTTAGAGTATTATTTACAACTGAAGAGCAGAATGTTATAGGCTGAGCTGACAGGGCACTAAATATAGCAAGAGCAGGGCAGTTCCCCACTCTAATCATCTCCTTCTGCTTTTATGAAGACAGTAAATGATGGGCCACAGAGGGAATTGCCATTTGTCTCTAGGAAATACATGTCAAAGGAGTTTAAGCGCTACATCCTGCCCACAGCGAGGGAAGTTCATTTAGGCTTGACGCAGCAGTGCTGGCTTTTCCTAGCACTGAGGAGTTGCAGATGAGATCTTTAGTCCTTCAGCTGAGTGCCATAGAGACCGTGGTTTTGAATAAGGTATTTACAAAGGCAAATGGCACAATTTCTAGCCCGAAGAAACAGGCAAATTTCAGCCAGAAAACGGTGCCATTCATTCACATCATCCCCCTCGCTGACCCCGCTGCCGACACACGTCTGTCTGGGCCTTGGGAAGCAGCCATGCCTTGGCCAGGGCTCTGCCCCACCAGGACCAGAGCCAGCCTCCAGGCTGCCATTTGCTTTGTTTGTGCGTTGGGCTCCTTCCTCTGACTTGCCTCCCCTGAGCCAGCTGACTTGCCTGTGCTTTTCGCCCTCTGCCAAGTCTGCTTTGCTGCCTTCTTTCAGGTCTGGAGCTGTTCTGCTGCCTGCTCTTTTAACAGCTGTCCAAGTGCGCAGGAATAGTTGAACCAACACTAAAAACCTCGCCAGCTCTGCTCACTTGGGCCCTACATCTTAAATGCAGCGCGCAAAAGTTTAAGCAGCAGCTTTGTTGATGGGACTTAGCCCCAAATCCACCCAAATCCAAGGTAATCTGGAAGCAGCTCACTGCTGCTTTCATATCAGCGTGAGACGGCTTCAGCTGAGACGGGGGCTGAAGGAGCTGGGAGCTGTGTGCGTGCCTTGACAGAGAAAGTTTGTGATCTAAAGGTTTCAAAATCTGCATAATGAAAACTGCCAAAAAGTTTAGAGCAGCAGTTCTGCTTTTCCCTGTGCAGAGCTACAGGGCACAGGTTAAGGCTCAGCTCCAAGAAGAGTGAGATATTGCAATGCAAAGGAGCAGAGGAGATGCTGAGTACAAGGATATCAGTTAAACTTTCTGACCAGCCCGAGGGTTCTTCATGTATTTTATCCACTGGCTGACTAATGTAAAATACAAAAGTATCCTGCCTGGCAAGCCAGGAGCAGAACTGCAGTCTCCACCCTCCCAAAGGATGATTTAAATATGAAGCTACGATGCAGTGTTCTTCCTTTCCTTCTGCCTGCTCAAATGCATTTTTAATTCTTTAATGCAAAGTAGGAAGGCACCAAAATCTCTCTTTCTCCAGAAGAGCCTCAGATAGAGTGGAGAGAGGCTTCTCCTGGGAACGCCAGCAACCCTCCTCCTGCCTTATTAAAATCACACTCCCGGCATTCTAAGTGACCACCTAACCCTGAGGTACAGGGAGAATGGGGTGCACCTCCTCCCGAGCTGTGAGCTGGAGCTCAGCACCAGGTACTGTGGTATTTTTTACCTAGGCAGTCTCAGCAGCGACCAGAGTCACACAGTGAGCCAAACTACCAGCCTGATAGTACAGGAGTGTGGGCAGGAGCAAAAGATCAGGCTTAGGCTCCCAGGGAGTATGAGCTCTTCATGGTCCACTCTGGATTTAGATATTCCTTGTGAAGTCACCATTCAGTAAGAATTCTCTTATACCCTCGTGCAGGTACAAAATACAGAGTGATTACAGTGGTCTGTAAACCCCCAAAACTGGACACACTGTTCACTTCAGTAATTAGTTGTTCATTACAGGCAAAGCATTTCAGAATTGCTCCTCCTGAGGTGCTAAGGTTACCTCCTTTGGTGATTCTGTAGTAAGCCTGCTGTGTCCCAAGGCATCAATACTTCCCAGGTAAAAGACTGCAGATTAACACAATGAAAGCAAATAAAAAATGGAAGAACTGTTGATTGGAAATCTTTTCTTATTTCTGACACCAGTGAAGGCAGCCTGCTTGTTTGCAGGGTGAAAGAGAGTACAAACTTTTTAATCCTCAATCCCAAATTCGCCTAAAAGATTTAGGGCCAAATATTCCTTTTATTTACACCAGTGTAAATTTAGGGAAATTTCATCCAACTTAATGTACTGCCAGGTGGTGGATTTTGCCTCAGATCTCATTATTTTTGGGTTTTTATTTATATTCAGCCACTGTGTGTATACACAGATACAAAGCAGTAATTTTTGCCAGCAATAAGAGAGTGGAGTTTGCTATATAAATCGGTATTTCTCAGTCAATATGTTGCAACCCCTGAAGAGGTTATAAAAACCATCTGGGGGTTTGTAAAGAACTGAAAATTTTATAACAATCTAAAGCAAAGAAAATGTCATTTCTTCTACTCTCCATAGAGCAGCCTCTTGGCAACCTGTCAAAACCATACATGAAACAATAAATTCTTTAGGCTTATCATTTTTACCATATTCTTTTTTTTTACTTTAGCTTTATAAAGCATGGATGAGAACTGGGAAGTTTCTTTTCTTTTTTGCCTCTTTTATGTAGGATTTCCTATCTGAACTGCTTGAGAAATGTTGCTTTCAAATTCTTGGCCTGAAAAAGCAGTAAATTTCTTTAAGGGCCTCCGCCTTGGTCTTCTCCTAACCTGCTTGTTAAAACTACAGCCTATTTTGTCAAGCTTAGGCTTGTTTGTGTTGGAGCCAGTTTTTCTATTTCACTGTGACTTTCTGCCTGTCAGCTTCCTCTTTCAGCCGAAATCATACAGGGAAACATCAACATTTCCCTTTGTGGGAAGAGATGCTTTGCATCAAGTGGAAAAAATGGATGAGATTTCCTGTATCCTCATTAGCAATGTGGTGTACAGTTTGAAATATGCCCTTTCTAAGGTGAGATACCATCTGAAGAACCTCTCTGCTTTTAAGTATAGCCTCACAGCACATACAGCTTGTCAGTGAATTTTGCTTTCATGTATGCATCTTTCATCTCTGTGCATAGGTACTTATCTATGAAATTAACTCCAGTAGCAACCAAGTGTGTCCCACCTAAAGGAATCCGAGAATAAATTCAGAAAAAAAGGCTCATTGTTTTTTGGTTTTTTTTTTTTTCCTACCAGGATGAGATGCCTCATAAAAGGACTGGGCAGGCAGCAGAGCTGGTGAGGCTCTGAGACCCTGAGCAGGGTAGGGGGAAAGGAGGGGATGGTAGTGCTCCCCCTTTGGCCGCTCTTTGGTTGGGTGGGCAAATCTCAGGCAGCTTCACCTCAAACTCCTCTTGTCTTCAGCTATTTTTGCCTGATTTCCACAAATTAGTTCTTTGTTGATGCAAAGTAGGTGTGGTGCCTCACTCTTTCCAAAAAGCCTGACTTGTTAACTGTTTAGTGGGCACAAATTTGATCACTTAAACCACTTGCAAATGAGAAGGAACAGTCACTTCTTGCCTTGGGTGGGAGGTGGTTTTCCACAGCCAGGAACTGAATGAGCTGTGGGCCATGTGGCCACAACTAAGGGCAGGAACTGCACTTCTGGCTTTTATTAGCTCCAGTTTCACTGGGCTGGAACTGTGCTGTCCAGACTGGGTGGAATCAAAACTTGGACAATTTCATGTCAGTTGCTTGGAACACAACTTCCTTTTCCCTGTCCCATTTCTACTGAAGACAGAGTACAAAACCTGCATGTGCAGAGGCTGGGTTCAGATCCAAGCTGAGGGCGTTTGGGGGCTTGGCTGTTGGCTCAGGTCTGCAGGCTGTCAACTAGAACCAGGATTCCTGCTCCAAGTTCTGAGTTCAGCTAGCTAGTCAGGCTCTAGCTCTTCTGCTACCTTCCCATAAGCCAGATTCTACCAAAATGCTTCTAAAATCATTCAGTGGCATTTTCCCCATGGGGTTTTCGTGACGCTGAGTAGTTGGGCAGGAGATCTGACATGGTCTACACAGCCTTCTGTCTTCATGCCTGAGAGAAAATGGATACTCAAGGGCGTTCTCTGCTAATATGAAAAATCATGCAAAAGGTGGCTGTTGGGTATTTTTGTGGGGTTTTTTTGGTTTCTTAATTAATCTCTATTCTCAATTCAGAAATGGATCTGTGTAGAAATGATGGTATGAAACATTTTGGGAAAAAAAGCTAAATTTTAATTAAAATTTAAAAATCGAACTGGTTAGTAAATAGCCTAACAAATGTCCACCTCAGCTGGTGCTGCTCACGACAAAACCACTCCTGAACAGCCCAGCTTTCTAGCCACCAGCACCTTATCTTGGCCTGATTCGCTGTGCCTTGGCTGAGGCTGAGCTCCTTGCCTCTGTGCACTGCCTTGCTGTGCCACCTCTCTCATCCATCTTTCCACCGTTTCAGTTTTGCCCCGGCACAGGCCCCTGCACTGAGAGCCACCTTGATGGACACAAGGCTCTCCACTGTAAAGACCAGCAGCAGCTGCCACTGCTGCTGCTCCAGATCATGCCAGGAGATGGGTTGTTTTGATTTTTGGAAACTGGGAGCAGAAATGATGATTTAACAAGGCAGTGCTGTCCACTGCCGCACCAACACACTGCTAGTTTTTCTGAAGTTGTCAGCACTACTGTTTTTGTACAAAGAGTGGAAATTCCTTCTTGTGGTTTGTCAGTCAAGGAGCCCAGGGCTGTCAGTCAGTGTTACTGCTAACATGTGTTTTCCCAGGTTTACATCCCGTCCTGCCACACTGCTCTGTGCCTGTGCCGTTAGGCTGGAGCAGCAACAACTTCCCTCCCTCAGATCCCTCCCGTTGTTTGTGCAGATTAAAACCCCAGTGCCACACAAGGGATGGAGGTCCTAGGCTGAGGCATTTCCTCATCCCTTAGTGAGGACGTGGGTGCACCGGGGAGCGCACGGGGAGGCCTGGCTGCTGCGGGGAGGTGTCCCCTGGCCGAAACCCTCCAACCTCCCTCCACGCCACTGCCGGGAAGGAGTTGGCCTCGGTGGTCTCTGTCCCCTCACCACCCCCTGCGTGTCCTGCCGGGCCGAGCCTCCCCC
>VXBQ01006095.1:1688948-1716800 GCA_013400175.1 Phainopepla nitens | reverse complement strand
GAGCGGCGCGGAGGTGAGCGGGGCCGCCGAGCGGGCACGCCGGAGGTGCGCCCGGGAGGGGACCGGCGCACCGGGCGGAGGGACCGGGCGGTCCAAAGTTCGGCTGCTGACAGCCCGGAGGCCGCGGGGGTCGCTCCGGCGGCTCCTCGGTGTGCGCCGCCTGGTACCTGCTCTCACAAGTTTCCCAGCGCCGGGTGCGTGGGCGCTGTGCCGGGAGCGGGGCTTCTGGCGCGCTGAGTTGTTTCTGCTTGTTGGCATTTTGGAAGCAGGGAGGGTTGTTCCCCCAAGAGAAGCGGGTTTTAAGGCTGGCAGCCGCGGGTAGCAGCACCGCCAGCGCGGCGCAGGAGACGCTTCGCTCCCGGGTGCGGGAGAGGCGGCACTTCCCGAGCGCCGGCTGCGCTGGGAGAGCTTGGGAACTGCAAGTTGCTCGCTTTCGTTCGTGTCTCTTGTCTGCTGTGAGAGGGAGCTTGCTGGTGTTGTGCTGAATAAAAGTAATAAATCATAATTCAGTTAGTAACTGAGATTTTCTTGGCGTTTCGAATGACAGAGTGACGGGGGAGAAACATTTACGGCCACTGCCCTTTGGGGAGGAAGGGGTGATGCTGTGATACTGTACCAGAATTTGGATAGGGCTGGTGGCATCACGTTGTGTGCTGAAGCGGAGAACTGGTTAGCCAGAACTCTGACCTCGGCTCGCTTTGGAGCGATGTGGGAGCCGCTTCGTGTAGCGCTCTGGGAAGATGTGGAAATGCAGAGTCCTTTGTCTCTTGGTGAAAATGGTGCTTGATATTTTGGCTCAGTACAGTACTGTGCAATGTTGGAGGATCTTAACAGAAAAAATCTTTGGAGAAACTATTGTACTAATAAATAGGTGTTAAAACGTTAAATGTGCCATAAAACTAGAGAATATCTGTTTATGGATTAGAGGCCTTAGTGTGATTTATTTCTCTCCCCGTTTTTCATGCGTGCATATGATTCTAAACGTGGTTTGGCTTTTGTGGTTGTAATCGCATTCTTGGGCAACTTCCTGAAAGAGAAACCTGGTAGAATGACTTTTTTTTTTTTTTTTTCACTGCACTGAAAAATGACCTCTTTTTCCTTCACTTTCTCTAGTCTGAGCATTTAGTGATGTCTTGTCCCCTGCTTGCCACAGGAATTCATTAGAAACCTGATTTCGTGGGGACTATTCACAAAATGTATGTAGGTGTAAGGAGCTGTGCTGCCGTGTAGCTTTGGAGGAGCTGCAGACATCCTTGAGGAAAGTGAAAAGCAGCTGCGTGCCTGCTGAGTGCTCAGATGAGTCTTTGGAGCGTGAGGTGAAGACCAATGCAACTGAAAAGGCAGAATTATTAAGTAGATTAATTCAACTGCATATAAGATGTACTAGGTTGGAGATTTAGCATTTTGTGGGGTGTGATTAAACTCATGAGAATAGCAGCTGTTTGGCATAGGACCAAACTTTAAATGATGGATGCTAGTCCTCAGCTTTTTACAATTGCAGACAAGTTGTATGTCAGGCAACCTATAAGCAAATTGTGTCGAGTGCTCTTGGGGTGCTGGAAAGCAGCTTCTCTGGGCATTGCTTTTTATGTGCTCCCCAGGTATGAGGAGGTGGAAGAACTCCTCTTTGCTTTGATTGGTGATATGGCCATCACTGTAGTCACACACATATTTATTTATATCTATATATAGCTCTATGTATCTCATGTGGGAGGCAAGAGAAACTCATGTCAGAACAAAAAAGAAAGCAGAAACTGCAGTGGATTTTGTCTCAAGGTGTATACAGAAGCGCTGAGGCTTCTGTTTGGTGTTGTCATTGACAACCAGGAGAATAGCATGTCTTAGTGGCATGTGGAGACTTTTAGCCTGAATGTCTAAGTCACACAGGCAGAAACGTGTTCCCGACCTAGAGTTTCTCACCAGCATCTGTTAGGCAAAAAAATGTCAAGCAGGGAGCCCAGTAAGTTGCCACAGGTATTTTTAGAATAGATTGAAGTGAATGTGTATGAATACTGAAAAATAACCAACTCACCTTACTGCTAGGAATTACAATGGAGATACACATAAATTGCATGTATCCACAGCAAGGAATCAGGAGGGAGCTCTGGGTAGGGATTTGTGGTGGTGGGCACAGCATCTATCTGGCTCATTTGGCTGGTTGTGGCTTTTGACTCTTGATAGGAACTACTGTGCTCATTCTTGAAGGAGCTGAGGCTCGGTGGAAGGGTTTTCTTGGAAGCTGGGGTGAGGGTTGCCTGGGCTGCTTGAATTGCTTAATCACAAGCATGCATGTGAGAGAGCATGCTTTTGTAATACTAATTATGGGGAAATTAATTCTAATCATCAAAATATTTCCAGTCAACTTGGTTTGTTAACTGAATTCTGCAGTCCTCTAGGGTCCAAGGTTTTATACATGAGAAGACAGGGAAAAGATGGGTAATCATCACTAATCTGTAAAATGTTGCTAGATACAGTCATCTCTGTGTGCCTCTGGGCATGTTCCCAGTCACCTGTGACACAGCTAACAAATCATGCTTTACAGCAAAGTGCTGGCCTGTAAGAACCATGTAATTCAGTGCACTTATACTAGCCATAGACATCTTTTGAATAAGTATAGTGATATAAGGAATTGCCTTTTTTTGGCTTTGAAGAGCAGGTAGTGGTAGCATGGAGTAGTCAATCACCTACATATGAATTTAAAGATTTAGTGTAAATGTAAAGATTCAGTGTAAGTTAGGGAACTATGAAAATAGAAGGTTTTTATTATTATTAAAGTAGATAGCTTCTTTGTGTAAAAACTAGAGAGCTGAGTATGTGCGACCATGTATGTGTTCCACAAGAGCAAAAAGAGGTGGTAGCATTCTACTGCTGGAGCTACATAACATTTAGGCTGGCATGCTGGGGGGGAAAAAAGCTGTCTGTGTTCTGCTTGTTCCTGTCTCTTTAGGGATAGACTCCAGTTCGTACTTGACTTCTGTGAATACTTCTGCAAGCAGAGCTGAGGTCTCTGCTGAAGTGAGAGCCAGTAATCATGGACTGGAAAAGTATGGGGTGATTTTAGTGGCAGTGCTAGTATAAGCCACAGGTTCTTGAGCTGTTTATCATGGCCTTGCAATACACTTAAATGCTAACTGAAATGCTTTCTAAATCCATTAGCACCTCTCCTTGAGCAATGTCTGTGGAAAAACATGCATTTTGGTAGCTGCTGTATCTTTTCTGTGGTTTGGTGTTTACCTTTAACCACCAGAAAGATGTTCTTTCCCTTATTTTCAGGCTGAAATCAGAAGGTGCCTTATGCTGGGGTCCGATAATTGTGTCACAAAGCTGTTTAAGTATGAAAGCATATTCATCTTGTGGAAAAAATGTCAGTTTCAAATTCATCCTGTGGTGAAAATGTCAGTTTCGCTGACCATGCTCAGCCACGTGATGTAAGTGTGGGCTTCAGGCAGTCTACTCTTGTCATCCTGGGCTTTAGAAACAGCAGCCTAAAATTCTCTTCAGTATTATGGGACCATGAAAGCTGTTGTGGAAGACATCAAGACTGATGGCCAGTGAGTGCTGAGCTGAAGAAGTCTGTTCAAGGCTGTGTATATGCAGTAGCCTTGGCATGCAGGTAGGTTGGTTTGTGAGAAATATGAGTCACTAAGAGACTGTAAGCTACAGTAGGAAATCCCCCTGGAGTCTCCAGAAGCACTAGTGAGAAATGCTGGTACATTCTAGCTCTCTTGATTTGGCTGATGTACAGGGGGTATTAATTTATGTTCATCAGCTATGTAGCTATGAGCAAGCCTGTTTTTTTACTTAAATGCTTTCTGTGTTTAACAGCTTGCTCTTTAAGCTTCTGTTATTGCAGAAGGGCATGTTGAGCTGTTCAGTGGCGTTTCTCACTGCTTCTGAGAGAGTTCTGTTATCTGGTGTGAACTGTAAGCTTCTGCTGGCCCAAGGCTTGGACAAGGTTTGAGGTTTTTTGTTTGAGTAGGAGAGGGACAGTTTCCCATTAGCTCTGACAGATTACAGGTACAAAACCAAGAGGAGAACTGAACATATAACTAATTTTTCCTCTTCCATTCTGTTATCCTATAACTTTACATCGCTAAGCAATCTAAGAAATGCTGTGTAGAAGTTGGTGCATTAGCTGTTAGCTCTATGTCTCCATCTTGCTATACACCTCCTCTTCCAGAAAGAGTTGTTCGTGTGGTTTTCTCAGCAGTTAAACAGGCTGAGGCCTCCAGCTGCTCTGGCAGCTCTGCTGAAGAGGTTGCTTTCCCAGCTAATTGCCTACTTCCTCTGCAGAGGTTCGTCATCTGCGTTACAGAAATAGTGATGGACTTTGTGGAGGCTCAGCCAGCACAGCTCACAACTCAGCCTACAAACTCCCAAGCTGAACTGAATCAAACAGTTCAATATAGCGGGTCACGACCTGCTCTTGGAGAATTCTTGTGCATAGTTCATACTCAGTTGTCCCATTTTTTACTATGGAAATTTAAGTCTTGCCTTCGCAGAAACCTAGTAAAGCCAGTGGGATCGGTCAGAAGTGAGGTCAGTTTAACAAAAAGAATGTTTTCTTAAATCCAGGTCTTTGAATAGCTGATGATTCTCTTATTAATTGGTTAATGTAAGTCTTCTTGCAGGAGGTGTCTACCTGAGCATATGGACGGGGTTCCCAGCACAAGGCTTCATTCCTGCATCCTTACAGCATCTGGGACTTCTGATGCTCTTGTGGTTTTCTAATTCTGCTTCTGGAGCTTTCTGGGGGGGAAAAGATGAATATAAGTAAATGTCTGCACTGTAAAGAGAAATGTGATTGTCTTTATCCTTTTTGGGTAACCTTCAATCTAGGGCTGGGATGGCTGAGAAAAGGCCATTTTATAGGCCTAGTATCTCATGCCTTGTCAAAGCTCGGAAATACTAACTATTGGCTTGAGGACTCAATTCTGTACCTTTAGTTTTCTTTATTTCTTACAGTTTTTTTCTTTGCTTGCCAGTTCTTTAAGTCCTGTGTTACAGTTATTGGTGTCTTAGCTCTTCTTTGGAAGGATATATCCTGAGAGGTCTTGGCATTCAATCATCTCCAAGCACAATTTCCAAGTGGCCATGGAGCATCTCCACAGGGCTATTTCTACTCCCCCAGCCTGGTGGGTGCAAGAGGCAGGGCATGTGTCACTGGCCAGCAGAAGAAAATTTACATGGGAAAAGGAGAACCAGATTTGTTTCCACTGCAGGAATGTAGTGGTGTGAGAGTCTTGCTATCAGATGACACCAAGATACCTGCAACAAGAGAAAATGAATAAGAGTACTGGGTTTCCCTGTAGTATTTTTTTAAGGAAGAGAAGATGGTAAAATCCTAAAGCAAAGGTGGGACTTAGAGTGAAGGTGGTGGTGAGGTACTCTATAAGACATCAGCCATTTTTAGTCCAGCACCTTGTGGACTATTTACTTCATAGATCTGTACTTACAGAGCCCATTGCCAAAGAATTAATATCCTGTGCCTTATTAATGGGAGCTTGCAATGCTGTAGGCTTGCCTTTGGCTCCTGTGGTTGCATAGTGAGCATTGTTAATGTACAATAAATGTGGGAATCGTGGTTCCATGAGGCCTTTCTTGCACAAAAAACTAAAAGTGAGAGCTTGAGTTTAGGCAAATGCTGTGATTGTTAAGCCCCTGTTCCCACTGCTGGGGTGAGTCCAGAGAAGAGGGTAAAGCCTCCCCACCATGTTGTGAAACACTGGTGTGCTCCCTCTTTTGGGGAAACTGGTTCTGCAGCGTTAGTCTTGATGAGCTGACTGTCCCATGCTTGTTTCTTCATTATGTTAAAATATCCACATTGCATAAAAAACTTAAGATCAACCAAACCACTTCTTTAATAAAGGGACACCAGTAAATTAAAAATATAATTGTCTTTAATCTTTCTCATACTGTAAGACTTGATAGTAGATCTTGGAGAATTCTGTGGAAACTAATAAATAATAGGAATAAATAATACCTAGAAACTTAAGCAAGTGTAGTTGAGCCTACAGGAGCAAGAGAACACATAAAATTTGAAAATGGGATAGAATTGTGCAGTACCATAATAGTCTCCATTAGTCTCCATAAGTCCCCTGCCAACTGTATTTGCTTCATGAAGCAGAGCTAAATTTGGCTAAAGTCATGTATAAATGAGGGATGGTAGTAAAAGCAAATGATACATAAATGCCTATCTATGTTCTTGAAACTCTGAATAGTGGTTCTACAGTTGTTGTACAGTCACAACTCAATGCTGAAGTGAAAAACTCCGGTCAGCTTTGCATGATGTGAAATTGATCTTGGTAATTAACTACCATGAACCACCACCAAATGCTGTAGAAGGTAGATACTGGTGAGAAAAATAAGTCTGGCTTGTGAACTGGAGACCCTGGTCATGAGGCTATAGGCAGTTTGAAATGGAGCTTGTCTCTCTGCCCTTGATGCTTACCAGAAACTCCCAGAAAGCGGTGGTGGTCAGGACTCTTCATGAAGAAACACCGAACTCTAACTTCCTGCTTGTGTGGGAGCAGTTCTTGGACAAAGAGATGGTTCCTGTGTGGGACCAGCTGGTTTTACAGGCAGGTGCTGTGCAGGGAAATTCCCACTTGGCAGGGGAGGCTGGTTGGACGCAGCTGAACAGGCTTTCCAGAGTGCACTGAAAACCTGAGAGAAATAGGAACAGCAGAGAAAGGATTGAGGTTGGGAGAGGAAGTCTTTGGAACTAATACCATGCTTTTTGCGTTCACGTGCAATGCTGGCTGTTGTGCCTGAAGTCAGACCAATGTCTTAAGATGTAAAATTATTTCTTTAAAAAAACCATCACTTCCAGCTTATCTCTGTGTACAAGTTATGTTTATATCTTGTTGACAGTAACTTACTCCTCTTCAGAGCAATGTGAGTACTGAGCTGTTTAAAACCTGGCAATCATTCTTTCTTGGTAACGCTCTGCATACACTAAACTTTCCAGGTATTGAGTAATAATAGAAGGAGTTGTTAGATGAAAAGGGAGAGCCAGCATTCAGGATGTACCAGAAAATGGGGAAGGAAGATGAAACGTTTCCCAGATCTGTCATGTGGGAGAAGCCAGAACTTAGCAGGCTGAACTCAGGTTGAGGATGAGGAGGGGATATTGAACCTGCTTTGGTATCTAAGAGGCTCAGGCAGAAGGGGAGTCAGGAACACCTGTGAGGTGAGGGGAAGCCTACCAAGAGGCTGCAGTGTTTTACCATGCTGCTAAGCAGGCATCAGCTGAAAAACAAGACCCAGCATATGACCTTCCCATTGCAAGCAGAATGGTCTCCTTGCTCGGGAGAAACAATTGCTGTGCGTTCAGCCAGCTGCTTTAATGACTGCTAACAAGTTTGGTTGAATATTTATTCAGTCCTGCTGAAGAGAGTTGGTTAAATGCCTGAAGTGAAGCTGCTTTCTTTCAGCTCACATGTCAATTGAAATAAGACTTTTAAATTAGTAGCCCAGATGACAGTGGCATGGAAACATCAACATCTCGTACTTGGAGAGGTCCCTGAATGTTTGTTCCAGGCTGACTTTCTCTGGTAACACAGGCTGCCCAGTTCTTGCCACGTGGGCTCAGGGGATCTGAGGCTTTTGGGCTTAATACAGTGAGACCAGCAATGCTGAGAGACTGCTCTTCAGTTTTAGTCCCTTTAGCTATGCTTGCTGCTCTTCGGTTACAGCTGTTAACAGAAGTGCAGTCTGGTGTCTAAACTTCCTTATGCTTGATATGTCTGTAAAGAAACTACAGAATCCATCTTGCAACTGCAAGAAGGAGCCTTTTGGATTATACATTATTGCTGTTGAAGTCAGGCTTTAAAATATACACTTGGAGGTGTCTTGTAGTGCAGTCATTACCGATATCTATGCACAGTTCACTGTTTCATCCTCAATCCACTGCAAAGTGTTCTTCAGCTTCTCTGGCACTGGTCTTTCCTCCAACTTAGATATTAAATATGGGTATTTTTTCAGATCATGTTTTTGCCTCTAATCTTGAACCAAACTAATTTCTCTTCTTCCTCTTGGGAAGACTGCAGCAGCTTGGTTTGGCTTTTTGAAAATGAAGTCCTTCCTAAGCTAGTTTTTTGCTGTAGGAGGATCTTCATTGTTAGCAGTTTTTTGTGCCTGGAGCTGAAGATGTAACTTTTCCCTGCACCACCAAATGCTTTTCTAGACACAGATTAAACAGTCTGTATTAATATAACTTTGCTTTTGTAACAAGCATTTTATAAATGCAGGCTGAAAGCATCGTGTCCTCTTGCTAATATAATTACTTCCATAATAATTTCATCCAAAAAATTTAAACTCTGTACTATGGAGGTGATCTGAATAGTTGAGCCTAGTGAGAGTTGAGTATCCTGCCCAATGTGTCTGAGGATTAGTGTTTGCAACACCAGCATGAAGCTGAGCTCGTCCCAAGATTGGTAGCCTGAAGACTTTTCATCATCTCTCATGAAACAACACAGAACCATTGGTTTACATAGGACATGCTGCTGTTTTCCTCTTCTGCCTTCACCAGAGCTCTGTGCTTGGCTGGAATAGTTGTCTAAAAATTCTTTTGTGGCTTAGGCTAGGCCCTGCAGTTAGATAGAATTATAACTGGTACTTCAGTGTGATGTACAGGACTTGGGGTGGTGCCGTTCAGTGAGGCGAGGGAGTTGAGTTCTCGGTGTGCTTGCTATGGAAATGGCATGTCTCGTAAATGAATGTGTGACACTGGTCTGTTTTGCTCAGAAACTCTAGCATTAGGGTTAAGAACTGGATTTGCATAACAAATTGCAATGTATGATAACACTGGCTACGTTTCTTTGGGTTAGTGACAGTGTTTCCATTGCGTGTTGAGAAGTTTAAATTGTGGATGTTGTCCTCCCTGTAAGTGCTCAGTCTAGGAAGTGGGCAGCCTACCCTAAAGAGGGACTCTTTTTTTGATCCAGCATCTTTCAAAAACCCACATTTATGTAAATGAATTTGCCTATATACTTTCTTCCTTCTCAGTTAACTTTGTAAAAAATATAAAGGTCATAGGCAAAGAAATGCCTAGCTTGTATTTTTGTTTGGTTTTCTGAAACATTAGATTCAGATTTAACTATCACTAAGTTTTTAGCTTCGGTGTTATGAAAGCTTGTTGAAAGCTTGTTGATATTCTGTATAGCAGGTCAGCTGTTTTCCATCCCACACATCATACATCCTTTTGGATTTCTTCTCCCAGCACTGTGCTTAAGCTGTTTCTTTCAGGATATGCAAATGCACTTCTTGATACTGAACTGCACAGAAGTTGAATTTACTGAAATCCATGATGGAAACTTCAATTACAGGGATGCCACTTCTCAAAGATCCAGTTATCTCCCCAGTTACCTGGTTGAGTTACACAGTGGCCATAGCAGGGCCAGGCCAAGAAGTGACTGCTCCATAACTTGTGATGAAAAGTGGTTTTAATCTTTTTCCATGCTCAGAGCACTGCACAACTTTATTTCACTTATTAAGTAGTGAAATCTCTGCTAGAGATTATGCTCCAAAACCGAGACCAACCCATCTTAATGGTGTGTCAGGAGGGAGAGGTTAGGGAAATACAGAGAATTCTGGGGAAAACAAATGGGAGGTAATCAGTTGAAACAAAAAAAACCCCATAATTCTGCAGCAGTGGCCTTGAGAGCCAGAGTTGGGTTGTTTTGATAAGGCTTCACATATAATCGGGAAAATGCAAGGCTGTCACCCTGAGTCTGTCTCGGGCTGTCACCAGTGAAGTAGAAAACTTTAAGACTTGCATTATATTCTGGAAAAGGCAAGAAATGTCTGACTTCAGTTAGGCTTGTGCAGATGAAGTAGGTAAATGACAGTGAAACATTGTTTTATTTGATTTCAAAGCGTCACTCCTGTCTCTGCTCTTATAGTATGCTTCTTGCCATATAATGTGTCAAGGGTAGATTGCCGTCAAAATAGCCCAGCTTCCTGTGGTTTGCTGTCAGGATCAGGTGGAGTTGCCTTGGTCAGAGGCCTGGTTTTCAAATTGCAGTTCCAACTGTGCTCTGTGATTGTTATCTGGTAGAGTCCCTGTCCATCACTACTGGGACAGGCTGTATTGCACCAGCATGAACCGTTGCTTGCTTCTAAGTGCATCTAGTAAGACTTTGTAATAGTTATAGGGCCTTCAAGTTTCTTTTTGCCAAGATACTAGGTATAGTTATAAGTCTGCTTAATATCGGGATTAAGAATTTGTTTAAACTACCCCTTGGGTTTCCAGGTTTGGGAGAAGAGATGGTCACCAAACCACCAAAGAAGACTCTAAAAGCTAGCCCTAAACCTAGCTTTTCTTCAAGTGCCTCCTGCAAGGCAGCAGTGCCATCAGTGTGGAGCTGCTACCTGTGAGAGAGGGAATCCTTGCCCTTGAGAACAAAACTAGAGGTTTCAGGTGGTTTGTGTTAGTATCAAAAAACAATGAAGAATATTCCTTAACAATTCTGTTGTGTTTTTTTTGTTTTTTAAAGAGCAAGTTTACTTTCTCTGTCAGGCTGTTGGCTCTCCTGCATGACATTTTTTTGCTGTAGCTGGTGGTGAGGGGTGCAAGACAAACCTAGGAGTGACTCGTATAACCTGCCTAGGGGCGTCACAAACCCAATCTGTGGTGCTTGGGTTTTCTTCCTGCCCGTCTCAGCCAGCTAGCCCAGTCCAGTCTAAATTTTGGACTAAGCTTGAGTAGTTGCTGTAGATGGCTGATATGAAGCTCCTTTGGAAGGAATTGCACTTAAGTGACTTCAGAAGTGCTTGGGGATTAGTAGGTTGATGGAAAAGACTTAATTATTGGGTGGGCTGTTACCTCACTTTGTAGGACAGCGTTTTCACTTTTTCTTGCACAACTTAAATCAGTCCAGCAAGTTCCACTGGTCAGAAGTATACTAAAATTGGGTTTGAGGGAGAAAGATGTGTAAACTCCTGCATTACTGCATTTTCAGCATTTGGTTTATTCTGCAACGCCAAACTTCAACAAAGCCGACTTTGTCCCCTCAAATGGTGTAGAAGAAAGTGGAAGTGCTGTATTTGTCGCTTTCAAGTGCTTTAGCACAATTAAAGTACATGCTATTAAAAGATGATTAAACAAATCTGTACAAACACCAGCTGGTTTTCTGGTAGTCAAGTGCTCCAGCATGGTTTGAACTTGCAGCGTAGGTAGGCTGGCGATGGCGCAGCTCCTTGGGCTGTGTGGGAGGAGGCTGGGAATGACAAGGCTGTGGCTCTGCCGGGCCCCAGCGCCCTGGGGTGCTGCACCTGCCACAGCAAGTGTGCCCCCCTTGCTGCACAGGGGGCTCCAGGGCAGCAGAGACCTGGTTTTGCATTTGTTACGCAAATAACACTTCATTCAGTTGTACACCTTCTGCAGCCTTTCTTCTCAAGTCAGCTCGGTTAGGGAACAGGCTCCTGGCTGGTCTGGCAATGGAAGTCAGGGCTGTTAACTGTGCCAATGAAATGTCTTTAAAATGTTGTGAACAGAGAACATAATTTAAGGAAATTGGAGATTATTGCGTGTTTCTCTAAGTATCTCTTTGCCCTAACAAAAAGGGTTGAATGCAGTTTCATGAGGAGGAAATACAGCCCAGTAGTTACAGTGCTCAGTGTTTGACATTTGGGCTTGGCTCTCTACAATCAGTTGCTAATGGGTCCTGAACAGAACATTGCTGCTGCTGCCTGTGCTTCAGTTCTTTGGAGCTCACGGGTAATGATACTGAGTTCTGTCAGGTGTTAGACCTGCGGATGAAGATACGCTCATTTTGAACGTTAACTTCATCCTGTATTCATTAGGTGCTCTATTTTCTTAAATGGAAAAGTACAGGTTGAAATCCAAGTTCAACATTTGCATTTTAAAATCTAAAATTTTCCTCTACATTCCCGTTATTGAGAATGCCAATTATGCAGCTAAGTCTTATTGTTCTAGGCAGGTGTAAATTCCCACAACAGAAGGTCTGTTTGCATATGTATATATGCTTCTGTTCACTGCAGAAAATGATGCACGAGGTGTACTGTGCGTCACATACTAGTGGGTGAGGACCGTACCACAACACTTCTCAGCACTCATTTACCATAAAGGGCAATCTAAATGGAATGCCAAGGCTCATTTAACTGAAACCCAAAACTATCTGAACTTGGGTGTGGTGGGACACAGTCTCCTAACTTGGTGGCTTTTGTCCGTAGGCACTGATATCTAACTATGTCATGATTATCACTGCAGCTGGAAACCCCTAGACCTAAAATCCTGGTAGTGGTAAGTAAAACACAGGTGTGAGTCGCATTGCCAGAGCTCTGTGAATGGTGTGTGGCACGTGTGCAAGACCTGCCTGCTTTTTAGGTAAATAAGAATTTATGTTAAGAATGCTGTACTTGTGAAAGCTAACTTAACTTTCCCCTCTTGTTTTCTTACAGGTATATCCAACCAGGAATCATGAATTGGCACTTTTCACTCCTCTTTGTTCTTGGGACTTTAACGTCTGTATGTTCCCAGTTCAGTTTTTATCCTTTGGAGGAGCTTAGCTCTGATGTTGGAATCCAGGTCTTCAATCAAATAGTGAAAGCTAAGCCTCAGGACAATGTTGTTGTTTCTCCTCATGGGATTGCATCAGTCCTGGGGGTGCTGCAGCTGGGAGCCGATGGCAAGACAAAGAAGCAGCTGACAACTATGATGAGATACAGTGTAAATGGTCAGTGATCCTAAGGTGGTTTTAGGTGTGTTTTGTCATACTCTTCGTCGTGTATGAGATGGCTTTCAAAGTGTGGTAGATTGCATCATGCACCAATTAACTCTGTTTACCAAAGCACAAAATAAACATGCTGGAAGTTAATTGGCAATTTGAGCATGGGTATGTATATATACCCAAACTGGCTTATAAGCAGCTTGGTTAATGACTTCTGGGCCCTGGCTAGAACTGCCTTTGTCCTTGCCAAATTGGTATTCCAGAACAGGGTGGATGGTGGTCCAGTGCTAGCTCTGAGCAGGAAGGTGGCAGTAATCCATTTCAGGCTGTACTGAACAACCTTTAATGTGCCACTCCTTAGATAACAGGGCAAGAGGATATTTTTTGGCACCTCACTGAAAGCAGTGCAAACTTACCATACAATTGATACTTTCCCTTTGCTCTTCAGCTTTGTTCGTGTGTTTCTGCTGTCAGAATCCCTGTATTTGTAGTTCTTGTAGTGCCCTCTTCTTGAAACAGCCATTTTTGCTTGCCTGTGCCTGACACTGCATGCATCTGTGTTCATATTCCTCTGCCAATATGTGCCCCTCCAGAGGGAGTAGGCTGAAGATTCTTACTGCTTTAATTTGCATGCTATTTTTGTGAGTGTTTGCCAGCAAGACTTAACATCTTAGTGCCAGCATTCTGCCTTACTTCCAAGAATAGAAAACCCTCCAGGAGGTAAGTGCACATTTAAATCTTGAGCAGTATTGTCATATAACATGTTGTCATATAACATGTTGTCCTGTCTTCATTTGCTTTGCTGTTTTGGTCCTGGATTTAAAGTACAAGAAAATTATTTGACACCTTAACATCTAAATGATGTAGATTGAAATCTCTTCATGGAATAATCAGCTCTAAGGAACATTTGAATGCTCAAAATCTAACTACTTGCAAAAATGTTAAAGCATTATATCAACTGGTTTTATTTGGCCTTCAGACTTCCTAATCCTAACTGTGAGACACAGAGGTTCTCAAACACCTTAGAAGGTAGCCAGTACCTGGTTACAGACTTGTTATGGGATGCTACCTATGTCCTTGCACAGGTTTGCTCTTGTTCATTACTACCTTCAAGTCCTTTGGCAACTGTAACAGCTGCTTCTTTGGAAGGGTAATAGTTGAAAAGTATTTAATTTGTCTTTAGCTGTCTTTTAATGCAATTTAGCAGCTAGAAGCAAAGAGGAGAGCCAGCAGCATGAGACCAGCCAGCTCTCCCCGGACCACCAGCAAGTGCTCCGTGGACCACCAGTGGTCCACAGAATACAGTTTGAGAACCTCTGTTATGGTATGTTCTGCAGAAGAATTTGCCCGTAATATTGGAGAGTGAGCATGTAGAAATTCATACTAGTGGTGCTGTTAAAGCATTCGTGATACATGAAACAGCAAAGCCATCTGAGGCTTTTTCTTATGTGCAGCTGAGAGAATAACTCTGAACTAATTTATTCCTTTCCTATCTCTTGTTTGTCTACATAAGAAAGTAGTCAGGAAATGTTTCTGCCTAAATTGTGTTGGGAAACAGAGGGACCCCTTTAACAGCAGCCACCCAAGGATGCTGTTTGATGCAGTGGTTGAACATGAAGTTGCCTGCCTGGCAGTAGCTTCCCTGTGTAGACAAGCACTCATTGATAAGGTCTAACACGGGAGAGCTGGGTATGGTGAGCATAGCAGTTCTTCTGTGCTGCCATATGCTTTCCCTCACACACAGTGAAGGAGCTAGCAAGCACTTCGTACAATCTGCTTTCAGGTCCCAAGGATCTTGACTAAGCACTGGAACCTGCTACTTTCCCTTTTCAGTTTTTTTGGAGACGAGCTTGTGTGTTAAGAGATTTAACTCCTACTTATAGCTGATTTAGGCCAGGACTTAGTCTTTAAGGAAACTAAGACTCAGCTTGGAAGTTGATTATAAAACTCTTGACAGCTTCTTTTATTCTCCAGTCAATGGTAACAAAGTAAAGAAAACAATTTTTGCTTTAGATTCTGCCGCTCAAGACCATTTGTTATGCAAATCCTGCAGAGCTCTCAGAGTGAGCGGGCTGACCCTTTGACTTTTTGTCATTGTCACAGAACTGACAAGTGACCTGGCTTATATGATATGAAATATTTTTGGAACAGTTTGTTCTGTGGAAGAGCATGATTTGGAGCTCTACACTAACATTTGAACCTCAGTGTAATCCCAAGCACTGTGTGTAACATTCTGAGCAGACAGCTAGAGGTGCAGCCGGCATCATAGTAGAGGTTCATGGTTTTGCTGGGAATCAGTAGTGTTATGCAGATGAGACATCAGAAGTGGATATTTTGGAAGTCCTTTCAGAATGCTTGCTTTGGTCTTCCATTTCTAGTCCAGCACTTAATGTCCAACCTTTCATGTCCTTAATAGTTGCATATAAAGTAACTGTTGGTTTATCATATTATTCTTAATTAAACTTGCTGTTTTTTCCAACTAGGAGTTGGTAAAGCCTTAAAGAAGATAAACAGGCTGATAGTCTCAAAAAAGAATAAAGACATTGTAACAATTGCTAATGCAGTGTTTGCAAAGAGTGGCTTTAAAATGGAAGTGCCTTTTGTTACAAGGAACAAAGAGGTGTTTCAGTGCAGTGTCAAGAGTGTGGACTTCGAGGACCCAAATGCAGCATGTGATTCCATCAACCAATGGGTGAAAAATGAAACAAGGGGTGAGTATTGGTGAGTGCCTTTGCACATGGCAGAGTGGTGTCTGAGACCTCCAATTTAGATGAAAATACTGGAGAAAGATAGAGAGGTAGAGAAAGCTCTGTTCTGCAGCTCAGAACTGTCTTTTAGCTGGCATTAGTGTGATGTTTTAGAGCTGGTGGGTCAGGAGCCAGCAGGCTTGCTGCCCCAACAGGTGTGCCTGTGTGGTGGCCTGCAGGGAGGAATGTGTTTGGGGTGTGTGTCCATCCCTCCGTGGGATCAGAGCAGCTTTTATTCTTTGCATTCATGCAACTGGTGAGAAATCCAAGCTCAGGTGTCTTGGATCCGTGCTTTCTCAAACATAGATGCTTTCAGGCAACTCAGATGTTTTACTCAGTAAATCAGACTTATGGGAAGCTATAGGGCAGTTCAGCTTTTGCTCTGACTGCCCTAAACTCTCCTAAGATATGACCCTGTTTTTAAGACTCACATTTAGTGAAGGATTCTTAACTAACCCTGCCTTGACAGAACTCCTCATGCTTCAAGCCTCTTGAACCAATTGTCAAGCTTGCATACGCTAAAGCCAGAGATCTTTTTTGCAGTATGTTCCCAGTCTAGGTGTGAACTATGTGTTTAGTACCTTTTGGAGCTAAAACAAGTCCCTCCTGGATGTGAGGAGTGTGCTAATGATGTTGGATGCAGTATTTGTGAAATGAGGCTGTCGGATTCTTTCTCGACCACATCACCAGTTTTGCATAGCAATGTTGCAAGCAGTGTGTGAATGGGGAGCAGTTTCAGCTGAAACTATTCCAGGTAGTCTGAGATCCCTTTCCAGCACGTAAGCAGTAGAGCCTTTAGTTAGTTGTTAAAACATCAGGGTATAAGTTAGCAAGATATGTTTATTTCTGGTTATCCCAAAAGTTTGCTTTTTGACAAAGAATACCATTGACTTTATGAATTTTAAATATATTGCCCCATGAGGAGCTGGCACACTCACAGGTCAAGAGGTCTAAAGTAATACATGTGTCAGGTTCTTCACAAACACTTGGGCAGTGTTACAGCAGCAAATACTCAAGAATTCCTTTATTTCTTCTAGGTATGATTGATCAGGTTGTAGCTCCAGATGATATTGAAGGCAGTTTGACCAGATTGGTTTTAGTGAATGCTGTGTATTTCAAGGGCTTATGGAAATCTCGATTTCGACCTGAAAATACAAAGAAACGCCCATTTTATGGAGCTGATGGCAAGACCTACCAAGTTCCTATGCTGTCCCAGTTGTCCATCTTCCGCTGTGGTAAGCTCAGACTCCCACTGCCACCAACAGTGGGTGTAGAATTTGCTCTTTCCTTTCCAAATGAAACAAGAGCTTGCTGTGCATGTGGTGTTTGTTTAATGGTGTTGTTTCTTGTAGCTGATATAGATGGATTATGTTACAGGAATATCTCCTGCTGCTGAGGCATGGGCAAGGTACTTAACAGTTGCCTTAAGACTGGGTACTCTGTCAAGTATTGCTTTATCCTTTGCCTTCAAAAGGGGAAAGTCTGAAGTACCCAAATTGAGAAATTTGCATGTTAATTAAGCTTTGCTGTAAGAAAGAAAAGGGTTGAGAATAAAGGAAAGCTGCCAACAGGCAGAATGGTAGGGGTTTACCTGGTGGTGAGCTGTATATGAAAGACTGGAGTAGAATCAGTTTATATTTTACTGCCGATAAGGTAGATGGGACTTGCACAGTCTCCAATCCTATGGGAGCCAGAGGAGCTGGGTTAGAATGTTGGCTATATCTCCTGAGGTGTGAAACTGCTCTTCAATTGAGTCACAAGTGAAAAGAAGTTTGGCAGGTTCTGCCAGACTTCCATCAGAGACTCGGAGCTGACACCAGCAGCTTGATGTGACTGACAACATACTTCAGAGCTCCAGTTTGCAGCCTTATGGGGATTTTAGTGGTCAAAGTAAGATGGATGCTCTGATTAAAACCTTGTGTTTCCTCCATTTAAGAAGTGCTGCCTGGAACTTACTTCCATGTGTGCTAAATACAGGCTGAGAAATAGGCCTGAGAATACAGCTTGCTATAAATCTCAAAGCAGGACACACTGTGCTTTATAATGCCTAGTTTTACTGTCAGTAGTGCTCAACTAATATTAGTAGACTTATGTTAAAGTAAACAGCTGTGACTCTGTCCCAGACCTGAATATTAGAGCAGATGTAACATAATACTTTAACTGCTGAAAATGTGAGCTGGGGGAGGTAGGGAAGCCAACTGCAGTATATACTAATTTTGGAGTTTCAATGAAGTTCATAACTTAAAGTAGGGTTTAGCAAGACTATTATCTTGAAGGCTTTTGACTTCTGATGCTGGTTATAAAATCCATTATGTTGGCCTATGTTTAAGCTAGGGAAACTATTAAGGCTAAAAAGGAACAAAAGAAATACTGCTGAGTTACTCATTGCTGAGGACTCATTTGAGTTTTTGGATCTCTGGATTTCCTAACACAGGGCTTCTGTTTTATCCATGGTTGCAATGGGATCTTTAAAAGTTTAAGTCCCATCAGCTGACTGAAGCTGAGCTCCTCTCCTGTTCAGTTTGCCTCAGTACTGACAGCAAATCAGGAAAGCAGCACTTACCTGTTGGACAGTTTGCCTTGTGTGACTGTCCTGGAGCTGACTTCTGCAAGCAGTGTTAGATCTGTAGGCTCCAACCTGAGAACCACTGCCATAATAAAGGGAGTAGTGAAACTGCCAACTTTGACATGATTCCTGTACAACAGAGGTGCAATACTGCCAGTTTTGTAGCAATATGAGTTTAGGGCAGGTTTCGTGGCCCTGGCAACAAGATTAAATTTGTAATGAAGCTATTGATTTTCAGCTTGGGCTGACAAATACAGATTTAGATGAAGAAAGGGGAAAGGCAATAAGATCTTGGTGCTGTCCTAAAACCTTGCCTGAAATACTGTCTGTAGTTAAACTGACAAATTTTAATGTGAAACTGCTATAAAAAGCATTTGCTTCCCAGCCACATGCCAGAAATCCCACAGTAAGCAAAGGGAGCTTGGAGGAGGAGAGGGTTGCTTAGACAGTCTTGCTGTAACTTGGATGCGTTGCTATCTCCTTCCATCTCATCTAATTGGCCTCTTGCATTGCCTCAAAGTGGCTGCTTTCCACGATCTTGAAAGACTTCAGATGGCTTCCTAATCAGATCCTTATTAAGCAAGAAAATTAAGTAAATGCAACAGACTACTTCAGACAGGAAACAGGAGGTCTTGCAATAACTCTAGGAGGAGCAAATTTTGTCTGCAAAATCTCTTCAGTTTGGAAAGACAGTCTGCTGCTACTCCTTCGTTTTTGGATGGTTTTTTTTTTTTTGTTTGTTTGGTTTGTTTTTTTTTTTATTCCCAGTTCACAGTTGGTTCTATTACAGCTGAGATCTGGAGCAGAGATCCAGCTAATTCACAGACCTTGTCACTTCTAACATAGCTGGCTTGATGCTCTGGGCTGGTGAGATTTGTCTGGGAAACAGTATCAATGTTAAATGAGTGTTTGCTCCATGGTGTTATCCTGTCTGTGTTTTGTCATACTAGCATCCCTCCAGAGCCCATTCCTTTTGAAGGGTTGCCCAGCAGGAAGTCTGGGACTTTAGAGTTGGTTTTGAGATGTGGGCAAAGCTTTCCTGGCAGACTCTTCTAGCAGCAGTTGTGTGAAGGTAGAGATTTAAGGCTGTAAGGGCTATGGCTCACTGGTTTGTTTGGGTTTGTTTGTTTCTTTTAGGCACTACAAGTACGCCGAATGAGCTGTGGTACAACATCATTGAGCTGCCATACCATGGGGAGATGATCAGCATGTTGATTGCACTGCCCACCGAAAGCACAACGCCGCTCTCTGCTATCATCCCCCACATCAGCACAAAAACAATAGGGAGCTGGATGACAACCATGGTAGCAAAAAGAGTGCAGGTTATTTTACCAAAGTAAGTACTTAAATAATCCATTCCTTCTTCAGGGAGTGTTTGGAGGGTTATTTATATGTATCTCATCTGATACAGAGGAAGGAATACTTCAGGTGACTTTCCTGCGTAATACTGATGCACTCTTTTTTTTTGCTCCAACCAGATTTACAGCAGAAGCAGAAACAGACTTAAAGGAACCTCTCCAAGCACTTGGTATTACAGATATGTTTGACCAGTCAAAGGCAAACTTTGCAAAAATAACAAGTAAGTTGTTTTTGTTTGTTTGTTTTGTTTTAATTCGTGATGGTCCTTCATAGTTTCTAGCTCTGAATAAAGTGCTGCTTTACCAATGCAGTTGTCTGCTTTCTCTTGGCTAAGTGTTGCCATGACATTGAAGCTGGTTTTATGTTGTAGCCAGCCAGGCATGACTGCTTGCTTCTGTTCAGCATTGCAGTGGCTTTTTTTTCTCCCTTATCTTACATTACAGCAGTAAATCATGGTAGTCAGCTTCTTAAGATTTGATACTGCAACCTGAGGGTCTCGAGCATTGTCTGGAATTTTTGGCAGGACTTAAACAATACCATACCTTAGTCTGTAGCAAATAGTGCAACTTCAGTGTGTAACCTTCCCTGAAGTATGTGTTTAGTGACTTTTTCTTGAGCTGTAAGAAAGCATGTATGAAAAACATTCACACTTTAAGGGACTGAACCAACTCTGTAAATATTAGTATCTGAAAATGGGATGTAAACACTTCTGAACTCATGGCTGTAAAATGTCATTTCTCTGCTTTCATTAAAATCCTGATGAACTGTCTAACAAAAAAAACTTACCTTGTGCTGGCTTAATGTGAAAACAAATTCCTGTGTTTCATTGAAAGCAAGGTATGTTGCTGAGTGGTTTTTTTTTTCCCCTGAAATTGAGACAATGGGAGTGTAACTTAAATTCAAATAGTGATTTTTCTTTTTTTTTTTTTTAATGAAAACTAAAAATGCATGTGATCATTTCTAACTTAAACCATCAATAAGGAAACTTAGTAAATGGGGGGGAAGGAGGAGCAAGATAGAGAATAACCTATTTTTGTACTTGATCGCTTAGAAACTGTATTCAAAGCACTGCAGCTTTGGGATTCCAGCAGGATGGTAGCAGCTTTTAGTGTTCTGAGCCATGCTGACCAAGCTGCTTGGCTACCAGGTACTTCAGGATTCTCTCAGTGAGTTTTGCTGAAGGTGCTCTTATGCTTGGGTCTTTCAGGAACAGAAGGTCTTCATGTATCTAATGTTCTGCAGAAGACAAAAATTGAAGTTAGTGAAGATGGAACCAAAGCTTCTGCAGCAACAAGTAAGCAATTTTACTGATAACTGTCAGACTTGGAGATGCTCCATTAGAAGGCTATGGCACTAGGCAAAGATAGCCCACTTGGAGATCACTGCACCAATATGCTCAGACTCAAATCAGTTAATGGGTTTTATGTAATTTCTCAGGAAAATCTCAACTTGCCAGTGTTGGTCACTGTAAGAAATATTAACAAGTTTACTCCTAGAGAAGTGTCTTCTCACAGCTTAGACTTTCTATCAGCCACTGATAGTATGTTCTGGCTATCCAGGTGACAAAGGAGTAAGCTATTACAGCCTTTGGGTGATGACCAAAGACTTCCAGCTCTCTGTGGGTCTTGTGTCTTTTTAAATGCTTCCTGTAAGAATATCACGTGACCTGTGTGGCTTTAAATGTCCAAATTGGTAGGTTTCAGCATTTGTCTGCACTATTCAGGCCTGTATATATATACACACCTATATATATCTACAAGGAAACGTTACTTCAATAGAGTATATAATGCATTATGGTGCTTGATTTGTCTCACCCCAAACCTTGTTTGTTTTGTTTTGTTTTTGCCAGCTGCAATTTTAATAGCCAGGTCATCCCCTCCTTGGTTCATAGTAGACAGACCATTTGTATTTTTCATCCGGCACAATCCTACAGGTAAGCAGCATTTGTAAGTACTTTTTGGCTTAGAAGTTGAGTATCAGCTATGTAATAGTGACAAAAAAAGTCTGGAGCTGCTGAATAACTGCTAAAAAAAAATCCTGCAAGTGCATTTTTATGTCCTTAATTTTAGATTATTTTATTGGGAATACAACTTGGAATGGGGAAAAAATACATTTTGGCTGTCAAGTTAACAGAAACAAGCATGGCAGGTTTGTGGGTATAAAAGAAGTCTTTAAAAGTCATAGTTCCCCTGAGTGTAGAGGAAACAGCTCTTTACTGGTAGCAAATTGGTGAATAGGACCCAGCTTTCTGGAGAGTTGGATAGTGAGGGCCAAGCAGAAGAGGGGATTTGGGATCCATGGTGCTGCTCCAGCCTGCTCTGAACAGAAGTGAGTGTTCCAATGTAGTGCTCACAGCTCCTCTGCAGTATGAGCTGACTCTCCTAGAGCAGAATTGCCCTTCTTGCAGTGATGTGTATGATCAGTGTGTCAGTTAGTGGGGAACAAGGTGCTGCTGCCAGCACTGGGGGAACAGCAGGCTGCTGGCAGCAGGCCCCATCCCAAGGCTCCACAGAGCATCAACAGGGCTGTGTGTCTCTAGAAATAGGAGCTGGCCAGCTATCCAAACATGCACTTCCCTGGGCTCACAGACCTGGGGGAGGCTGGACAAGACTGACGAGGTGGCTTGGCTGTGCTCTGTGGACTTAATATTTTCATGGAAAAGTTTAACTCTATTTACAAACGGTGGTAATCCTTGTTTTTGTTTCGTCCCTCAGGTACAATCTTGTTTATGGGACAAATAAACAAACCTTGAATGTGGAAAAGACTTTCTTCAAGAAGTAAACAGGCACACCCCTGTTCTGTTAAATATTTTGTACACTACACTGCTCTTTGACTTCACTCAAGAACTAGTTTTAACCACTGACTAGGTTTTGAAACAGGAGTTGATGTAGTTCTGGCTTTGTGGGGAAAATACAGATTGAAAACTACAGTATCTCTTCAAAATGTCTAAAAGATTCTCTAAACTACTGAATGGTTACCTATGCTAACAGCTTCTGAGCTTTTTCTGTATCTACTAAGAATTTTATGTATGGCTTTTTGTGAGAGGATTTTAACAAAGAATGATAAACGTCTCTATTAATGTTGGTTTCTTCTTGTGTGTGGAAAAAGTCTAATTTTGTAGATACCACCTATCAAGATTTCTTTTGGTTCTTGAGTATCTTGGTACCTGGATATTCTTGGTAGAAATAGAATAAAAGTTCTAGCAGTTTTTATTTAGTGCATGTATCACTGAGAGTTTTAAAACTGATGTGGTGTTCGATACACATCGCATTGTCCTGTCTCATTGTAATGTAAACTTGTCATTGCTAGTATACACTTTCTATTGGATTTAAATTTTATATTTGTTTTTGTACAAAGGAAAAAATAAAAATGCATTATGAACAGTCAGTGTTGTGGATTGTGGATGTGCTAATAGATATTGGGGTCCAGAGCCCTGTGTAATTGTTTGAGATGTACTTTTAAGAAGGATGAACAGAGGGAGATCTTTTGTGAAACCTTTTTCTTGTGTGTAGGGAGGTGTTGGTTGGACTTTTTCTGGTGGGGTTTGTTTGGTTGTTTGAATTTTGCTTGTTTGTTTTAGTCTCTCCTTCTGATGACCTTTTTGGAAGTCATTCTGCTGTGCATGAATTATCCATAGCTTTGGTATCTGAAAAGAATTTTATTTTCATATGCCCAAATTACTGCTGAAAACGGCCCCATGAGGACATCTCAGTGCACCTTTGGGGCCTTTCCTCCTGTTCCCTGTGGTGAAGTTTATATGCACATGGACATCTCTTCATGCCCCTTGCAGGACTCTCCTGAGTACTAAACTCTTTCCAAAAGATAAGCAGTAAATCCCTTTGGCTTGTCACAGATGGTTCTTTGTTGTACTGCTTCTGTGGCAACCGAGGGGTTTGGGTGAGTGAGGTAAATCTTTGGCAGCTCTGAAGGGCACACTCACAGGGAGAAGAGGCTGCTGGTCTCAGGGGAGAAATTCCTACTGACTGAGCCCTGGCAGAAGTAAGTGACTGTAGCATGTATCCATAAACATGGATATGGAGAGTGAATGAGTTTTGAGCCTCTTGGTTAGGTGAGAAAACAAGAGGAAGAGAAAATGCTTCCACCTGAAAATACCCGAGTGTGTTCTGTGTGGCCAGTCCAAACCCCAAGCTGAGAGTTCATAAATATACTGCCAGATCTTGAGCCAATGTGCTTGCCTCTCTTTTCCTGCTTGAGTTGAGCACTGCAATCATCAAGAAGAATGAATCTGTGGGTGTTTTATGGGATGTATTGGTTGCCTACCACCCAATCCACATACGCTGGGAAAGGGATGCTCCTGCTGCATGCTGAGGGCTAGGTCTCCTGCAACAGGTGAATGGAGAAGCATTGGCATTAGCATGGCCTTGTTGTCTTCCTGTCTTGTTGAAGAGATAGTGAACGCTGGGTGGGTGGGGAAGGGAAAAAAAAAAGAAACTCAAAAGCAACAACCAAAAAATAAGTTATGGGGATCATGTAACTAAAGATTCTGGTGCTGAGCAGGAGAACTCTCCTGGCTAACCCAGACACATCTGCCTTCAGTTCCTTGCATCTCATGGAGATAAAGAGCACGAGTAACCACAGAATAGTTACTGGGCTGTAAACAATTACAGTGATATTTGCATTGGTTTGTCTTGCATCTATCTTGGATATAGTTTGTCGTGCAAGAATAGAGAAATGTTGCCTCACAGAAACTAGAGAGCCAGGACCTGAACTGGACTTAATTCACACACACATTGTGGTTTTTTGACTACAGGGGTGCAAGACGTCATCTTTGGGCTCTGGAGCAGTGCGGGATTGTATTTCAGCATAACAGCTGCTGTGTCCATATCAAAATAAAATTGCAATATGAGAATTAATTTTCCAGTTGCTTCCATTTAATGTTTGTGTTAAGAATTCAAGTATTTCAGGGTTGGCATTGAAACTGAACTCCCACAGGACTTAAACACAGCAGCAGTGTCTGCTCTGGGCAGCAAGCAGGTTTGGGATTAGGTTTGGGCAAGAAAAAAAATGCAGTGACATAAGCTTCCAGGTTTGCCTTAGTACAGTTTCTGTGTAAACAACTGTCAGTCCCTTCTGTTAGTCCTGAAATAATTTGCAAAATAAGATGATTACTTTAGAGCATGAACAGTGAGTAACTGGGTATTTTTTTTTTCTCAGAAGTGGACAGTGAAGAGGGTGGCTTGGCAAAGGTGAACAGGATTATTTAGTCTGCTGGAGCCAGGACTACCTGCCCAGACTGAGCTCTGAGCAAACTGAGGGGGAATGCTACACGTAGCAGCTACTCCTGGTGAGCTTCAATCTTCTGCAGTACAAGGGCAAAATATGTCACCACTCAGAAAAAGGGAGTTCAGCTCTGCCACTCCTAGGCAGCACTTATTCTCAGCGCTGGAAAGGAAAAGTTAAAATGCAGATTTGAACTAAGATGCTGGTACTACTTGCCTATAAACTGGGTAGAGGAGCTCGGCATGATGAGAGGGAAATGCGATAAAAGCCTTGGAAGGTGGAGCTCGGGTTAGCTGCTAAAAGCTTCCTCTTTAGCAGTGCTGTAAAAACACGGTGCTCTTCCATCCTGGGAACTGATTAATATCAAATTTCCAGTCCTGCTTGACAGAGTAATGAGTTCAGTGTGATGTTTTAGCATTAAGGCCGTGTTTACTGTAGTCTATTAAGCCTTAGTGTGGCAGTCTGTTAGCTGCTCTTGAAAGGCTTTGGGGAATCTGATTGCAGTCAGTAGAGGTGGAATGTTAATTTTTTTCAAAGTCATCTTTGTCTCTAGGACTGTCAAGTCTAAGGTGAATGCTCATGCTGCTTTGTTCAGCCTATTCCTCCTTTACTCCCAGCTGCTTCATAGACTTTGTCATCCGGACAAAGCTGAGGTTGTTTTGGGCCCCTGAGCCCTTTGATGGTTGAGGGTAGGAGGGCTAGGAAGGGACCATCCTCGAGGCAAAACAGAGACCATGAATGTGTGAAGCTTAACTTAGTGTAACAATGGATGGGTAACTTCAAGCACGAGTTGCAGAATTGCTGCTCAGATGGTCTCATTGTCTGCTGTTCCTGGCTGCTTTCTACAGGCACCTCAGTTTCTCAGTCTTTAAAAGCACAGATAACACATCCTTTGTAAATTTCTCTGAGGTGGAAAGCCCTGAGAGACTGATTGTTCTTCAGCACTGAGACTGAAACCCTGGGCAGGGAATGACTGGAAAATGCTTGTGATTACAGTTGCTTTAGCCTAGAGAATAAGTAGGGAGAAAGAGATTGGTAAACCTTGCCACACATTTCCTGAGCCAGGTATGTAATGAAGAAGGTAGTTAGTCATGAAGTAATGAACAGGTAAAATAGCAGGCTATTAATCTGCCAAACCATGTCTTAACTTTGTTTTTCTAACTTCGGAGAGCTCTAAAAAGGCTACTTTTCTTTTACAACTTCCACATTTCATTAACACTGTTGATTTCAAATCCTGTTTGCTAGACAGAGTGGAGAGTGTAGGGAAGGGCCAGTTCCTCAGCCCGTGTAAAGGGATAACTGCTGTTCACCCTTTGGCATCACAGCACATTCCCTGCTGGCAGCCGCCTTCTAACAGCAACCTCTCCCTTAAAAACATGGCTGCATTGCCTCCCAGGAGCAACGAGGCTTCATAAAGATGAAAAAGAGCAAGAAGTTCAAATATCTCTTTTGTAAGCAGCGTTTTGCTTACAAAAGAAATTAAGAGCCCTTTAGCTTAGCCCCACCAGTTAAAACTGTGTGCATTTATTAGTAATAATAATACCAATACCTGCAGTGGTTGAAGCTTGTCTAGCACTAATAATTTCCATAATTACTGTGGTGCCAGGAAGCTGTGATGTTCTTGTATTGGATGTGACACCCGGGAGGAATTCAGCCCCTGTCAAAGGCTGTAGGGGAACCTAAAGGTAGAAGCTGCAGTTCTGTAGAAGCCCTCCTCCCTAAGAGGGTGGTGCTGGTGACAGAGTGCATTCTCCTTGCTCTTGGTTCTGGGCTTGCTGCTATGGCCAGGTGGAACAGTTCACTTACTAGATGACGCTTTGCTGTGCTGCTGCTGGAGTAGTGATGGGTGTGTATTGCCAGCTCACAGCAGGATGGCCAGCTCAGTGCTGTCCTGTCCTCGCTTCAGATCGTGCTCAAGTTCCCAGGGATGCTAATTTTTGCTTTCAAGGCCATGGTGAGGGTAACTCCTACAGACTGGAAGAAAGATTAGGCCCTGTCTGGGATGCATGTGCCATGCATTGTGCATTAACACGGTGTCAATTCCATTCCAATATGCTGCCAATGCACAATCAACCCTGATCCAAGGATTATCTTCCCTGAGCCTTGTTGCTAAGTCCATGGCATCTCCCTTAAATGTTGGATCTGGGCTCCTAATTCACCATGTTCCCTGTAATTAAGTGTCTAAGCTCCTGAAGGGCGTCTGTGCAATAGAGGGAGTGAATCAGATGATTTTTCTTTGGGGCACTGAGGACCTGGAGCCTGTGGCCATCAGTTAATTACACTGGCTATGAGCCACCCTGTCCTAGACAGAAGGGCTGCGTTTGTCTCCTTGGATCACAGGCAGCCGTTTGTTTCACATCCAGACTAATGCATGCTGGCTGGTTCGGGATCAGAACAGGTGGTGGAGAAGGGGAAGGCAGGGCTGTATCTTTTGCTGTGTCTGACCAACCTGGGCTCTTCTCCCTTCCTGAAATGGTTGAGGTGAGGACGCTGCAACCGGCCCGTTCAAGGCTTTGCTGGCAGCTGTGTGCCCATGGGAAACACAGCCCTGTGTCACCTCTGGCCCTTCTCGCCCCTGGACCGGGCTGGCTACCAGCTGTCCCCAGTGGCAATGGGGCTTTAGGGGACGGGGCACTGTCAGTCCCTCTGAGAAGCGGTGCCACCCTCAATGCTCCACCTTGGGCTTAAAAATGCCCCCAAACCAAAATAACAGCAACAAAACCGACAACCAAAGAAAAGCCCCCCAGACCCCTCTAAATCCATTGTGAGGCATTTGGACAGTTTTATTCTGTTTTTTGGTTGTTTGTTTGTTTTGTTTTTTTTTTTCCTGTTGGTAGCTCTTAACAGTGTCCTCTAAGCACCAGGGTCAAACAGAGGGGCTGAACAGGTGACTTTCCTGCCCAGCTGGCATGAGGTGGCGATTCAGCAGGAGGTTTCCCATGTCCTCCTGTCCCCATATCCCCCTGTTTCATATCCTACTTCCCCATGTTCCCCTCTTCCCATTCCCATATCCTTCTGCCTCCCTGTCCCCCTCTCCCCTCTCACCATATCCTGCTGTCCTCGTACCCCTATTCCCATCCCTGTCCCCATATCCCCCTGTCCCCACATTCCACTGCCTCCATCACCCTCTTCCCATCTCCTGCTGTCCCCATCTTCCCATATGTCCATATCCTGCTGTCCCCATCCCCACCTCCCTGTATTTTCTTGTCTGTGGCTGCACACAGGCTGAGAAAGCCTGGGAAGA
>VXBQ01006095.1:1403229-1687969 GCA_013400175.1 Phainopepla nitens | reverse complement strand
CGTCCCCGTGTCCCTCTGTCCCCGTGTCCCTCTGTCCCCGTGTCCCGGCGGATCCGTCCCTCAGCCGCGGGCCCGCGCGGCGGCAGCGCCCCCTGGCGGCGCTGAGCGCACGGCGCAGCCCGGTGGGAATGTCTCGCGCCATAGGAAAGGCAGGTCAGAAAAAGCTCATAACCACATCAAATAAAGATTTTGGATAGTAGTTCTTGAAAACACTTCCCTGTGGATATGGCCATCCTAGAGCTGCACGTTCATTCAGAATCCCTGCTGTGAAGCCTCTGTATGTGGAGAACATTGTCTTCCCCTCTTCTGGCAGAGAGCCAAACTCACTTCTGACAACTGGCAGGAGCTAAGCAGGTAAGGCTTAAAAAGCAGAGGAATAGGTGTGTATAAGTCTGAATAATAACCAGAGCATTGGGCAACAAAGGGCCTTTTGGTGTCTGCTTGGGTCATAAATTATCATTCTGACTACAGCCATGTCCACTGGGCCGAGTACCGCATTGTCATTCACAAGCACAGGGAAACCTTGCACAGCAAACGTGGTCAAGGCCTGAAGTATTGTGTTTGAATGATTTTAAATCTAGCTATTCCAGATATTTTGCTTAAGTGGCCATTGCCTGTTGTCTTGACTGGGATGATTTGTTAGGCCAGACCTGGAGTAATACCCTTGTCCTCAGTGACCAAGTCACTCTGGAAATACGGATGAAAAATAAGGAAGCAGGGAAAAACTGAGGCAAACAAAGTATGTTTAACCACACGTATTTTTAAAGCTTCAAGCTGGACCCATTCTTCCTGCGTCTGTTTCCTTTGCTGTATAGCCAATCTCCCTTACTGGCTTTCTCAGCTACAAAATTTCTCTCTTGGGACAGTTCAGGGGAAAGATAACTGCTCTTCCCCAGGATTTTGGGGAAGCCTCATTTATCCTCCCTGACTGCAAGTGTGTGACATGGTCTGTGACAGCTTATCTAATGGTACAATCCCCAGCAGCCTGCTCCAGGAGGTTTGTCTGCACCTCATCTTGGAGCTGATCTCTTTGGGCTCAGCTCTGTCTGGGACACCCAGAACATGAATAGCTTCATCCAGCTCCCAGTGAAGGTTTTCTGTTAAGCCCGGTGTGTGGTGGCTACATTCGAACGCTGGTGTTCAGATATAAGACCAAAACCCAAGCACCGAGGGGAGGAATTCTGCTGTTGGCTACCCAGCTACGTGGCCAACATTCCCATGCAGTGGACACAGAGAAAAATAGCAGCACAATCCAGCTGCTTAAGAACTTACAGGATGAAGGATTACAGCTGCTTTAACGGACAGAAAGGAGCTAATGTATTTCCTGTGACTACATATCCTGCCTCAGCTCATATCCCTCCGTTAATTACTCCAGGGGGAACAGCCTTTCCTTTGCTGCCTTGTGCTGGCCCCATGCCAGCGGGGATGGGCAGAGAGTGGGCTCCTTGGCTCACGGCAACGACTTTTCCTGGACGGAGCCCAGGGGAGAGCACAGCCAGCCCCGCGGCCCAGGCACAGAAGCGCGTGTTTGAGCCCAGGGACACCGGAGGGACACGTCCCGCCGCGGGCAGGCGGCCGGAGCCCCCCGCCGGACCGACTCCTCCGCTCTTCTATGAAATACGGCCCGCGGCCCTTCTATTCTAGCGAACACGGCCGGGCGGCCCGCCCCGCCCGTGACGGCAGCGGCGCGCCGTGGGGCTGCGCCGCTACTCGGGACACCTCGGCCCGGCGGGGCGGCGCCGCTACACGCAGCGTTACGGGCCATGGCTGCCGAGATTCACTCGCGGCCGCAGAGCCGCCGGCCCGTCCTGCTCAGCAAGGTCGAGGGGCACCAGGACGCCGTGAGCGCCGCGCTCCTCATCCCCAAGGAGGACGGCGTCATCACGGCCGGCGAGGACAGGTGACCCGGAGCCCGCTCCCCGCCGGGCGGGGCAGGGCCGGGCCGCGGGGCTGGGGTGGGAGCCGGGGCAGCGGGGGCTGCTGAGGGAAATCCGTGTGTGCGCCGAGCCTTGGCCGGGAGGCGCGCAGGGACTCCGTGCCGGCAGCCGCGGGGCAATGCGCGGAGCCGCGGTCCCAGCGAGGAAGGTGCCACCAGCTGTGAGGGGGGATCGGCTCGGCCTGCCCGGAGCGGGACGCGGCGCTGACGCTTTCCCACCGGCGGGGACGAGCTGCTGTGCTCCGTGCGCGCTGTCCGGGCCCTGCGGAGCGGCTGGAGCAGCACGGCTCGTCCTGTGCGTGACTGGGTCCTGCAGAGGGTATGAGCAGAGCCAGGAGCCAGGGAATATGTTTCCCTCGGCCTTCCGCTCTGCTCTGAAGCACTCGTAGTGTGTCACTGCTTCCCCTGCCTGTCGGGAGGGCTGGAGCTCCCCGAGCTGCTCCGGTCGGAACGAGCCCATTCTGGTGGCTCGGTGTGCAGGTCCCAAACCTGCTTCCCTCTGGCTGCAGCCGCTCGGGGAGTGAGTTGGCAGATGTGAGGGGAGAGGGGGTGATGAGCTGCCGAGCGCGGTGCTTTCTGCTTGGAAGGGAAGGTGTCTTCAGGGTGTGACCCTGGTTCTCGGCACTGGCTCGGGTAGCGTGTGAAGCGGCTGGCACAGAAGCTGGTAGTGTCGTTAGGCAGTTGCTCAGATGAAAGGAAAGTGGAAATGAGGAAGCAGGTAGTACTGCGGCCAGGAGAGTGGTGAGGGGTCTGCAGTGTATAGCGAGAGATGTAGAAAGTGACTTTTAAATGTGAAGAGGGATAGGAGATGCTTCTTAAGAAACTGTGGCTCCGTTTGAAAGAACGATGTTAAAAGTACAAAAGTGCATTCTTTAAAGTGTAGCTTGGTGCAGGAATAATTTTAGTATAAAACTTTATCTTTTTTAAAGTATAACTTTATAGTCATACTATAAAACTTTTAAAACTAAATATGCATTAATATTTGCATGAATTTTTGTTTGAAAAGCTTGATCTTATGAGAAATAGGAGAATATGAGTGCTAAAAATCAGCAGAGCAATGGTGTTGTCTGAACTGGGTTTTCCAGCATTTATTTTTAGGTCAGAAAGTACAAACAGATCAGCTGTCCAGTTGGTTCATGCCATCCCTTCGTATGGATATGGCTTTGTGCAGTGTGTGTTGGATAACAGCTCCTGGGTGGGAACGGGCAGCTTCCTTTCCTTCCAGTCTCTTGGGTGTGATTGTTTGTGTTCAGTTTGCTTTGATGGGCTTCCTGAAGGAGAGAAGAGGAAATAGTGATTTTTAAGATTCCATATCAGAGTTCAGCCTTCACAGAGTTTCACAGAGGTTTGCCTGTGGCAGACAGTGCCAGCTTTTAAACTCAAGCTCTAATGCCAAAGGTTAAGCAGTCTGCATGCTTAGACTGCTGATAAGAGCCAAGGATGGAGCTGCATCCTTGCCCCATCTGGGCAAGTTTTGATGTCAGATACAGAGCTGTGCATGGAGAGCAGAGGCCAGCGCCCACCTTTGGTATGTGTAATTTCCAGGTGAGTCTGTGGACTCGTGGCTGAATTTGTGTCACCCACCTTACTGTGAGAAATCACTTAAATGTTTAAACTTTCAGAAACCTTGTACTGTATTACCTCTAATCTGGGATACCTCCTACAGTAATCAAAGCTTTCACCTACAGTTCAGCGTTTTGTCAAACAGTGCTCCCCTGTTTGCTCACTACAAGTGGGGTGTAGGTGTTAATACTGCGTGACTGATTATGCTGCTGGCAGCAAAGTGCAGAGTACAAGGAGCAAAAGAGCTGTGTGTACTAAGAGCACGGCTAAAGTATTTTTTATTACATCTTAATGCAGCTAAGGCTTCAAGTATTTCATAATAACCAGTCAGAGGAATGTGTTTACAACTTGGGTAGCGAGGAAAACATTGGTGCACAAACGTTCTCCGGGAATGTTGTAGATTATTCTCCCATTAGAACTACTCATTGTAGTTCTTTCTATTTTAAATTATATTTCCTAGAAGGAAAAGTAATAGTTTTATTTTTCAGAGGATGCAAAAAATTACGTAGTAGATCTGTGAATGCCAACAAAATTCTGAAATTTTTTTCATTTAAAAATGAAAAAAGAAACAAGAATATCTGCAGGAGACAAAGAGTTAATTTTCCCAATCGGATTTTTCAGCAGGACACATGCCATCTGTGAAGCTTTCTCAGAACTTATCTAGAAAGGATGATTAACTCTGTGTCCCTCTTGGCATCTTGTCTGACCCTGGCTGCAAGACAATGTTGGGAATTGTTGCAGTGTGTCCTTCAGCAGACAAATAGCTAAGGCAAGAGGAGTGTTTCCCAGCTGCAGCTGGGAGTGCTGAGGGATGATAAGCTGTGTACAAGACCCTAAATGCAGGATGAAAGTACTGTATTTACTACAGGCTAACAGGAGCTCTGGAGTCACTTGTACATTTCAGTGCTGGTGTTTGGTGACCGTCAGTAGCTGCTTAAACTACAGTATTAACTTCTGTTGGTTTTTTTGCTTATGAAACTTAAATATTGGTCAAAACATGTTTTAGCAGAAATTTGATTAAAACTATCTGCTGTGTCTTTGAGCTTCCATTGCACTGTGATTAAACCAGATTCCTAATGCTGTTTGGGAACAAGGTCGATAACAGTATAAATATTTTGATTCAGTTAAACTACCAGAAAGAGTCAGTATTCTGTTCTTGCTAGGAAAACAACTGGTTGATTTTGAGTAGGAAAGCAGTTGGTGGTTTGGAGGAGTTAGGAAGATGCAGTGCTGGGAACAGGGCTGGTGTAGCTGTGTGGTGACCTGCAGCAGTGCTGGTACTGTAACAGGTTTGGATGTGACTGTTGGTGTCTCATCACATCTCCCTCCCTGGCTCCTGTGCTCTTGGCTTTCCGAGGGCAGCTTCTGTAGCAGGAGCACGAGCACTGTTGGAACACAGCATTGTCTCTGCTCTCAAACCCCAGGGTTTTTCTCCAACACTGTTGGGTGCTTACTCACTCTGTAAATGAAACAGCAATTGAGAACAATAAAAACTCTTAGAAACTGCTAAGGCCACAGTCAGTGTTGCTTGAAGATGGCTTTTGAACGTCTTTCATTATATTACATTAAAAAAATACTACACCAAAACCCCTTTGAATTGTGCCTGCTGCCCAGCTGAAAGCAGCTTCTGGTTCAGTACTGAATGTTAGGGAAGTCTGGAGGTATTTTTTAATCTTTTTTTAAGAAGTTTTGCTTCCTTCTGCCACTCTCAGAGACCTGAGTCTAGAATTTAAATAGTCTTTGTCTACCTCTGGTGCTCCTTAATGTGTTTGAGCACTTTTACATCCTTACTGAGACTGCTGTCAAACCACCCTGTGTTTTTCTAGACCCTCAGTAGGGAATACTTAAGGAGAAGTGAGTGGTAGCCAGCTCTTCTCAGGTACTGAGCACAGGATTCTCTGTTAAATAAAGACCAAGCTTTGAGGAAAGTGCTAAAGACTCTAAGGCAATTGTCATAACAAAGGAATTGAGTGGTTGAAGGAGACTGTGGGAGCAGCATTACTGGAGGACTTCTCTAGTCCTTTAAGAACTAGTATATCACAAATTAATTTGTCTTAACATAAGGAGATGCATCACAGAAACAGGTCTGTAGCAGAGAGAATCAGGGAGAAGTGGCATTTTGGCACAGGTCACTTGCTGACTACTGTGAAACGATCTCTTAAAAATTTGCTCAGTCAGAGCTTTATATAATTAGATATAAAGCTGTCTGACAGCTTATCTTTGCAAGCATGAGGCGAGCAGAGTCTAAATCTTACTTAAACCAAAATAAGAAGCTTTCAGAAGTTAATTTTGCTAACTCTTGAAGCTATTTGGTTAGGCTCTCGACTTCACCGAGGGACTGTACTGTTGATGATCAGCACAGAAGTTATACTCCCATTAAAAAATTTCTTAGAAAAAAATGAATCTTTGCTTCCTTTACTCTAGTTCAGTACAATTAACCACAATACTGAGAGGAAGCTGTCTGCTTTTGAAAAATCAGCAATGCGTGATTTTGATCATCATGGTAACTTACCGTGTAATTTTTAAAAATAAAAAATAATTACATGACATTGGCTAGAAGTCAGAGAGTTGAATTAGGAAGGGTGGAAGCTACCATCTGAGATGTTCAGAACAGCTTGAGTATGATGGAGCTGCTTTAAAAAGCAAGTTAAAAAGCTGATAAAGGTGCACAGATGCTAACCTATGCTATTAGGTTGGCATCATTAGAACGACTTGAAAACATTGTTTTTGTCATATTCTGTGTGACCAAGAAATAGCAACTGCTCTTCTGAAGTGGTGACTCATTGATGTAAGGCAGGCTGTTGATTATTGTAAAGAGGAAGTGATAGCTTTTAAGTGACAGTCTTAATGCAAAATATTTAGTGGGCTGGACTAATGTACATATGCTCCTAAAGAAGAAAAAGAAACTTGATTTAAAAGCTGAAAATCATTGTTTTGGGGCAGTGTATGCTCAGCTGTATTGCTTTCAAGTTTTGAGAAGTAGTACATTAAGGGTGGGCATTGTCTGCTTTATTTTTGAGTGGTCTTTTAAAGAAAAGCCTTTAAATAGATTGCAAAATTAGAATGCTGCTGTTGTACCTCCAGCAGTAAAAGTTCTGAAAAGTTCTGGTTGTGATGGAAGATGCTGGTCCCCTCTTGTGCTCTTTTTGTTAAACTCTTTACTGTCAATCCTACATGATGTCTAACTAATCAATCCTCTAGTATTTTTCTAGAGAATTCTAAATAGCAGAACTTTTATTAGCTAACAGTAAATAGAACAGCACATCTCAGTGAAGCCTCTTGACAGTGTTTCCAGGTACATATATTTACAGATCATTTAGGAATGAGGAAGTTGGATTTAAACAGTAACAAAAAGGCAAACAGTGGTTTGGAGAAGAAATTTCAAGAGGACTTAAATTAACCTTGACACTGTCTGCTTGTCTGCTCTCAACCTCTTGCTGTAGAGTCCCTTCAATGTGTCTGTTGTAGGAATGTTTTTAATTGACAATGGCTTTCCACTTCCTTACTGATACTCTTATATCCCTCCTCCCAGGATTTGGATCATCAGAGTAGTATAATGCTAAATGTTCACAAAACCACTTATCCTTTCCTTCCAAGAGATGATTCTGGAAGGTTGCAAACTAAAGCCAATTTTATAAAGAATCTTAGCATTCTGTCCAAGTCATCTTGTCAGCTTTTCAGTTTCCATTTGACTGGCTTATCAGTCCTGATCATATTTAGTGCAGAGAAGCAATGCAAACCAACAGCAACTAATGTTGCTTGTCCTTTGCATTCCTGCATGAGAGATTAGAGGCATGGCTTAGAGGAAATAATACTGAGTTAGATATGCTGTCCTCTATGGATTCTTAACATTTGGGATGGGGATATGAGTAATGTGCTGGTGTGGAAGATGAGGTGCTTCTGTTATTAATTTTTCAGTATCTGGCTTGCTGAAGGCTGAGTTACACAGAGATGCTGTAAAAATTAAAAAGTTTGGAACTTCCATAATGAAACTATTTGCAAGGTTTTTTTTAATATATCGGACACTTAATCTGCTATAAACAAACTGTGGTTTGCTCTGCCAAAGAAAGACATTTTCTGCAGTTTGAATTTGACTTATATCAACCAGAGCCAAGAAGGAAGTAAAGGGATGCAGTTTGTAGCAATTTCTGAGGTGAGCTGAAATAGTATTTCTATGTCATACTTACTGAAACTCCATGTATAAATAGTTTTGAAGGAAACTTTTCCAAATCCAAGGGTGCCTATTCTTTGTGCTAGTATTCTTGTTACGTTTGAGCAGTGTTTGAGTGCTGTTATTTCTGTTCTGTCATTCCTCTCTAATATTTGAGTAGCACAAAAGCTGAGGGGAGTGGAGCTGATCCATAAGTAGTGAAGTGGTTCAGATGCAAGGGGTGATGCACTTACAGCTGGCTTCTCCCTGCTCTTCCCATGACACAGGACAATCCGAGTGTGGCTGAAGAGAGACAGTGGGCAGTACTGGCCCAGCATCTATCACACCATGGCATGTAAGTACAATATGGACATGGTAAGTGGTGGCCAGGCATAGTATGGGTTTTGTACCTGTGCTGTGTGTAGGAATGCCTCCTTCTCATTTCCCCAAGGGCTGGATTCCCTCAATGATCTTGATTTTGGGAGCTTTGCAGCAAATCTAGCTCAGACTGATTTGAAACTAGCTGCATGGTAGACAAGATCCGTGGCAGTGTTCTGTCAGAACCATACCCTTCACCAGGTAAATCATTGTGGATCTGCAGCTGGAGGTGCCTCAAATGATGGCAAATAACTTTGTCTGCCAGTTAAGTGAGCTTTTCTTACCACTAGCTGAAAGTTGACACATAAGAATACTCTCAGCTTTCCAAGGTGTGCATTTTTATCTTTCAGGGATTTATTTGAGATAATTTAGTAAGCTCAACTTCTTAACTGTAACCAGCTGTTGCTGTTAGCTCAGCTTTCAGCTTGTGTGAAATTCCTCTTGCTGAGTTGCACCTTGTGGCAGGAAATCATGTTTGCATATGGTTCCTGTTGGTATCTCTGAGTTACAGTAGTCATGTTCCTGTCCTCAGCTTCACACATGGGAATTGAACTGTCTTTCAAGGGATGTTAGCTATGCAGACTAGTTTTCTATCAGGCTACTTTAACAGCTTTTGTCCTGAGTGAAAAAATTGACTTTTATTAAAGTCATGTGTATCCTAATACCTCTATTTAAATACTGTAATGTACTTGCTTTTTTTGACAGCACCATGTTCTGCCATGGCTTATCACCATGACAGCAGACGGATATTTGTTGGCCAGGATAACGGAGCTATCATGGTAAGTTGTTGGGACTTTTCTTCCAGCTGTAGGTTAGAATTGCTCAGACTGTCCATGTGTTGCTGGCAGCTGATAGTCTGCTTTCTTTCCATTCATTTTGGAATGCAGCTACTGCTAAATGGCTGAGCTTCTTGGCAGGTCAGCTGAGATGTATGTGGGAGCACTGCAAAGCAAAGGTTCTTCTGGCTAGATGTGAGCCACGTAGCCTCAAGAAGCCCTTGAGCCCGTAGTGCAGCAGTGGACCCAAACAATTACACTTTGCCAAGGAGTTGTTCTGAGGAGAGCAAGTACAGTAAGCTGGGCAGAGGGCCATGGTGGTGCTCTGACAGGGGTTGTGAACTGCAGTTGGTTTGCCACTGGCCAGGAGTATGGATCTCTCTGTATCCTGCCTTGCACACATCTCTGGATTTGCTTGTTGCAGATCTTTTTATGATGTAGAAATTTCAACACTAGTTTTAAAGTTATAAGAGGCTGGGTTCATCTCTTTTCTTGCTGGGAATTCTTTCTTCTCGCTTTCTGTACTCTAATTGCTGTCCCTGTCTTGGAGAGCATACACTTGACAGAACAGAAACTGGGTTTTATTCTTCCCCCCTTGGTAAAGGAAGGGAATCTTGTGACTCTCAGATGCTTTAATGGTTTCCTTTCTCTTTGAAAATAAGGTCAAAATAATAACTGCCCCATAAGGAGACAGGGTACTGTATGAGTGTCCTGAAGAGTGATTCTACAGATACTTGCTATGAATAGCCTACAAAAAACTGCATAGAATTCTAGTGATAACTACTGGAAATTTCAAGTTGAGACTTCTAATATTTCATTAAGTCTAATGGATCAAATAGGGAACACTGTCACTTAAACCTGTCCATTGTGAAGTCACAAACATGCAAATCCTAAGTACTACAAGATACAGTTTTGTTTGCTCCTGCTGGGGACAAATGAGATCTTATCTCTTCCTATAATCTCCCTTCAGCAAACTCAATTCTGAAAGGATGTTTCCTGTTGAAAATTCAGTTCACTTGAAACCGTAATTTACATTTGGTATTTCAGTGTGTTTTGCTCCAGCCTCAGAAGCTGCCTGTTTTTTGAGGGATATACTGCTGCTTTGCAAATTTTGGTCTGTGAGGTTGCTGCTCCTTTTTGGAGCAATCAGTGTTGCTTATGCCACTGTGGTATCTTCTAACAATTTCACTTTGCTTTTAGGAGTTTCATATTTCTGAGGACTTCAATAAGATGAACTTTGTGAAGACCTATCCAGGTAAATGGTTAACCACTATCTACACCAACATTTGTGTAAAGGGAAGGTATCTACAATGCTTGGGAGACTGGACACAGTCACAGATTAATCAAATCCAGATGTGCTTTAACTCTCACTGACCTTACAGTTGTTACTTAGTTGGGGGATAAGTGCCATAAGAAAAATGTTCTGTCAGACAGCTGAGTCCAAGTTGTAGTCATTATCATTAAGTTCACTACATCATTAGCCTGCAAGTGTAATGAGTCAGAACTAGTGAGCTCAGATTTTGCTCTTCAGCTGGAGTAGTTGTACTACATGAGTGTTGGTGTAAGAGCTTTCTCAAGGTGCATTTTGGTATTTGCAATTTCTGTCCTTACTTCTTGTAATCAGTGGGCTTGGTTACTCCTAGCTCAAGGTAAGAGTCCTTGCCTTCTCTGTCATCCTAGGAGAGCAACAGGGATGAAAAAGAGCTTATATTTCCAATATGTGGGAAATGGAGTTTGTGGGATTGTTCTAATGTTTCTAGAGATAACTAATTTCAGCATTTTTCTACACATCCTTTGGAGAAAGACAAAACTCAGTTGTTGGTTAAAATTGGAATATTAATGTGAAAGGCCTGAAGGAAGCTCTTAAAGACTGCAGATTGTGTAGCAAAACAAAGTGCAGTTTGTCTTGTGACTCCCTGACACCGACAGGAGCAATGTTCTTGCTTGGGAGAAAAAGACCTTGTTCTTAAAGCAACAAAACCTGCCTTTATCCTAAGGGAGATAATTTGACAATTCAGTGAAGGGAAATAGTTGCATCTTGGGAGGCAGGGGAGGCTTCTTTCTAAATCACATGTAACTTCCTGCTTAGTGGCAGCATTTTCAACAAAGCTGGGTGGGATTTGGTTGCTGTCACAGGAAGCAGTTGGAATGCCATGGACTAGATATCCTTTCAGGTGCTCAGAATTATGAATGTGAGCATAGCTCTCTGGGGTTAGGAAAGATGCATTTAGTAAAGCAATTCAAGTTTTTAGATGTGTTGCATTACTCCCCAGAAGTCCTGAGCTAACTAGAGGAAGCTGGGGGTTTGCCTGTTCCTTAACCCTGGGTATCTGGGCTGAGCTCAGCTTCTCTCTCTCTGGGAGAAAGGCTTACATCAGCTGAGTGATGGGCTTGGTTCATTTGAGCAATTCAGAAGGCAAATCCTAAACAGAACTATGGGAACCTTTTCATTCAGCCTAGATGCAAGTATAGTATAATGGTAAAAGATCACCCTGGGGCAGTGCCTAGTTATCATCTTCAACCTCTGTCTGTCTGAATTAGAATGGAAGTACACAGCACTTTGATTTTTTGGGGAAAAAATAGCCAGAATCTTTATCTTCTTGCAGCTCACCAGAATCGAGTGTCTGCCATTACTTTCTGCCTGGCATCAGAGTGGCTTATCAGCACAGGTCATGACAAGTGTATCAGCTGGATGTGCACCAGGAGTGGGAGCATGCTGGGGAGACATTACTTCACCTCTTGGGCTTCATGTCTACAGTATCCTTTAAAAAATGATTGCTACCCTGAAGCTGGAAGAGTACTTTGTTCCTTTACCTCAATTTGTTCCAAACTTTTCATGTATGAAAACCAGAGTGACATCTCTTGCAAGTCTGCTAATCCTTGTTAGAAATTTAATACCTGTATTTCTTTTAGTGGTTGTTAGATAGCAGAAGAGACCTTGAGCTGCAGAAATCCTGGTCTGTACTAGTTCCTAATTTTGAGGTGTCTTCTGTACCATCTTGTGGCAGTGACTGTATCTTTAGCCTGACTCATAGACTTCCTGGGCAAGTCACTTTGTTCAACAGATGCCAGGGTGCCTTTGAGTCCTTCTAGAGCATAAAACATCCTGAAAACCCTTTGTACTGCTTTGTTTTTCTGTCTTTGCTCAAGTTAAGCTTTTCTATCTTTAAGCTACCAGGTACATTGAAATTTTATTCACCAGTTGTAATTTGTCTCTGTACAATTTGCTTTCTGTAAACTACATTTAAATGCAGCATTTGCAGCTTAGACACTCCAGTTGTCTGTTCAGCTGTAAGTACTTCAGGGCGTTCTTTACCCTATGTAAAAGACATACAAACCCAGTAGCTTGAAGGGTAGTTCACATATCAAAGCTTTTGAAAGCCAATTAAATACCTGAAATTCTAAAACTATTTTTTAGCACTTGTTAATGGTGGCAGTTTAGATGTGGCCAGACAGTAATTGAAGGCATTGGTTGCTGTATGAGGTTTAATGGCAAGAATGTTCTAGAAGTACCAAGATTCAAAAGCTGAAGCAGGTCAGCAACATCTCTTGAGAACATGAAGCCCTCTCTAGAGCAGCTGTACACCTGTGTCCTGCTGAGAAGCTGGGAGGAAAACTCAGTTGCCAGCTGCATGTCTGGCCTTCTGAGGTGTCATCTGTGCAGACCCTGCCTTGCTGACTGAAGAACTGTCAGGCTTGTAGTGTGGTACTGCTGCTCTTTTTTAGAGTCCAGGGAAGTTGTGTCCCACAAAACATTCCATGTGCAGCTCGCCTCAGCTAATGCAGCACAGAATAGGTTAAAGCTGGTGTGTGTTGGAGACCAGCAATCTGGTGAACAGTCTGAGCCTCACTGAATTCAGTGGCTTCTATAGCTAATGCTATTGCAAATAATGGCACAGTTTATTATTAAAATGGAGAAACAAATATGACCTTTTATATCAATATAAAAATAAATTTCCACTGAAGAACTTGACATTTGAAAATCCATTGTAATTTATCTGCCTTTGGATTTGTGTTTGGAAGAACCAGCTTGCTGGTGTGTGTACTAGGTGCTTGGCCTTCCTATCAGGAGGTTCCTTAGAAGTTGTTTGTTAATGATCCTGTGTGTAAGCTACTGAAAAACACAGCAGGGTGCCTATTCTTTACTGGATTAGTGGGGATAAGGCAAGCCTGAACTTCCAAGATGAAGAAAGGATCACATGTTCAGGGAGTTAGAGGATTTGTTGAAAGCAAATTGTTTATCTCAAGATCCTGAAGCCTTAAGAGATTTTGGAATGTCATCAGATGGCAAAGCCTCTGCATTTTCACTTAGGATGGTGGGCTTTTGGTAGACTGTCTTTTTAAAGTCAGCCTTTTCTCTTGGATACCAGAGCTACTTTTCTAGCTGCTGCTCGTGTTTTTGTGTGGTTCAAGGAGGACACTTGAGTTTATACACATCTCTTGGGTTATGTGGTGTCAGCTGCATGGGTCTTTCATAGCTCTTGCGTATATTCTGAATAACAAAAGTCTTCTAAAAGCAAAAGTCTTCTAAATTACCTGATTCCATTGGCTTGCCATGCTTTGGTTCCTGGGGTTCATAGTTGTGTGGCAAAAACCAAGTATCAGAACTATTATGGGGTCTAATGCTTTTGCCCAATGTGCCACCTTGTTAATGGATCTCATGTTAGGATGTAGTGTGGCTTTTAATCTCAGTGTTAACTGACAGAATCCTTTCTGAAATTAGTTCAGTTTTCAATACCACACTCAAGGACCTGCATTGGTAAACTGGGAAGTCCAGAGAACAGGACAAGAAATGAGAGTCTCACTTTGGCAGTAGCTAGAATGCTGTACTTCCACTGTAAGGTGAACTCACTGTGGAGGGTCAGCATCCCTGTATCTTGGTTTTCCTCTCCTGGGGATATCAGCTACTAACATGCTAGAAAATGTAGGGTTTATTGGAGAAGATACTAGGTAAGACTGAATGCTGCCCAGTGTCCAGTGAGGTGCTCCTAATGGTTGCAGAGAGCTCTGCACTGCATCAAGTAGCCTGATGAGTTTTGTCATCTTGTAGACAAGCATGAGTGTGTTCTGTAAATATCTGCTAGAAATGGCCTGAAGCTACTTGGCTTTCCTTAAACTAGGGCATGGATTATCTCATGGCTTTCTCCAGTGGCTTTCTAAAATTATATAGTTTTACTTGCACATGTAGGGAAGTGTGGTGAGAAGGAAGGAATCAAAAAGGTTTATTACAGTCTCCAACCACTTTAAAAGTATTTATGTAAATATTTTTCTGGCATATTAAAATGTTCTTTTCCAATTTTTTAGACTGTATAGCCAACTGTTTCAGTCATGTAAAACACTCTTCGAACAAATGAAGCTTCTCCTTGACTGGTGCTCAGATATGATCATGAAACTCAGCATGCATTTGTTGGTGATTATTCTGGACAGATCACTCTTCTGAAGCTTGAGCAGAATACCTGCACAGTTATCACAACCCTCAAAGGGCATGAAGGTAAAGTAACTCTTTGTCTTAAAGCCACTTGTCCCAGATACGGTACCTCTTCGTAAGTTGGGATGAGATGTTCAGTTGCATGTCTGCCTCTTAAGGGTAGATATTGGATCAAAAACCAGTCCAGAGTAGTGGTTATCATAAGCTGTTGAAAGCTGTACTTGACTTCCTGTTAAAGAACAAATACATTCTTAGCCTTATAAATACCTAGAGGTATTTTTATTATAGATGAAAAATAAAAGTAAACATGTATTCAGTTAAACACAAGTTATCCACTAGATGGCCACCTTTAAAAGCTTTAGTCTCCTTAACACTGGAGAAACTGCCTCATCTAGGGTAAATGTCTCTGTAGTACAGCTGAAGTCCTTATATCAAATGAAGAATCAAGTGGTCCATAACCTGATAGGAGCCACTGTCTGCTGCAGTGAGTAAGGCAAGAATGCTCATCACAGAATAATGTGTAACTTAATAATATGCTGAGAAAAATAAACAAGACAATGCCTTTTCCCATGTGGCACTGGCAGCTTTCAAATCAGCTGATGGTTTGCATGTGGGTAGGGATGGACTGCTGGGTCATGAGTCTCTGAGCCACTGGAAAAGGCTGCTTTGTTTAACAGCTGGAAGTATACAGTAATCTTTGTTAAAGCTGGGTAGACAGACTCCTGATCTACAGATGACTGTAAAATGATGCAGCTGGTTTTGAATGCAGGAGGCAAATTGAGATTTTTCAAGTGATAAATGTCTCTTCTGCTTTCAAGGAGAATTTCAGATTGTTTCTGTTTAGAGCAAAATAATTCTCTTGGCCCTAGAGACTCCTTTGCCTCTCTATACTTTTGCACTGGTCTGTGTTCAAATGCAGCTTCTTGGGAGATGTTACAGTTAGTTGAAAGCAGTATGTCTGTGTGGCACTTTCTTGTAGTGTGTGTTCTGTGTCTTGAGTTGTGATGGGCTTCCAAGCACTAGCTTCAGCAGTGCTGTCCACACAGCAGCCAACTTTGGCTCATGTATTTCCATATGGGGTCTGTGGTCCTTAAAACAAGAATTGAGCTAGCATGAAAGATGATTTCAGGGGCAGAAACAGATTTTTCTTCAATTGGTATAGTAGTTTTTTCATCTTTTTTCCTTTTTTTTTTTTTAAAGCAAATCAGATTATGGATAACCTTTTTTCTTCCACCATATTTATGTAATATTCTCAAGATCTAATAACTCTAAACTTAAATGACATCTAATTCTTCTTTGAGTGCAGTTGTGTTTGACAAACTTCAAAAGTCTGATTTCATCTTGTTTGCTTTCTAGCTCTTGCTAAGTGTGACTTCATAAGCAAGCAGTGTTTTCTTTGCAGTTTAAATGGTTTCAGAGTTTGTTCTCAGCTTCCAGAATTCACCATATATAACAGCCTGCTCTGTGTAATGCTGAGATAATACTCAAAGTTAATGCCTTATTGGTGCACATGCTATTCCCAAATGGGTCAGTCTGAAAACAGCATAGCCCTAAAGGAGGCAAAAAATAAAATAAAATAAAGTATCTCCTGCTCCAGAGCATTGGAAATAACTCATTTTAAGACTTTAATTACAATTCATCATCTTGGTTTTGGACTAACAGGGCTTTTGATGAGAACTGAGCAATGGATTCCCTTCTTTAAAGGGAATCTGTTCTATTGTCCAGTACTCCTTGCCTGTGTCAGGACTGCACTTTGCTGTTGGATGCTTCCTTTGCCTTCAGGCTTTCAGTATGTTACTGGAGTAAGGCAGTACCTCAGGTTTCACTTTAATGCTCCAGGAGGGTATCACTGTGCTGGGGAGCCAGTTCCTTACATCTAACTGCAGAATGTTCTGTTTTAGGGAGCATTACTTCCCTGTGGTGGGATCCTGTCCAAAGGCTGCTCTTCTCAGGTGCCTCTGACCACAGCATTATCATGTGGGATATCGGTGGAAGGAAGGGGCGAACACTGCTGCTCCAGGGACACCAGTATGTAATGGAGTCTTATTTTTCATACATGTCCTGTCATGAACACACAGTGCCAGGAAGACTAAATAGCATGGAAGATATTTGAATCATTGTGAATAATGGAGAAAATTACTCTTTGCAGAACCCTGAGTACTTTGCAGGGGAAGAACGATAATCAGTCCTAGGAAAGCCTTACTGATAAAGCTTTTTTCTTGTTCATGTTTAATCTGTTCTTATTACTGTGGTTTAGAAGTAACACAGAAGTAGTTTCTAGGAAGAGGTGAGTAAGAATCCCAAACCATCTGGTTTGGCCCTTATGTAAAAATTGCGTGTGTCTGTATTGTAAATACTACACTGAGTTACCTGTGAGAGGAGGGCTAGAACCTTTATGTATAAGCACATTTGTGTACACTTATAAAATAAGCTTCAGTATGTTCCTGTTCTCTCTGTCTTTCTATCAGTGAGGTGATAACTGGTTGGCTAAATTACAAGTGTCCTGTCTCCCCTCTTCTGAAGTTGAGGTAGTTGTCTGTAACAATCAACTTTTAATCTTTAGAGACCCAACACTAGCTGCCATTTTTAAATGTAGGGCTCTAATTCAGTCTGATGGGCAGTTCACCACTGAAGATATATTCTACTTAGAAATGCACTGGTAGTAGAGATCTTGTTTATATTTAAAGATATTTGTGTAGTGTGTTCTCCTATTGTCTAATTCCACAGATGCCTCCATCCACCTCTGATCAATACTGATAGCCTAAACCCTAGAACTCTTGTTAGATCTTGAGGATATAGTTTTATGGCTAAAGAATTAATAATAGAGCCTTGGTTACAAAAAAGTAACTGAAGTCAGTGACTGGCGGACTTTATACTGCTGTTACTAGTGCCTCGTGTGTCCTGGTGAAGACTTGTAACAGTTAGGTTCTCTTTGTACTGAACAGGAAAGTAAGTTCTTCTGAGAAGCAGAATGACTTTTAAAGTCAATTTAGATGTTGCAAAGCAGTTTGATACTACTCAGATGCTTTAATTTCTTAGGGCAGACTTTTGTTTTGCCATGGCTTTCTCTAGGATTAAATTGTCTTTTTGGTGAATGCATACTTTACTTTGCAGCTACAGCCTGACTTACTGTGATTTGTTAGCAAAAGTAGAACCTCTTTCTGCTTCTTAGTTGCATCTTGAAACAAATATTTATCTTTATTTTTCTAGTTGTCTCTGTTTTGACAAGTGGCTCTCCTTTCCAACACAGAAGAGTATTTGCACGTGCACTCTGAGCCAGTTGAACTCAGTTCACCATCAGGGCTTACTGCCAGCACATGCTAACATGGAACTGTACCTCTGGTATTCTGGTCAGGCCTGTAAGAACATTCTGAGCAACATCCTGATGTTAGGGTCGTGCTCAGGTGACAGCATCAGAGCTCTACTTAGTAGACTTAGCAAACTGGAAATCAGTTCTGGGCTTCCTCAGTAGCTTTATTTACAAGTACACATCAGAGTTTGCTGGGAAACCAAGCTTTGTTTAAATACCTGTGGGTAAATATTGTGTGCTTTGTTTGCAGTGACAAGGTGCAGGCTATCTGCTACATCCAGCTGACACGGCAGCTGGTGTCTTGTTCAGCTGATGGGGGAATTGCTGTTTGGAACATGGATATCAGCAGAGAAGAGGTAACTTCATGTCATAGGTCAAAGATTTTTTTTTTTTCCCCCCATTTTCGGAGACTAATGTGACTTTCCTTAGTGGGTTCTGCAGGCTGCTTTCCTCACGTCTGACACTTTAAAGCTGAATGATACTCTTGAATCCTGTTCTGTTTTAGTGGCTGTCCATGCTGCATTGTAGTAAATGGGTTCTCAGGACAGGAAAAGTGCAGGAGATGCTTGGGACTGCTTAAAGTTTTATGTCAGAGAGTCAACAGGTTCACTGTAATGGCTGTGGCCTTTGCTTCTGGAACAATCTAAAGCAGTCAAACTCTTGTGGTAAAGAAACCAATGGACTGTGCTTCAGTAGTCTTGAAATAAATTCTCAACTTGTGTCAAAGCAGGTGAAGAAGTGAGAGGCAGATTTTGAGATGTAGCTCAGAAGGTAGAGGTTCAGTCTCCAGGCAACATCTTTTTTAAAGATCTCAGTACACAGCAATTGACCCAGCCATACACTTTCTTTCTGCATCAGTTCATATCCATGGTGGTGCAACTGAGATTGCTCTTGTTTTCTTACTGTCAGCAATGTAAGTGAATTGAAAGGAAAAAATGCTTTGTTGTTCCAGCTTTCCTCTTGTCGAGTCTCAGGGAAACTTCCTCATGAGATGTATAAAGTTGTATAGAATATACATCTTCAAATTCAAGTCTATGTAGTAAAAATATTCTGCCTCTCTTTCTATCTCTTACAGGGATGTTCAGTTAAAGTATCTGAGAGAACTGAAATGTGTAAAAGTTCTATTTTCATTTGGCCTAGTCCATTTATGGCAGGAAAAGTGTGTGGGTGGGAGAAGGGATACTTAACGAAGATGTGGGCAGGATGGCAAATGCAGATGAGTTCCTACTTATTTCAAACTGCAATCTCATGAAAGTAGAAAAGATAATTACTCACAGAATTTACTTCTGGAACCCCCTTTCTTAGAAGGGATTACTGCCTCAGAGCTTCTACAGTTTGGACTACTCTGGCCCTTGAAAGCCATCCAGACAATCAGAGCAGCAGTCTTTGAATGCCTGCAGCAGGTTTAGTAACTTAGATGTTTGAATGAGTTTTCTTATTAAGGCAGTAACATAACATATTCCTGTGGGCTTAAAAAGTGTAGGAAGTGTGTATGTAACCAATAACTGTATTCTTGGGTTTGAGGTTTTTGTGGTACACTTTCTGTACTATGCTCTAAGCAATTTATTGTTGTAATGTCCAAAACTGAACCAGGGCATCTTTCCAAATAAGACTTTACTTTTGGTTCTTAAAACAAACTTCCTTGACTGTTGTATGAGGGAAAACAATTCTGATCGCTTACATCTCCTGCTCTTTTGCAGGCTCCTCAATGGCTGGAAAGTGATTCCTGTCAGAAGTGTGAACAGCCTTTCTTCTGGAATATAAAGCAAATGTGGGACACAAAGACAATAGGGTTGAGACAGGTGAGATGACTGGTTTCAATGCTTAGCTGTAATTCAGCACTTGAGCAAAATGTAAACAGAAGACTACTAAGGCTGGTAGATCTTTTCAACTCTTGGTATTTTTGCTGCTTTGAAGTGAGGTATATTGAGAAGTTACAGCTTCTAGGCACTGCTAAGACATTTCCAAATTCTGTGAAAATGTTGCATCAAACTCCTGTCACAGGTCAAAGCAGGCTGTGCTAGGAGTGCTCTGTTGGATTACTCTGAATGTTCCCATGCTTCGCAGCTATGGACAGCTAATCCTCAAGTGTTATATAAAATGGCAAACAGTGCCCCATGACTGAGCATGTAGATGCTCACTCCAGCGAAGCACTAATGGCCCTGTTCTCACTGCACCAGAATGTGAAAGCTTTCCAGGTAGTTTTCTTTAAGAAGGGACTGGACTGGCACCAAGACGTTCACCTGTTTCTGGCTTCCTTAGACTGTTTTTAACTGGGTTGCTTGTTCAACCATCTTTTTCCCCTTCTCCCAGAAGGAGCTTGCAGGAGAAGTGGATATACACAGAGAGTATGGAGATAAATCCATTAATGATCCAGATGACTGTTCAGCACTCCAGAGATGTTGGTCTTTGGTTGAAGAAACAGGGCATTTCCTAATGGGTTGCTTTCTAACAGGTCACAAAACAGAAACTTTGTTGTTTCTGCTTTTCAGGGGACGCTTGGTACGGTGGTATAGTGTAGTGACTTAATTGTTTTTTTTCTTGTTCCTCCATGAAGCATCATTGCAGAAAATGTGGGCAAGCAGTGTGTGGCAAGTGCAGCACCAAACGGTCGAGCTACCCAATCATGGGATTTGAGTTCCAGGTCCGTGTCTGTGATTCCTGCTTTGAGTCGATCAAGGATGAAGAGTGAGTATTAGGGAGTAATAAACTGTAGTAACACTCCTGGTGTGCAGAAACCCTTGGCTTGCTCCACATTCACACAGAATGCCACAGAACACACTGTGCTCTCTGCCATTAGGCCTTGGGGACTGAAAGCACAGTGATGGCAGAGATCCCCCATCTGCCTCTGCAAGTGCATTTAGATCCGATGTGGAATTACAACACTTTTATCCTTTTTGGTTCTTCTTTTCCAGGAGCCCAGATCTAGACTTGAGATATGTTTATCTCAACATTTCAGTTAGTTAAAAGGTATTGATTGCACTTAACATTGCTAAGTGCTAACATTATTTTGCCATGCAAGCAAATCAAGTTAAACGTCATTTGCTGTCTTGTTAAACTTGTCTTAGAAATGAAGGAACCCCTTTTCTCTTGATATGAACAGAGTAATCAGATGTGAAAATTTTGGGAGTGTTTGGGTTTTTGGTTGTGTTGTTGGGTTTTTCATTGTTAGGACTTATTTGCTTGGGGTTGGGTTTTTTTGAAAAGTGGGTGCTGTGCCCTAGTTGGCTTCTGTAGCCAGCAGGGGAAAAATGTAGCTGAGCTTGACTTTGTTAACCAGGAGCAGAAGTATTTGCTAATTCAGTGTCCCACTTCTTCTCTAGTATTATTAACAGTCATGCTGCAGAAGGCCAGGAAATGTCACACCTGTACAACTCCACAAGCAGTACCTTAGCATGACTTGCTAATTTAATTCTGTCCCCTTTAATATGGCACTGCACCTCTTGGAAAAGATTTATTAGTACTTAAGCAACTTAATTTTCTTTTAAGTTTATTTTACACTGCTATAATGATGCCATGAAGCTTCATCTGGTGGCTGGCTTTCATTTCAATTGTTCTTGTGCAGCCGTACTTCCTTGGCAACGTTTCATGAAGGAAAACACAACATTTCACACATGTCCATGGACATCTCCAGAGGGCTGATGGTGACTTGTGGGAGCGACCGGATTGTGAAGGTATTACTGCACCTCTTTCCTGCATTTCTAAGAGATATTTCATAGAGAGTTCATTTTTGTATATTCTTTCTTTCTTTCTGACAACTATTGCTACAAGCTATCTATTGTGGGAAGAAGGAATTTTATTTGCTTGCCTTCTTCTGCAACTGAATGAGGAAGTGACTTGTAACTCCACTGTATGGAGTGCAGCTGTTGCATCTGTTACTGTTTTGTCTCTGAAAAAACACAGCAGGCCTGGGCAGCAGGAGAATCTGCCAGCAGCCTTAAAGACACAGACCTGAGGAAATGTGCAGGTTCCTTTGAGCTCCATGGCTTGGAGCGTGGCCACTGAAAGCTCTTGTTACAAGTCAGTGACATGGAGCTCAGATTTATATGGAATCTTGCTGTGCCTGAGCTCTACATTCACCATGGATGTCAGAACTGAGACTGTGCCATGCTGTCCTTGTTCTGCTTTAAGCATGTTTGTCACAAACTGCTTTGCACTTATTAAAACAGACCTACACAGAAGTGCAAGAAGACTCTTTAGCCCCAAATTTGGCTTTTGGTTTGTAAGGCTGGTGTAACTCTGCATGAGATTTTCCTCAAGCATAGGTTAAAAGGAGCTGTTACCTTCTCTGCCTCTTGCAGAAAGACCTGTGAGTGTGACACTTGTTGTGTAATTCTCCACGTTCTCTTCCAGATCTGGGACATGACGCCGGTGGTTGGCTGCAGCCTTGCCACTGGCTTCTCTTCCCGCTGATCTCCTCGGTGGCAGGTTTATGCACCTTATGTACAGCAATATCACTGAATGAATGGAACCATCCTCAAGAATATTACTGCAAACACTGGTTGCTTGATTCTCCTCCTGCTGCTGTTCCAGGATGGACAGTCACCCTTGCAGAGCACAGCTTTTCTGTTGGGCTCCGCGGGAATCTCCGTGGTGCTGAAGTGTGGTTCCTCTCAGACTGACATAAACCATTTATCTGCAATATGACACCTGGATGGAAGGACCTGTTGTCTCTCAGTTTACATATGTAGTGTTAACAATGTGCTATCTCTGCTGATATATCTTGTACAGATACCTTGTAGCTGAAACATTACCAGAGTAAAATGAGTGTAGTAAATTCAATTTGTGCAAATAGTAAAATAACATATTCTCTCTTCCAAAAAGCAGTTCTGTTGGAATGTTTTTGAGCAGTCACTGTCTAAATTGCCTCCAAAAGGTATGTTGGTTATTCCTATGGAAGGAGGAGATAGTTTAAAGTGGAAGGTAGCTTCTTTCAGATGAGATAGTAAGAGAACCTTTGATCACACAAGATCCTTTATTGGCTTTCTTGTAGCATTTGTCTTCAAGTTCAGTTGTTAGTGAAATCACTTTTGTGGAACAGCTTTTCTGTGTAGGTAGCTGGTGAGTCTGCAAACAATCCTGGGCTTTTTATGTAGTGTTTTAGCATAGCTGATAAATTTCTGTAGTTATGAAAACGTGCAGCCCACCTACACTAAAAACTAGCCACAGGTATGAGCCATGTACTTTGACAACTATAATGTTGTTAGAATGGAAACCTAAACAAATCTGCCTTGTTACAAGGAACAGTTAAGAAAAAATGGCCAGCTAAATTTTAGAGATTTTTTTCTGTGGAAAGGCTGATGTTCTTTAAAGTTAGGGAACCTGTCTCTGCTAAAGTACAGCATAAATTCAAATACTGTCTTGATGTTGCTTAAAACAGATAAATACTGAGCAATAATTACTGAGGTACAGAACAGCTGCTTTTTTCCCTGCACCTAGGAGTGTTAGTCCTGAGATATCTGTATTGATCCTTTCCTGTTTCAAAGCTGAGAAGTATGAAGAAGAGCTGTGAGGCTTTTATGACTGTGCAGTTGGCACATAAAGGAAATAACTAGTTAGAGATACTGTCAGTAAACTGGTTTGTCAGTTGAGTGAATCTCCTACTTTTGAATACTGTAAAGGAGAATTTATTTTGTAACTTTGGAAGCTAAGGTGATATGTCACAGAGTTTAAGCTTGGAGCTGTTAAGATTTCTCTGAAAACAGATGCAATATGTGTGAGGACAAAAAGGGCTAGGTCAGCTGGCTTGGAATAAGTGATGTTACACAGTTATCAGAAGTAATGCACTCTTTCTGGCGGAGAAGTTGAGGGTTAGACTGTCTTTACTTACAGCAACAACCAAGTGGTGCTATGAGTGTTAGTGAATTCAAGTCCTAGGTGTGCCACTTGACACTAATAATCTGCACTGGACCATGCTGTAGGCTGAAACAGATTAAGATCATCAATACATCATGATTCACTTGCATTTTAAGCCAAAAATCTGATAGTCTCCAAAGGGCATTAGAATCCAGAATATGATAGTTACTGTTACTTTATCTGCTTTTCCATGGGCCTTCTCTGGAAGTTTTGTTAAGAGTTTTTGATTTTCTAGCCTTATTGGGCCTCTGAAGAATAAACAAAACCATCTCTTGTGGGGATCCCAAAACTTGTCTTGCCTTCAGTCCAGGATTCAGCATATGTCACACTGGTTTGATTCAACTCTGGCTACATGCTGTATAGTCTAGGTTTTTTAGGAAGGCTTATTTCTAAGCCGGTGAGAGAAAATCAGCATGCACTGCACAGTTGCAGCTTTATGCTCTGAAGGCCTTCACCCTTCTAAACTAGGAAGGAAAGTGTTGCAGGGGTGAATAAGGTCTGATAATTCTCTGCATTCACTTTCAGACTTAGTCCTTTCTGGTTCTGGAAGAGAACAGAAGCCTTCTTCCTCACAGCATGTAAGGCAGAACATGAATTACAGTGCTAGAGTTATTTAATATCCTACTGGAATAGGTCAGGAGGATCTAGGGCATGAGTTAAGCTGGGAGATTGATGTAGATGTGCAATGAGTACCATATTTTTCAACCCAGACATTCTGAACCCTGTATCCATGATGCTGAGGTGTGACTCCTTTGAAGTTAACACTCCAGAACCCAGGTTTTTTAGTTCTGATTACTCAATGTGCCCCTGTTCAGCACACAGCTCCCCCCTCCCTTCCCTGTGAATACTTCCTCTGCTTCTTTACACTATGTTTTTGCCACTAGATAATATATTCTCTACTGCCTAAGGAATCTATTTTCTATAATTGATATACTTAAAGATAGCGTTGGTTCAGATATAATGACAATTATGGCCCCTAAATCATTAGTCCTTTAAGTATACTTTTGATGTTGAATGAGTAATGCTCACAAACCACTAAAGAGAGAGTAGTTTTGTTTATAAACAACTATTTTGAAGGCACACACTCATGAAAGTGAACATAATTCAACTATGTCATGTCAAGTGTGCAATTACTGAGAAGCCTTGATTTGAAGCATTACAGATCTCGCTTGTGTAACCCCTTCCATTGGGGCAGGAAAGGGGAGCCAAAGGGTACTAATATGTGCTAATTCTTTCCTAGTTGTATTTCTGTACCCTGCATAGTTAAAAGAATCTAGATAAATCTGTTCTTTGTTCCTCCTTGTCTGTTTTTTAAACTTTGATTACATGTACAATAAAATATTTCTTGATATTCACTTAGTCTATTTGGATGATCCATCTTCTTTTTCCATCCTTTGAAAGCACAGTCTGCATTTTGTGCTCTGGCTCTTCTTTACATGCCCCGTGTACAAATTGTAGGTTCCTGGGAGAGCTTGTTGGGTGTATTGCATTGGAACAGGATGAGCTGCAGCAGGTCAAAGGCCCATGGTGAAACTGCGAGCTGAGAGATGAGCAACTGCTGTGTGATCCAGTTAGGGATGTGTAATTCTATCCTGTGTTCTGCTTGCCAGCTCATACAGACATCTTCTCTGGTTCATCTGGCTCCCCTTCAGAGTTCTGCAAAGGTTCTTATCTACAGAGTACCACAGGATGCTTTCCTGAGATGCCTTGGACCTGTCTGAGGTGCCAAAGAAAAGCTAATTTTGCTGGATGGGGTGAACACAGACTACAATGTAATATATACAGAGAACACAAACTGCAGCCACAAGGTGGTTGCACTTGTTTCATGATACGTTCTCACAGACAAAGGACGGAGAAAAACTAGGAAGCATCCTTATCCCTCACAGGCTCAAATACAGCACTGGCTGGCTTTGTTACACTTGGAACGTCTGAATGTTGGTTGATGAGTATGTTGTGTGGCTCACTGCTTCCTTGGGGTATTTGGGAGCCAAAGAGGGAATCTGAAAGGGTTTGACAAACTTGCCACCTTTGATTAAGGGCTGAATAGCCTGTGTGGTATATAATATTTTTGTTGTTGTTTGTTGTTATATTTTGTTGTTTTGTTTTTTTTTTAACATGGTATGTCTCATTTTGAGCAGCTTAAACTTCTCACCTTTCCCAAGGCAAATTCCTCTGTTTTTTACTTCCGACAAAAACTGACTAGAAAAAATGAAGCTGTTGCTGATCAATAGTCAGAAAAGCCTATTTGGATGTCTGTGTAGACCATCTTATATTTTGAATAAGGCATATGAACTCTAGTTAAAGTTGAAGATGCTGGAGAACTGCAAATGGTGTCCTTGTAGTGAAAGCACAAAAATAGATGTATTGGTTTTCTAACTGAAAATGCACAGTTGATCACTTCTTGGATTCCTGATACTGAAAACTTTATTTACATTTCAGATAGCTGTGCCAGGTCTTAGTACCTGTAGTGTTGACTTTTCCCATTGAGGGGATTTAGAATACACTAGATGCAGGAAGGGGACAGATTTTTATGTTGATCAGATTCACTACAGAGTTCAGAAGGTAAGCTCTCTAAGATTTTTTTATCTGTTGACCAAGTCCTCAGTGCTGAATTACCTGACTAACTGTGAAAATGTGATCAAACATTACAGAAAATGATGAATTTCTACCAGCCTAACATTTAAAAACTGATTTTGTCATCAACTAACCATCTTGCAGGAAATTTCAATGTGGCCTTTGAAGGCTTTCTCTGCCTCTCATTCACAAAAGGCAAGGATCAAGGATCTCTTAAGTGACTGCTATCAAGTAATCCTATAAAACTTCTTGTCCTTTTGGAAGATGTAAGAGCATGGGCTCTAGGTAGCTGTGTAGTCTGCTCAACTTTTAATATGCAAAAGCTCATTGTTGAACAGATTCAAAGACAGCATTACTTGTTTTATTACTCTGGCAATGGAAGTATCAAAATAATAACTAATAAAATCGATACCACTTTTTCATAAAATTAAATATCAAATAGTAAATACATGGGGTCATTAGAAATTTTGCTTTCTGCTTCCATGCATGACCCTTTTCCCCCCAACATATCAGCAGCTCTGAGTTGCTTTAACTATCTGCTGTCTGGCTCACATTTGTACCCAGGGTGTCTGACAAGTTTTAGTGTATAATCTCACAAAGAAGTAGAAGCATATTCTTTGATGTATTATATTAATTTTGGTGGGACTGACTGACTTGTCTGCAGAAAATTTGGTACATTCATTCCTAAATTGTTCTGTATCACAAACATATTAAGGGTTGTGGAGGTGTATGTTTTTCTCCTCTTTATCTTGTTTATAGAGAAATACACATTAGGGTTTTAACTTAGCTTTGCTACTCTAGCTGTCTTTCATGTAAAGAAGATACTATGCCTTGCACTATTATACTGAGTCTTCTTCCTGAAGCCTGTTTTCAGCTGCTCTCAAAATCTACATGTATATGTCCATCAAAACTCTAAGTTTTCAGGAGCTCAAGTGCCCCTGTGCAGCTGATCAAGAGTGGGCAGTGCTTGCCTGTACTCCTTGATGGCATTGCTGCTAAGCCATGGCTGGCTGGCTGTTCTAGTGCTGTCCTTTGTCTTTTCTCTGTTCTCATTCATTTCTCTTTCCTTCTTCCATAGTATGAGGCTCCTCTTCCAGGTTCCCTCCACAGCAGCACATCCCCTTTGGAGTTTGCCTCCCTGAGACAGGCAATAGCAGCTCCTGAAGCACAACTGCCCTGCTTACCCAAGCCTCCTGATCTCTCCTGCAGTGGCTGAATGAAAGAGGGCCAAGGCAGCAGACATGAAAGGTGAGTGTGGTTCAGGAAACAACACACTTCCTTACCCTCAGTTACAAGGCTCCATTCCATCAGGCACCCAGAGCAGTGCAGCCATAACTTGGTGATTGGCAGGGAAGGTGTGGAATAAACAGAACTGTCACTAGTCAGAGTTTGGAGAATGTCAGGGTGATTTCTGCAAGGGTAGAGAATTGCATATGTCTAAATGGTGTTTGTGGGACACTCAAAACTTGAACTCACAGGCATTAACTGAAAGAGAGAAACAAGGTTGTAAATTGTGTTCATTACAGTCCTTTTATGGAGAAGAAGTGCTGGGACTATCAGCATGCTCACAGGCAATGAGGGGTGCTTTAGTCCTCCTACTCCAAAGCAGCAGTTCCCTCTTTATAGTATGAATGTACCAATTGAGCACTCCACTGTCTCAGGAGCATGGGAGGCTGAATGGGTTTCGATTTTACAACCAGGATGGAAAGAGGAAAACCATGAAAGAAACGGAGTGAAGGTGTACAGGACAAAAAACTGACTGGCAATGTGGTTAAGGCAGGCAGAGCTGTGATTCTGGGGAGGTGAGGAAGGATGCTGTGGATGTAATAGCTGTTAATCCAACTGAACACAAGAGGGCTACAAGAACACGTTTTCTGTGGGCTGAAAAAGTTCTCGATGGAGCTTTGGTAATACCTCTCTATCTTTTGGCCTGCTTTTAATTTTACACAGCTAGGAAATGAAATAAAAGCTACTTGACACCCTTTAAGTGCTTGTGTACACCTGTCACTTCAGTACAGGCTATAATGGTTTGGATTGTTATTTTTAACACTTTTCTAATACTTTAAACTACTTAAATGTTGGGACTACTTACTGAACATGTTGCTGCTGATAAGCAGCAACAGTGGCACAGATACATAATTTGTTATGTGCTCTGGTGATATGAATGCTTTGTTCTGCACTTAAATTGTGGAGAATCCAGATAGTGTGCGCAAATAAGGAAAAGGGAACATAGGAAAAGCAGTCTGGAAAAGTACAAGCCCTGCCTAGTAACCAAGTGCAAGTGTTAGGTTGTTTCTCTATTGATCCAAAGTGAAATTAAAAGCTACCTCCTGCAGCTGAATTTAAATTGGGCTGTTAAAGTTTTTTTCTTTCCCCTACAGAGCTAGCATCAAGTGGTAAAAAACCTGCACAGCAGGTCTCCTATAAAATCACCAAGTGGAGTGTTCATCAGCCTCAACTCCTTGGTTTGCACAGGGCAACTTACCTGAAGTAGTCTGTGAGCTCAGTTCAGGTGCTGAAAAACATCACCAAAGCATCTGCTGGCTAGAGTCAGAGTAAGTGTTCAGTGTTCTGTCTCATTTGTTGTGGTACTCAGTGAAAAGGCTTCCCTCTGCAATAAAAGGGTGGTTTGGGTTTTTTTCAGAAGGAAAGCTTGCGCAGTTTTGTTTAGAAGGAAGTGAGAATGTTAGATTTTGTTCATTCCCTACTGTTCTTTAGACAGTAGTTTGTGTCTCTTAATTGAAGCTGACAGGACTTGTTTCTCTTAAAACGCACAGGAAAATAACTTCCCAATTAATTGTAAATCATTGCTGAATATGTAGCTTTACTTATATGGTTCAGGACTAGCTTCTGAAGTGCAAAAAGCTTGCAGAGATTAGGAGGACCCAAGACAAAGCCTGTTGCAGGTTTAGGCATCTGACATTTTAGCAATGACTTATTTTCACATAAATAATGCCCAGACACACCAAAGCTGACACTTACGAGCTAGGGAAGTGTTTTCATCAGTATAGGCACACAAGGCTCACTGAATCCACTGTAACTCTACTTCTACTGTAATGCTTTCTACTTCTGAATATGACAGGCTGCTAGGAGAGTGGAATATGAGTAAAGAGGATAAAATATGCTGCAGCAGTAAAAAGCTCCTTGCCTCTCTTAAAAGCCTGTTTCAAAAAACCTTTAAGAAAGAAAATGTTCATACTCCTTCCATGCAGAAAAGGAAGCCAAAAAAGAAGGGTCTCAAAACTGCCTTTTGCCGCAGTTTTGAGTTAGAGAAATAAATATGCATTACTTTGCAAACATTCACGTTCAAGTTAACTAACTGGGCCTAAGGGAAGGACTGGAAGGAGTTCATGTTGTGGCATTTAACTGACATGAGTTCACCCCATTGGTTCACCTGGCACAACTGTGTGCTCCAGCTGCCTCCTGCTGCTCCCACTGCTGAGTGACACTAATAGCTCAAACTTCCCAGCTAGGAACTACTGATGGTTATCTTCTTTATCAGAAAATTATGCAGCAGCACAGTGCTAGTGGCAGAGAGGTGAGAGGGGAGAATTCCAAGTCCTTACCATGGCTAGTTAGGCAGCCATTAAGTGCAGCCTGGCTTTCTGAGCTAGAAAGAATCTAATTTAGGCATGATCCTATATCTGCAGGCTTGTTCTGTAGGGCTTCTCTCTGCCAATTTCCAAGGCTGACTTTGGCCACTGCTCTCAATGTTCACTCTATGCATGTTGTGTTTGCTGCTGCCACTTTTTTTCTGATTACTTGCAAAAACACACAAGCAGCAGGCTGGTTCTCTTGAGTTTATGGCGTAATTAGGTAAGGTCTTTGCACAGAAAGGTAAAATTATTGGGAAACAGTTGTTTAGCAAAAAATATTATTGTCCATCACCTGAGTAAATTACACAGGTAGGGAGTGATGGGTATGTTCATCCCTTAATTTTAAATTCTTTTAGAGATGAAAGTATTGATGTTTCTCATCAGTAGTACAGCTGCACTGCGGTGTCCACATTCTTGTGTGTTAGGCAAATCCAATTCTGAGTGTTCTCTGAGACCTGGCTTTCCCAGAGCTGCAGTGCTATCTGTGGACACTCCCTGTTCACCACGGGACTGTTTGGGGTTTAAGTGCAGAGTCAGCCCTCTGTTGTTCTGCATAGGCCACAGCAGGCAGAGCTGAGGGGTGTGAGGGACAGGGCTGTGACCGTGGTTGTGGGGAAGGCAGATGTTTATCTCCTGGGAGAGGCAGTGTGGATACTGTGGCACTTTGTGTGGGTCTTTCAGAGAATCTGGTAAAAGGTTTTGGTCTGCTTTAAGAGATTCTGATTTTACTATGTATTTGGCAGGCTCACTGCAGGAAAGATGGTGCCCCAGTAAAACCAGTGAGGCCAGTGCTGCCTGGCAGCATGGCACAGTGTGTGCTGCACCCCACAGCACGAAGGGGGAGGTGTTCCTGCCCTCTGGAGATAGTGCTGCTTTATGGGCCCAGGATGTGTACTCGGGAAGGGCAGAGGCCGGGGCAAGTGAGCAGATGAAGTATCACAGCTGGGCCCTGTACTTTGTGTGTGGTGCACTCCAGGAGTAAAAGCAGAGCGCTGGGCAGCCGGCAGGATCACAGCATAGCGTGCGATGTGCTGCTTGCTGGGCTGGGGCTGCGACATGCAGAAACCAGAACTGAGCAAGCAGCAGTGAAGGACTCCAGGAACAGTGTGTCTGTAGTATACCAAACCAAAACTTAGAGAGGGCTGAGGCGAGTTAGTGTCATGCACAGTTAGCGAAATGTGGAAATTACATCCATGCTGTTGAATGATCATAAAGAGCACACACTTGCATTTGCACTCCGCTCTTGCAAATTTGCATTTCCAACTGGGAGCAGATTTCAACCCAGCTGCCCTCTCAGCTGTACCTGCACAATTGCTTTTGGCCAGGGATCTCTCTCCCTTACCTGAAGCCAGAGTCTGCAGAGGGATTGTCGTTGATACCACCCTGTCGTTAACAGGCACTGAAGTGCCCAAGCCCCTTTGGATTTCTTTTCCTTTTTTTCTCATGGCTCACATGCACCACTGCACCCAGCAGCAGGGCACAGCTCTTCCCTACCTGAGCAGTTGGGATCCATATCCTCAACTGATGCATGCTGTGCTCTGGGAGATGTCTCTCCTTTAGACTACAGACATGGGATTTAAGCATGCTAAGTCTTCTCACTTTATGCTCATGTGGTAGTTTGCATCTGGATCAGACTCCTGGTACAAGTTTGAGAAGCCTTAGGCCTGGATTTAGATCTTTTGATTCAGGTGCTGAGTATGTGGATGTTGCACATTCTTTTGGCACCAGCTGCTTATCAGCAAATCCCTGCCACAGGTTACAGGGATTTACTGTTGTCTTGCCCTCTCATCCAGCTGCATCACAAAGCCCCGGTGAGCAAAGCCCAGCCACTGAAGGTATTTAAACTCTCAGAGTTCCATTTTGATGGAGATGGGCAGCAGAGCAATCATGCCTGTAGATCTACCGTGTCTTTAGGGCATGAATGCTTGACAAGGGAGTAGCTCGAGCCAGTGGATGTCGTGAACTGCGTTTTATTAATGCCAGGTATGCCGAGGTGAGAACGGTGCCCTTTGAGCGGTTCAGGGCAGCAGGTGGGGTCACCCCGTGCGGGCGGGGGCTCGGCACACGCGGCCTGCCAGCCCCCTCGCTGCCGGGCTGTCGGTGNTGGTGAGTGAGCGGGGCCGAGCTCAGCGGGGCCGGGCCGGGCGGGAGCAGCCGCCCGTGCCCCGCCGGAGCCGCCGAGCCCCTCGACGGGCGCGTTGTCAGGGCGCGGAGCGAGGCCGGGCGGAGCGGGGCTGCCTCGCAGCACTCGGCACCGCCTGCGCCGGGACGCTCAAAGCCGTTCCCAGGCGGGCTCGAACACGGTTTGCACCTGTTCGGGGAAAATGAAAGTTCTGTTCTTCTCCGTTTTGTTTTCCGACCCTCGGGATGAGCTCGGGTTACGCCGAGAGCATTTCGTAGACAACCAGGAAAACAAGGCTGTTACAGAGAGGTTTTATAAAGTCTTCCTGTAACTCGAGGAGCTGAGGTGCCCGTCGGCTCCAGTGCCTGAAGAAGGATCCAGTGAGGCTTCGTACGGATCTGTCTGTCTTAAGGCTGACGGGCAGAGCGGGTCAGTGCTGGGCAGTGGTTTTCTTGTGACGGGGTCATTGGGAAGAGCTTTTCCCCAGGTGTATTCCCAGGTGTCAGGTAAGTGGAAGGCTTGGACAGCAGCATTGCCTCCAGCCCTCGTGCTTCTGCACCACTGCCAGGTCTGATGGGGTTTGTTGGGATTTGGCTGCACCTTTCCATCAGGCAGTGCATCAGCGAGAGAGCAGAGAGGTCTGCTTCTGTTCTTGTCTGTCGTCACCAGTCTTATGTGCGACCTGGCTCCAGGGCTGGCAGTGGCTTTTTGAGCTTGGAAGGGGCAGCAGCCCTTCAGGTTAAAGGGCTGATGGGCAGGATCCGGGAAGGGAGACCCTTTGCCTCTACAGTGCTGTACTTGGTTTGCTGAGACCAGAAAAGGTTGCTGTGGATGCTCTCCTTTGTTAAGAATGATGGCTAACACTAACATCCTGAGAAAAATGGCTAGATTTTCCCCAGGGGGGACTGCAGGCTCCTAAGTAGTGAGATGGTCAATAATGCCTCTTAATAGAGAAACCATCTCACTGCTGGATAATTCAGGCTTGAGGCAGGTTCTATGGGTATGCCCCGAGCTGCTGTCTTGCACAATTTGCCCATTGTGTGCACCTGTAATACCAGTTACTGGCAGTGCAGCTCAACAGAAGCCTCTCAACTCCTTCAGTGGCGGCCAAGTGCTGGTGTTTGTCTCTATCTTCAAAGGCAGAGCTTTGTTGTTTCTCTTCAGTGGTTTAGCCAGAATGCTAAATATGTGTTAGTCTCCTGTATTTAGAAAGGTGTACCTGTCATTATATTTGCAAATAGAATATGCACGATAATGAGTTTACAGATGGCAGTCCACACCTTGAGTCCCTGTAGAGATGTAACTTTTCTGGTTACACCCCGAGACAGCCCTACATACTCACTTCCCTCTGGTAAAGCTTATGTAAACAATATGAGTTCCTATTTTGCCCTTGAAGGTCAGTAAATATGGGAGCTGATTTCAGGGAATCTGATCTCAGAACTCTCCTTGATGCATGTACTTCACAAATGCTAGTTTTCAAGCACTCACAATAGTCCCAGGGGAGCGCTGCTTACAATAGTGCTGCTTATTGACAATCTGGAGTCTGGCTGCTGTACTGATGGTTAGAATTTTACAAGGTGAGTATGCATTCTTACAAGTAAGAATTTTATTTTTCCTTCTTTGAGGCCATAGTACAAACACTTGCTGGTGTTACTGCATTATATTAGTGCTGTCAGCCTTACCCTGTTCCTCTCTTGAGGATCTGGTGCTGATAAACAGTGCTTTTTTTCCTCTATCAATCCAGTCTCTAGAAAGGGGTTGTTAACACTCGGTCATAAGTCAAGAAAAAAGGGTTTGCTGGGTTACAAACCAGAATAAGCCTTATCCAAGCTCACAAGTGATGAATTTTCAACACGTCATTTAAACTTTTCATAGACTAGTTCCTCTGTTTTGGAATGACAGAGTCGTGCTTGCCACCTTTTTCTGTACTTTCAGATGGAATTAAAGGTGCTTATGCAAATGGTACCATGTCTTAGCAAGAGAGTTGTTGCAGTTGTTTGCTCTTGTAAATTTCCGGGCAAGTTTCAGGGAAGAGTCTGTTTAGCAAAGCTGACTTCGTATCCAGCTGAGAAACACAGCTTTTGTGCCCAGTTTGTGCTTTGTGACATGTTTTTTTTAAATTACTTTTTAGAAAGACTAAATTCTGCTTCCTGACATGTGTGGGTGCAGCAGAGATATATGTCATGAAGGATTGCTGTCTCAACAAAGTCAAAGAGTGGGGAGAGAGCACAGAGGAGAAAAAGATAAGTCTCCCCAAGGACGTGTGGTGTGTTGCTGTAGTCTCTTGTGCCTGTAAGTGTTGCAACACCTCGATCCTACTGCTGCCTCAGTGTTATCAGGATTGCTTTAGTGAATAAATGCAGGGCTTGGCTTGAGTAGCTCTGCATGCAGAATTGGTGCCTGTATAGTAAAGGGTCTGATTCCCTCCCACCTGTGCAACTCATCACTACAGGGAGACAAATTAGTACTTGTGGGCATGATCTGAAACCCTGGAGAAAGATCAAAAGAATCCCATTGAGCACAGTGGCTCTAAAAATGTACTTGGCCTGAATAGAAAAGGAGTTGGCAAACACTATTTGCACTTAGTAAAATGTTTGATAACTGATCTAGAAGCTGGGGTGGAAATATTAGTGACTGCATCTGCTGACACCTGCCTAGTGTTTGGAATTGAACTCTCAGCTCGTCTGAATATTGATCTCATCAACACTCTCAATGCCCTTAATTGTGAAAATGGATGTAGATCTGCAAAAGATGTTTTCAGTGCTGCACAGAATTTCCTATTTGCAGTTCTAAGAATGACTGCTTATTTTCTGCTCCTGATGCAGCTGTGCATTGGCCTCACAAAGACAACAAACTTTGCCTCTAGGCATTTACCTCTGAAGGACAAGAAGGGCAACAGATTAGAGCAGATGAGAGAAGAGAAAATGACAAATAAAATAGTCTGTTGTTCAGGACAACAGTTCTTATACTACATGACAAAAAAAGTTCATGTGGTATTCCTTTGTTAATTTGTTTTGTAGTGAACTTTTACTGTGGTAGTACATAATGACAATGGAATAGCACCCTGTTTAGAAGATCCTGAGTTGATAGACTTTTTGCTTGCAAAGAGGTTACTGCAGAGGAAGTGATAGAAACACATGAAATCATGAACACTATAAAGACTGGTTGCTATACAGAGAATCAGGGTACATCCTGCGAAATTTTTAGGCACTAAATGTATAAAACAATAAATGGGAATACTTTTTTACACAGTGTAGATGACTGTTTTCAGTGCACTGCTGAGCAGTGCTTGTGGGTGTCCCAGTAGTTAGGCAGTTCATAGAGGGTGGGGCCACAGGTGGGTTGTCTGGGTGCAGTTTCTGTCCCATAATTCTAACTGTGATTCTTGGAGATAGGACCACCAGAGTGATTTTATATATGCCCTGTTTTTTATACTTGTGCCCTTCTGGAAGATCAGAGTATAGCTCAGGGGCTGATCCATAATCTGGCATTCCATTACTCCCTGCCATTCAGTTGGACTTTAGAATAGCATTTTGTGGGATTTGTGAGGAAAAATGTTTTTATGATTCTTTGGAAGCGTGTCATTTCTGGCTTGCCAGTTTTGGATGTTCCTTCTCCGAGTGCCCGTGACCATTACAGATTGTCACTGTTCAGTACTGGAGCCTGCTCATGCCATGCAGGAATTGCCATTCACGCTTCACTCTCCCTGGCTAATAGGCTCATTCCTGGAAAGCAAAAGAAATGTTATCATAGGTCATCTGCTGATTATTTGCTTAATAATTAGCAGTGTAATAATACTTGCTTTTTAAAATATATATATTTTTTCACTCACAAATAAGGAAACTGCAGGCACGACAGAGCCAGGAGTTAGTAGGATGTGGAATGCCTGAAGGACTTTGGAGGAAGCCATGGCATTTAGGATGGGCAAATGCAGGAAGAAAGGCTGGGTAACTGGGCAACTGGGTCTGTCATGAGGCAAGAAAATTACACATTTTGCTGCTTTTCCCTATCTTTAGTTACTTCAAAATCCCATGCTTTATAAACAATCCCAAGTACCTTCTGAAGCCATCAGTTACCTGCAAGAGCCCTGAAAAGACAATGTGATGAAAGTACTGAGGAAACTGGTGAGTCAGGGAGGGCAGACAGAGCTGCCCCTCCCTCAAGTACTTGCAAGATTTATGCTTTGGCATCCACATCAGGCACTTCTGTGAGCCAGTCGTGGTCTTCCTGGTGATGCCTAAATTAAGGCAATGCTGCTCGTGTGAAAAAAATTCTGTCTGTATCACATATCCCAGTTACTAATTTCCATCCCTGCCCATTCATTTCCCTGCTGTCCTATTCCTGCAGGCTGTCATCTGCATTTTCTTGGCTGCATTGGCTCTGTGCTTTCTTGAGTAGCCATCCCTGGGCCTTTGCATTTCTGCAGATGTTGCAATGTAGAGAGGGAGTTGCAAGATCCAGTCCTGCAAGCATGGCACTTCATTTGGGAGTAGGAGTACAGCATGCAGAGACATTGGGGTAGGATGGGAAGGTGCAATTTACATTTTTGTGTGTTTGAAGGCAAGCTTGGCATGCCTTTCTGGCCAGACATGCCTTTCTATGCACCAGTGTTTATTTCTTCTCTAGTCTGCTGAGTTTATGTAGGATGTCCAGCTGCTCTCCTCTGTTAGGGAGGGAATTAAAGTCTTTCTTCACTAACCAGTAAATGCCTGTTGTTACCTTGCTGCTTGCCTTTGGAGCTTGGGGATAGTTTTGATCAGACACTTGCAGTTCTCAGTAGCTGGTTAACCAGCCCAAGAGCTCTCTGGTCACCATTCTCTGCTTAGTCCCCGGGGGTAAGTAATGGGCACAAACTACTAAGGAATGAGAAACAGACTCACTGAGTAAAATGCAGAAGTGTGCCATGTTGTTCCTTTGTCGTGCAAGGCTGTGTGCTGGAAGGAGAGCAGGTGAAGTGTTGGGTGAGTGTCTGTGTGCTCTGAGCTCTAGAGAAGCTGTGGGAAGTGCTGCATGGAACTCTCAACAGCCTCTGAGATGGGAGAGGAAAGAGGCAGTACCTCAGGCATTTCCTTTCTTTCAAGTCTCAAGACAGGACTTGGATAAATAGCAGAATGAATTTGTGATCCTTTCTCATTCTACAGGCTAAATATTGGTCCAACATATGAAGCATTTTGGAAGATTCTCTGCTCTGGCCCTTCCTTCTGTAAACAGTGGTTGCTTCTTTTATGTTTATGCATAGGTTAAAATCCATGTTGGTTTTCTACCTTAATAAAAAATTCCATTTTAAAAGGGAAAATGGAGAATTTCTCAATTGAAAATGCCTAAATTAAATGCTTCAGTGTTTCCAAAAGGTTATTCTGTGCTCTTTCAGAGTTATAAACATGATCTGAACTCACATGTATCTTTGGTCTTTTTGGAGCTCAGGTTTGCTGTGAGCACCTTTGTTGGGAGCTGGAGGAATGCGTGTGAGGCTGCTGCCAACCTGCAGTGTTCCTGCTCCACCAGACGTGGGAATGCCCAGGCTGCAGTGTCTGTCAGCTGCCTGAGGAGCCCGGTTAGCTTGTCACCATCTGGGTGTGCCTGCCCTGTCCCAGAGCAAAGGTTTTTAACTTTGCTCCTAGAGAGGTCAGAGGCAAGGGAAGGGCACGCATGCACTGCCTCCATGTAGCAGGGCTTTGCAAATAACTGATAAGGCAAAGTGGAAATGAAACTAAAAAGCTGCACCTTTTGCTGGAATCCTCTGGGTGAGGTTTTAGCTCTCTTTCTTCTCTTGGAGTTCAAGAACTAGGCTGGAAAAATAGCTTCTTGTGCCTGTAAAGTGCACTGGGGTTGTAGTGAATTAGGGGTAGCTCTCAGCAGCTTGTTCAGCCTCTCCCCTGCTCTCTTCCTCCTTGTAGTAACCTAATGAAGGTGTCCGCTGCCTCTGCCTCCCAAAAACGTGTAAGCAAATAACAACACTTCCAAGAGCCCAGCCTAGAAGGCTAGGGATGTGATTACCTAGTTAATAATTGTTTCAGATTTCTTGGAACTGCTGCTTCCTGTGAGCTCAGCCAGCTCGCATCCCTGCTGTGTCTGTCCCGTGGTGGCTCTGAAGGGACAGTGGTGTGCCTGCTTCCCTGGCCTGCTCTCCTGTGGCAGGGCTTGAGGCAGCATTTACACAAACCCCAGCCTGGGTCTGTGCCTGCTTATTACCTGAAAACTCGAGTAATTCCACTTGCAGGAATAAAAATTTAAGAAAATTAAGAGTAAATATCCTCTGTAAAAACTGGATGCCATTGCCTGAATCTACCCCTTTGGAGCTGTTTTGGAAAGCTCCAAAACAGCTGCCTCTGCTCTCCAGAGCAGTGCAGGAAATCCATCACTGTTGATGGGACAGCCCAGCCTGTGAGGGGGAGGCACAGGCATGCCTGTTCTGTAGGGAGGACACTGGGGCAGGAATGTCACCAGTTCATGCCTGTGCTGTAGGGAGGACACTGGGGCAGGAACGTCACCAGTTTCTGAGGAATGAGCCAAGATCATCTGAGGGCTGGACCCGCTGGATGTAGAGATAAGCAGGGGCAGAGCTAGAGGAAGCCTGGGCACTTACAGGGCACTTAAAAAGCTCCTTGAGCTTTGTTTTCTTGTCCTTAGTTAGGGATTAGGAGGGAGCAGCTTGAGCTCAGCTATACTGTTTGGATTATAGTTTTATTTAACTCAAGTGAGCCTATCAAAAAGGTTGTTGCTGTCTGGATCAATACCATATGTTATAAATATCCTTAAAATGCTGGTGTGCTGGTCTGTTTAAAATCTTCAGTAATAAGATAAGGGTAACTTCTCCATCATGAAAAGCTTGAAATCAATGTGTAACTATGGTCACGTGTGCCTGTAATGATCTGGCACAGCTTTTATTGCATGGACTTTGGATGTATTGTTCAGGGGAAATTGCTCAGAAATGTTCCTAATGGAGATTAAGTGAGGAAGCATCCTGTGCCAGGTAGGCAGCAATACACTGCTTTAGGATTCCTGTGTTCCTGGGTTTGTGCATATTTTCTTTTTTCTTATTTGCTTACATCATATAGACTAAGTATGTGTTTGAAATTTTAAGGCTGAGAGCCAGCAGTATTTAACAAACATCTGTCAGCTCCTGTGCTGCTGTGAATAAATGTTTTAGTGACAGAGTAAACAAGTAAGGAAATTAATATTTTTTATAAAGTAGTCTGTTTTGAATTTTACATATTTGCTTTAGAAGTGTCTGAAAACCCAGAGAGTGTATTAAAGGTCAGTAGCCAGATGGGATTTCATATAACAGCAGAATACCAAAATACCTGTACTTGAGAGTGTTAGTATTCTCTCTTGTCCTGATGTGAGTAGATTGTTAATAGGTTGGTAGGTCTGTTCAGTGCATTTTTCTCATTTCACCCTAAACACCTGGTATTCCAAACCAACTATTTGTTCACAATTTTTTTATAATATTGTAGTATTTACTTTCCTCCTCCCCTCCAAAACAAAACAAAAAAAAACCCTCACTAAACAAAGTAAAAAGTAAAAGGGATTTTTTATTCTTGAAATGTTTTGGAGATTAAAAAAAAATAGGTTAATGGCTGGAGTAATGTGAATGTTCATATTTTTTTAAAAGAGAAAATTTAATGAAAGTAGGTTTTGTTCATTTTCAGTTGTGATGTAAAAATAAATACAGATAAAAACATCTGGACAGCTGTCTGTGTTGGGAGATAGATTCTTTCATATCAGAGGAAAGAATGAAAAATAGCAAAAGAGAAGCAGCATATGAACTCTGTTAGACTAGAACAGTGGCATCAGATCAAGCAGACTTCAGGGGAATCAGAATAAGTTAAAAAAGGGCTTCATCATAGCAGGTGGTTTCCTCTCCACCAGGTAGAGCCAGTCAGTCTGGTTTCACCAGGCTTCTGTTGGCAGCTGAAGGTCTGGATTTTTATCCCACTTCCCATTTTATGTGGTCTGGGAATTTTCACTGATTAGCATGTCCTGTATTGTCTGTTGTCCTACAGAAAGTTTTTAAGGAAAGCTGAAAGTTTCCTCACTCTGCTAAGATGTCTGTTTAAGGACAGCAGTTCCTAATTTGCAGATTTTACTTGCATGTGAATTTCAGGTGTCTTTTTAAAGGTGGCTTTGATTTTGGAGGGCTCTTAACCGAATTTGGAGAGGTTACAGCTGAAGCAGAGTGTAAGCCCGGGGCTGCTGAAGTGACAGAGCTGCCTCACCAAGCTAATCCTTGCCCAACCACACACCCAGACAGGAAAGAGGATTCTTGCTTTTTTTTCTGCAGTCTTCATCTTCTGCCTCCCCTCCTCTGAGGCTCCTTGATGAGTTCTCATCTCTATCCTCCTCTCCTCCCCCAGGGACATGGAGAAGCCACATGCCACAGAACAGGTTTGGGACCAGTCAGCAAATGTTGTGCAGGTTGAATTACAGGAGGAGGAGAAGCAGTTCTAGTGTACGGTCTTGTTTCTCACAGTGGGGTGAATTAGAGCCTCTTGCACACCCCTGGAGATCACCTTGCAGGAAGAAATGTGACATCTTGTACATGTCTGTGTTATTAAACAGTGAACTGGAGAAATTACTCTAGGAAAGGAAAGCCAGGAAAGCCCCTTTCCCATGTATTCATTTTTACCTGCTGCCCCTGCAGGTGGTTTGTTGTGTATGTGATGGAATACAGCCCTTTAGACAGTGGTACTAATTGTTGCAGATTAGGTTAAATTTTAAACCCTCTGTAAAGGCAGAAATGATCCAAGTTTGAAACTACTGAGCCAGTTGTCATGTGTTTTATCAGTCTGAAATGTATAATGGCCAAATAGTGGGGAAGGCTGCATCAAAGGGGACCTGCAGTCCTGGCAGGGAACAGTCCAGAAGCCAAGCTTGGGTGAGCTGCTTATCAGATTTTTACAGCCCATTAGTTAAAGGAGGGAGAAGTCTCCCAAGGAAGGTGGAAAGAAATTGCAATGTGTGTTAGTTTCATATATCCCTCTTGTATTTGCTGTTCATGAATATGCAAACCTTCTGTGTTTTGCGTTTTTGATGTCTGTTCTATTTATGGGTAAATTATTTCATGTCAAAGTCTAGTATTTGATTTTTTTTTTTTTTGTAGCCTCAAAGCTAAGGGTGTTGGTTTTTGTCCTGGTACAGTTTTATACATCTTGATAAGGCCTCATAACTTTCCAGTCTGTTAAGTAACTTACTGCTGCAATTGATTCATAGATGCATGAGAAGGGGATAGAGTTCCAGTTTAGACATCTGGTTTAAATGTTTGATCTAAAAAATACCCCAGCAAACTATTTTTCCAATAGCCTACAAATAAAAAATGCAGTAATTTGGATTACTTACTGACGTTTATGGAGGTAATTTTGCACAGTGCTGTGGGTGGTTGGGTCTGATTCAGTAAAACAAGCTAATAAAATTACTCTCAGCTCCCAGACCAAAGCTTGTCTCCACAGACTCCACATGTGAAGGAAACCAATGCTCTGCTAGGAGCTGTACTCTTCATTCCAACCCTCTCAGTCTTGGACTTAAAAATTCCCTCTGGCATCAACTCTGGTCTGGTGAATGTTAGTCACAGCCAGCATGCCCTGGGATGGCAAGGAAGGGAACCAAGCATCTTGCTTTCTAAGGTATTCTGCTTGTAGCAAGTCATTTACCTTTGTTTTCCTCTGGAATTAGAACTTTTAAAGATGAGTAAAGCATTGCAGGATAATCTACCTCTATTGGCAGTTTGTCTGCTGAAAACCAACCAAAAATTTCTTAACCAACATCTCTCTTGTCATCAGCACTACAGGAAAGCAGATATGTTTTCACAGTCAAGGAGCAGATGAGCTGTTAGATTTGTGTTTGTGCAGTACTTCAACATTACCAGGTTTATTGATGCATCAGAGTCTTTCCAGAGGGATGTAATGAACAGAGCCATGAGAGTGAGGAATGTGTTGTGTCGTGACAGTGGGGCTGGGCAGAGCAAGGCTGAACTGAATGGAGCAGCACTGGATGTTGAAACTGAAAATGCTGAAAGCCATTTAACCTTTTAAGAATGTATTATTTACCTCCTACAGAGTTCCCCAGATTGAAGTGGCTTCAGAAATTAGAAAAAGGAAGAAGAACCAAAAGAGGAGAAACCCCACACACAGTATTTTGCTTCTAAGTACCTGCAGGTTTCTAATATGTTGTTTTGTTACAGTAGTTCTTAGCTGGCCAGTGATATGTACCTAGGCTTGAGGGTGCACTATATTGCTGCAGACTATAAAATTTAGAATTGTGCTACAGTAAAGGCTCTATTTTCTAGCTGTATATATTACTGCAATAATAAAATTGCCATGTGAGGTATGCAATTATAGTCTGCATATGAAACAGTGTGGGACAGGAGACCCCAACAATGAGATTTTTGGAGCTTGTGTGTGAGTGTTCTCATATTTAGGAGCATTAATGGATATTTTCAGATTGCAAAGAGCATTGCCTTAGCTCATAAAAGTGGTAGTGAGATGTCGCCTGCATATATAGATGAAACAGTGGAGTTCTCAAAGCAGTTTTAAGTGGAGAGCAGCTCACTTTCCTGTGGGTGAAGCATAACATCCTGAAGTAACTAATCAGCAGAAAGTGGTGGTAATATTCACAGTGATTCCCTGGATTGTTGGTATTTAACTTTTTAGAGGCATAAGGTTGCACTTCTGCAGGTATGTGTATTACATGCAGGCATTCAAGTTTAAGGTCTCTTGGGTCCAACAGCTGACCCTGAACCAGAATACCTTTTCATTTTCTTTTCCTGTTGAAACACTGCAGGCAAAGGATGCTACAAAACTCAGTCTTATGCTGAACATGCTGCCAGCTTTTGGTAGAGATTCATTGACTCATTCCCTGATTTTCAATCAAATGTGATCATCCTCTCCTATCTGATGATTCACCATATTTTTAGAAATTTGTTTATCAAATAGCTGCTACCTGTATCCAATGGTTTTTAGATGGACTCCTGCTGACCTGCTGCTCTTATCTGTGGAACCTGTGCTCTGCTTTTCAGAGCACCCTCGTCTTTACAAGGGCTTCAGAGTTAATGGTCTGCAGCAAGCAAAATAGCCTTTCATTCTGCCAGCTCCTCTCAATGGGCAAGTGTATGGACAGTGAGTGCTGTCCCTGCATCACCTGGGAAGGGGTAAGCCTGGCAGCTGGAAGATTCCCATGTCAAAACCCAGCTGGTAGTATGAACAGAGAAAGGCAAAACCATGGTGCTTTGCTCTTCACTGTAATCAGTCCTTGTGTCTTGCCAGCAGCATTCTTGTTTTTATTTAGCAAGCTTGTCTGGAGAGTATTATCAGACTCAACAGAAGGCAGCTACAAAATCCTTGTCATTTTATCAAGCACATCAGATTAACGATGGCAAGAGCCTTTTTCCAGCAATAGATCCTGCCCCAGACACACATGACTAAAACTTTCCTCATTTCCCTAAAATGATCCCACATTTGAAGTCTTTCTCAGTATAGTCAGAACTCTTATCTCTAGATTACTCAACAACTATGCAACTCAATAGCTAGAGAATGGTTCTGAATTATGAATGAATGCTTTGTTTAAAATCCAGTAGTTTTTATTTTTTTCTTTTTTTTTTCTTTTGTATAGAAACTTCTCTGCTCTGACTTTACCAGAGTGTGGAATGATTGTATCTTCACAGAAATCTGCATTGTAATCTTGATCATGATTGTGAACATCAACTTTGTAATCCTCACTTGGAAATGTAGTGATGCAGTGTAGGTACAGCAGTTAACTGGAACAAGGAGCAGAAGGGATTAGGGTGTGGATTGAAAAACTCTGGGGAAGGATAAGGTCAGGCTAATGGTGAGGGATGTGGTGAGAGACCTGCTGGATTGGGGCTTTGCAAGGATTGGGAGCAGTGAGGAAAGTGAGTCTCCTGTGCTTCTCCCTGGTGCCCCCAGGACGAGGGGAAGCCACCAGTGACTGTATGGGCAGTGTACCTGTCATACACATGGATATAGCTCCAGTTACCCTTCCTGCAAATCCCTAGGTCCTGCTACTGGTGAGAACAGCAGCCAGGATGCCTGGCAAGAACAGGGCAGTTCAGATGTCTTCAGCCATTGAAAACATCTCTATTTCCCCCCCACCCCTCGATGGGTTTGTAGGGGTTTTTTAACATTTAGCAGAAGATGTCCTACTGGAGAAGGATGTTGTCCTCAAACTGATGTCCTGCATTCTTAAAGCCATTTTTATGCTCTGGGTGAATAGGATACTATATTGCTAATATACACTGTGGTCAGTTATTTTAGCCTGCTAACAGTACTATTTATATAAATGTGAATTGATATTTTTCTCCAAAAGCCCCACTGGCATTTAAAAGCTGGCTCTTGTGTCTTTCAGTAATACTGCTTATGCTAAACAAGAAAAAAAATCATAGGTCAAACCTTGTAAAGTTGGACTATCTTTAAAGTCGAAATTTTTGAACAGTATAGATACTGTCCTTTATTTAATACAGTATCACTCACTGAGGTCTGTCCTTTGTCATTACATTTGTCTGAGTTTCATAATATCCTGATTTCTTCAGTAAAACCAGTCAATCTTCCTTTCCAAAGTAGGTTTCTTCTGCCTCTTATTGCCGCTTCTAGGAGCCTGCTATTTTGTGATCTGAAATAGTGCATTATTTCATATTTCTAGTCTTCTGCCACACTGATCTTGATTTCTCTACTTCTGTTGTGGATAAGTCTTTATTCTCTTCCTTGAGGTATCTGATTTTGCTGGAGGAGGGGGTGGTGCCCTCTTCTCACCACTGCAGTGTGATAATGCTCCTCCTGTTCCCCAGGGTAGGGGCAGAAAAGGAAGCAAAGCTGCTGTTTGCACAAGGTAAGGAGGATGGGTAGGGGAGGATGTAAAGGGTTCACTTCACCTAGGGAAGAGGTGCCACAGGGAGGGGAGAGCTGCCTGGGAAAGAAACAGGAGAGAGGAGGGATCTTTCCCATGCTGAGCCTCCCCCTGACCTTGCTGACACCATGTCCTGCTGTCGTGCCAGGCCTGGAGGTGTGTGGCCAGGACTCGGATTTCTGGTGCAGGCAGAGGAATGCTCTTCCCTGGCCATGGCCCCAGTGTTAACCATGTTGCTTTGTTTGCTCTAGATACACTTTATACTGCTGTTCAGTCGGCAGGGGAAGTTAAGGCTCCAGAAATGGTACACGACACTACCTGATAAAGAGAAGAAAAAGATCATTCGAGAAATTGTTCAGATTATTTTGTCTCGCAATCAAAAAACAAGTAGTTTTGTTGACTGGAAAGACCTCAAGCTTGTTTACAAAAGGTGTGAGTAATTTTGTAAGAACATATCATCACTATTCATATGAATAATACGTGCTAGAAGAGGAAAAATAAAGGCTCACTTAAGGAAAAGCAGCAAGCGACACTTGTGGTGCTGGGCTGAGTTAGGAGCCTGCCATTGGCAGTCTGGGTATAACAAGGCAGTGTCCCTGAACAACCAGCAGGGTAATTGTGGTATGAAAAATACTTGTACAGGAGTAACACTAACAGGTATTAATGTTTAGAGGGCATTAGACCTCACTGCCCCTTCAAATTCCCCAGGGTAGCCTGGCTGAGATGTGTGTGCTGGGTTTTATCAGCTGTGGAGACTGCACGAGCTGTTCAAAGGCGCTTTCATAATTTTGTCAAATTTTGCTTTTGAAATATTTGTTGCTCTGGAAAGTATTAATTTCCGTTTCCTTTTCCAAAGAAATCACTGGTCCCCAGTTACACGATGCTTGATGCTAACTGCCTGTTCTCCTAAAGTTGTAGCAAACAAATGTAGCCTTAATGTGGGTAAATTAAACATCTCCCATTTAGCAAAAGCTGAATCCATGCTATGGAGGGAGAGATATAAACATCTGACCAGAGGCTGTGACAAGTTGGCCTTCAGCCACAGTATCAGCAAGCTGAAAAGATACTAGGTTGGTTTAAACATAAAGTTTCAATGCAAGTTAGTTACAAAGCTTGTTTGGTCTAAGCAGCTTTGTGCATTCTGGCCCTCTGTAAAACACTGTCATTTGACAGCCAGCAGGCTTGCTGAGATGTAACTCCTTTCACCTTTGCCTTATTTTTATTTTTTAATTACAAGGGGTAGCTTGTCCTACAGTTTAATTAACCCCACTTACTGTAGTGCTATTGCAGCAGGTGGAACAGACCTGAAAAAACTACTTACTACTACTGATATAATACTATTGATACTACTGATTTAATGCCTGTTTTATTATGTCCAGTGTTATAAGGGGCCCACTTTAATAAGAGTAGAGTTGGTTCTTCTAACTAAAATAATAATTTATTTAAATAATCTGATCTTTTAAAATGTTCTCTAGGACGCTATCAGAGTGAAAGAAAATGTTTCTTTTAGAGACAAGATAGGAATTAACTGTCATATGAATGACCTCTAAGCGATGAGCAGAGCACTGAGGTCCCAGCTGTTCAGTGTTATGCTTTTGCCTGTGTTTCCCCAGGTATGCTAGTTTGTATTTCTGCTGTGCAATAGAAGACCAGGATAATGAGCTCCTGACACTAGAGGTCGTCCATCGATATGTGGAGCTCCTGGACAGATACTTTGGAAATGTAGGTTTCACTTTCTCCCATGAACTCATTCCTGTCTGTCTGATAAACAAAATTATGTGCAGTTGATTTGCTTTGTGTTCCATCTGCTGCACTTGCCCTGCAGGGGCTCTTAATCCAGAACGAAACTAATTATTAGAGTATTTTATAAAATAGTGCTGAAATGATCATAAGATTGTTTTTCCATCCTTTTTCCACTCACCCAGAATTAATTTTGATGCTTTGTATGTCTGTCTTGGGATAGAATTTGAGGGGAAAGCTTCATGAAAAATTATTAAAAAAACTTAGAACAGGTTAAAGGACTTTAATTCTCTCTCCTGACATCTTCAGATATACTGGGTTTGTCTCATAATACTGCGTAACAATTAAGGACATAGAGACAAAAGATAAAATCAATGTGTTTTTAAAGAAGGTCTAAATAAGTCTTTCAGTGAGTCTTTAGAGACTACAAGAGACCCATATTTTCTATGAATATTTTTTGATATTATCCTTCCTATCTTAATTCATATCTTAGTTAAAGCAGTGTGCTGTAACTCCTGTCTGTACTGCCTCAAAACTAAAAAGCAGTTGGTGGCTCTTGCTGGGCAGGGAATTGTCTTGCTCTGTGAAACTTGAACGTAGGTAACCCATATTACCGGGGCTGTGTAGGAGCTGTGATAAGGTTAGTGGGCCAGGAAGTCAGCTTTGATCTCTGACAACCAGCATGAACCTAGTAATAAGTGGAATATCTTTGCTGTAAGTCTGTATATGTGGACAGAATATGTGCAGAAGCTTCAATGTTACATAACATGCATTTGTTTCTTCACCCTCACACCTGCCACAGGGGTGCAGATGCTGAGGATATTTGATCATCCCAACAGCTTTTGGCCTAGTAGTGCTTATAATACTGTAAAAGTAATTTAAATGTGGTTGTGACCTCTTGTTCTGGCAGGTGTGTGAGCTGGATATTATCTTTAATTTTGAAAAAGCTTATTTTATTCTTGATGAGTTTATAATTGGTGGAGAAATACAAGAGACTTCAAAGAAGACTGCAGTGAAAGCCATCGAAGACTCTGACATGTTGCAGGAGGTAAGGCAGAGGAGGACAAAAGGCAAACACCTAATCTTCCTACATCTTCCTTGTTTGACAGGAGATGAAAACACAGCTAAGCACTTCTGGTACTTCATTATCCAAGTGTGTCTTACATTCAGTTTCAACAGGTACAACAGTGCAGTTACAAAAGCTTTCAATTCAACCCTCTTGGTATCAGCTGGAGACTATATAAAGCCGTTGCTGTCTTGCAGCTTAACTGCTAGAGTTTATTAAGAAATAGTTGAAGATGTATTTAAGATACTTCTTTCATATAAGAACATAATCTAGAGTTATATTTTATGTATGCATATGTGTATATATAAATACAGGAAAATCTCTTCTATTTCACTAATAACATTGGAAACATGACCTACTGTTAACACTTAAAATTGGAAAGAGTATGTGCTGGCAAACTCTGCTTTCATTCAGAAGCACCTGTGTAGTTTTTCTGCAGGGCACAGATACGTAACCCTCATTCAGAAGCCTGCAGGAATTCTCTTGTAAATTGGAACACAACGGGTACCATTGAGCCAGGAATGGCAGAAACAGTTGAATGTGATGGGTTTCATTCATTTTTTCCTCAGTAGTGAAGGATCCACCACAGTCCTGAAGGGAGCAGCACAGTGGTAGAACTGGCCTGGGACGTGCTGTGGGAGTTGAGCAGGTTTCCACAGTGCTCTGCCCTGTGCACATCAACCTCAGCCACTGTGTGCAAAGGCTGATGGGTTTAGCCACCACTGTGCTATGGTATGATTTAAGTGTCAGATTTTAAACCACTCTGTTACATGTTTTTAAAGCACAATTATTTCTGCATTTGAATCAATTTTATCCAATTTCCTGTAAAACTACAGCTGTCCTCAAAGAGGACAAGAGGGTTTCTGTGAGTATTACTGTACCACTCCATAATGCATCAGTTGTTTCGTGGTTTGTTTGTTTGTTTGTTTCCTAGACAGTGGAAGAATACATGAACAAGCCTGCATTTTAATATTAAACTACCTGGAGAGAAAACTGCTGTAGGCACCTCTGAAGTGCACTTCCTGAAATTCTTCCCAATGTGCCAGATCCTCAGAGAAACACCAAAAGCCAATAACTGAAGGAGTTTGTTTGTATAATGGTGAAGATGAAGGTCAGCTAATGTAGCAAAGGGTTTAACAATTCTATGCTTTGCATTGCTCCGTATATGAGTTTCTCAGAGTTGTTATTACCCCAGTCTAGTTTCTCTTCTCCTTGCTGGACTCAGCTCTTGTTTTGCACCACCTCTTTTAGCTACGGGTTTTGTCATCACAAAATGCTCCTCTGATGATATTTTGAAGAGGTATTTTTACTAGTTTTGTTCACTGCTGACTGTATGACTCTACTTTTGTACAAATGTCCATTATTTTGAATGTAATGGTTATTCTGCTGTAATAATAATTTTTTTTCTAAAAGCCAAATTGTTGTGGGCCCTGATTTCAAAAACTTGTTGTGACTAGATTAATCCTTGAAGTATATGAGGAAATAAGCGTCTCTTTGGGGCAGCTCTTTCTTTCACTGTCTTCCTTCTCTTTTCTGCTCTGGTCTGCTAATAAGACTGCACCTAATGCTTCTAGAGTGCACACCATTCCTCATGTTAATCTGGAAGACGTTTGGAGGTAGGCTTCTCCTAAGTTTAAGGAATCCTTTTTTTTTGCTGCTGCATGCAGATGGCCTGTTTCTGTCTTTCTCCTCATTTTCCTATTCCCTTCCTAGATCCCTTGGACCTCTGCAGAGGCTCCAGACTTTGGAATTTTTGAGTGCAGGAGTGCAGGAGAAAATGTGAAGAGAAAAAATCAGCCTTGGAAGATAATCCCATGTATCTTTTGGTATCCCAAACCCATATTTCCCAGTAGGGTTTTCCAGTCTCAAATTTATACACCTGTTGGGATGATCAGCTTTCTAGTAGTTGAAGATGCTGGTTTTGTGAAGGCTGGGCAATTTAATCAGCTTTTTATTACTTTGCAAGCTGCGAAAAGGATAAAATAGTAGAGAGGAGTCAGCTGGGCTGTGTGCTCTCCTGTGTGTGTGACACACCATTGCAGTGGGCTGTGTGTGTGGAGCCAGGTGTGTTAACTCGCCTCTCAGTGCAGTTTAGACTCTATAAACTGATTGAATTGGCTTCCTTTGAGAGATTGTCCTCCTTTAACAGAATCCAAAGCTCAGAGAAATTCTGTTTATCTGAGCCCACTACTCTCAGCTAGGTGTTTTGTTTCTGTCAAATCATGAAATTATTTTATACAAAAAATAGGGAAGTTATCAGACAAATATCCCAGAATGATCCAAGCATTGTCACATTTCTATATATATATTTCCCTTGATTTCTGGTGTGTGCAGTCAATATTTTCTTTCAGAGATCTTTCTAATCTTTAAATGTCCTGCATGCTTACTCTGATTTTGTCATTGCTCCTTCCTTCTTCATCAGTTTATATCTTTCTACAGGAGGGACACTGGGGATTGTTTGGAGGGTGGGGGCCCTTTGACACAATACAACTTTGCTGATTGTCAGCCCACTATTCTGCCTGTGCTTTCCAGTCTGTTAGTAAAACTGTGACAAACTGGTTCATAGCATCATGCTGCTCTTTTTTATAATTACTTTTTCCATCTGTTTTCTCTGCATTGATGTCAGAGGCATACTTTCAGCCTGGAAAAGACAGTGAAAATTGCTGAAGGGCTTTTAATAGCTCTGAAGGCATCCAACTTAATAGTAAATTAATGAAATTGTATGATTTGTATATTATTTTCTCATGGTTTGAAATTAAATTTTTTAAAGTACAGTGTTTAATTGATTAAGAAATCACTTCAGAATGTGCAAAGAGGCTCCTTCCACTCTTTGCCTTTATAAGTGACTTCTACAAACTGAAATCATCAGTGGTTTGATTTTACTCCCTTTTGGAATCATGCCGTGATTCTCTGGCTTTTAAAACTGTCATATTGGTTGAATTCTGAATTAGATCAAAATAGGAGTACCCAAAAGATTTTTTGGTACAAATAAGGTATCATAAGCCTGTCTTTTCCGTCATTTTAAGAAGAGCTAGAAGACTTCTTTCATCATTATTTCAAATTGAAGAGGATTCCCAATGGAAGAAAATAATAGACTGGGTAGAGGTACTTATACCAGCCATATCAGTGTAGCATCTGAAATAAATAGCATTGCCAAACTGGTGTATCCAGTGTCAGCTTGAGAAGTGTGAAGGAATTAGTCTGGTTTCCTTACCCTAGTGCAAAAATTCATTGGAATATGGTGTGCCTGTTGTGCCACCTGCCTCTGTGCTACAAAGATGAATGGAAAGCACGTTAAGTACTCCAAAAGAACTGCTGAATTAAGTTCATGCTTTAAGAAACATCTACAGACTGATGCTGTTTTTGCTTGTAGGAGAGCTTCACAAAGGTAGGTGAATCTTAGTTGATATGACTTTTGCAAGTGCCAGCCTGCATACTTAAAAATAGATGGATTTGAAACATAAAACTTATATTTAAACTTTTTACAACCTTCAGAGAGAAAGGTTGTAAACTTTCACTCAACTAAGTAATGTTGTAATGAAATTCAGTTCAGGCCTTTCTCCAAAGGGAAGAAGCCCAAATGAAACCCAGTTATTGTTGGTTCCCCTTTAAGTCGCTGTCAGAGTGCAGATGTTCCCATCTTTGTGAAATTCATTGCCACTAACAGAACCCTGCATAGATTAGTGCACTGCTCATCAGAAGATTTATGTCTCTTGATGTCTTAGTTCCTTGATTTTTCTTGGAGCGGGAGGTGCATATATCTTTTTGTACATATTCACTAATCTCTGAAGCATTACCATTTATATTTGATGTTTCTCTTTCCAACTTGCCTGACTGTCCTGGGCAATGCTCAATGTAAAGTCTTCTGAGAAACTTTTATGAAATTATTATCCAGAGAAGTATTAGCAGACTCCTTAAGTTTTCCCCATCTCATCTCATCTTTTGCCATTACCTAAACTCTCACCTTGCTGACAAGCTTCCAGCACACGTCCTAGTTTGCAGAATTGCATTTACTAAAATAACCATTAATCATGGTCATGTTGCTAGCCTAGATTCCCTTCCTTGCTCTCACCAGCTGCATTTAACAACAAAAAGCTGCTTGATTTTCATGTGAATATCTTTGCCTGGAGGATTTTTATTGTGATTTTGCTTCTCAGTGGTTGGGACAGATCTACTTCTTTGTCATGCAACTGTTTGCAGCATATGAGTTGTGACACCTCTGAACATACCATGGCAGAGAAACAAACATTAGACTGGGATAAAAATAAGTGTAATAATGTCAAAAGTAATAGAAATGTGACAAATCGTGAGCGAGAGGCAAGAGCAGCAGGATCACACAGGATCCATGAATTTTTATAATTTTTGGTTCTTCTTTCATTGTGAATTTCTGAGTGTTCATTAAAAGGTGTCAGTTCTTACAAATAATTTAAGAAAACTGGCATTTAGGTTGCCTCCTATCAGCATTTGTTTAACCAAGAGCCACTGAAAGTCTTCAACACCTTCCCCAGCTGCTCCTGCAACCCACCTGTGCTTTCAGAAACCCCAGTGGGAAACTCAGGGTAAACACTTAGGTGTGATTCTGCATCTGAATTTTCCTTGGACAGAATAATGTTGTACTTATAAAAGAATTAATTACTGTTTTTTCCTTTATTTCACAGTCCTTTCAATAGAGAACACATGTTCTATCCTCTGCTTAGCACTGTGCTGCACTGGAGTAATGGAGCATGCAGCACCAATACACGAGGTGTTGGGAGGGGCTGGCTTATAAGGGAAGACCAGAGTGTAAGTGTGAGCGGGGCTTCCAAAGATACCCAGAGATGTTCAGTCCACAGTCCCCTCAGAATAACAAGGCAGCTCATAGAGAGCTCCCATCCCCGCCTGTCCGTGACGTTCTATTCCACTGAAAGTGCGTTGGAAAGAATTTCTGTCAGCACAGCTCCTCTGTGAGGGGGATGTTGCTCTCACCCTGCCTGAGATGACTAAACCCAAAGGTCTCAGTTCTGCAGCTGATCCATATGGTGGGGTTTTCATTAACTTTATCCAGTGTCTTTACGAGCCCAGAGTCTGCATCATCGTGCTGCATCACTGGATTTCTGATTTAGAGGGCTGGCAGCACTCGTGAGCTCAGAGCAGGTACCAGTGTCCCTGTGGGGGAGCTGACGACGTTCCTGCTGAATTCAGTAGTGTGCGTGTTCCTCGGCAGGATCACAGTACAAACGAAATAGAGCTGTTGATTTAAATGTCTGTTAGCAGGGATCTTTTTTCATGAAGGTAGCTGGGCTGGGTTACAGTATAGTAGTGAGAGCTTTGTGTTTGTAGCAGAAATAACAGGCTGTGCTGCAAGAGAGTTAATGTTTGCTGTCATGGAAACCTGTTGCCTTGGAAGATGATTAATGAGACAGGCTAAGGGAAAGGAAGAAGCTATTCTTGAAATTAGTGTTCAGTAAACCCTAAGCAAGACCAGCAGTATACAATACCATGAATTTTAGTTATTTCAAATTCTGTTGTCGAGTTCACTTAACCTTGTCTTTTTATTTACTTATTCAACGGATCTTATAATCACACGTTTTTGTGTAAAGAAAATAGTTCAAAGCTAATCCTTTGGCTGACTAGAAATAAATGGCGTGTTACTTGCACTCCCAGTACACTACAAAATTTGTTCAACTTTTGTGAACACACTGAAGACAAACTTGTGACTGGTCTGGAGAGCCCTAAAAGGCATGGGGACAGTAGCAGTTTAGCTGAGGATTTTTACCTTTTGACTGTATTTGTAGGTTTCAGAGAGCCCAGGAATATGAGGTAGGAAACATTTCTGTGGACTTACCCTTTTGGAGAAATCTGGAGAAATTACTCCTGCTTGGTGCAGTAAGATTGCTATTCTCTGATGCTGAAAGGAAACTTGGCGAGGGGAACATACAAAAGGTGTTGTAAAGTTATGTCACCCTTGTGCCATCTCGTTTTAGAATTCCCACTGAGACTTCCTTCTTCTAGAGTTCCTGCTCCAAACCCAATATGTATCATTCCTCACCAGATTCTGCAATAGGGAATAGAATGTTTTTTTCTCCTGCAGAGGTGAATTTGTGTGTCGTAAAAAACAATGTTGAATGTAGAATCCCTAGTTTACACAGAGTGACAAATTCATTACAGCTTGCTGTGAGTTTCAGCTGCCCTCTGGACCAGGATCTTGCATGAATAAATTACCAGCAGCTCTAAGTCTCCCTGCCTTGTGGAGATCACACTTCAGGGCCGTCCTCCAGGCTCACAGTGAGGAGTCAGCCTTAGCTGGGCTGAGCCAACAATGACAAGTCACAGGGGAACATCTTCACAGAAGTTTCAGGTGAATCTTTTTATTTCTTGAGAGGGCTTAGGGTGGGGTTCTAGGTGAGTATTATGCTGGATAACAGCTCTGAAGGCACAATCTGACAGTGTAGCAAGATGGAAATGTTCTGGGAAAAGGAACAAGGAGCTGCCTGGGTCTGTAAGCTGACAGCTACTCTGGGGTGAAGAAGGGTTTTTTTCCGGTGTCGTCAGGGACAAGATGGTCCTTGCTTGCTCTCAGAGGGAAAGTGGGCTTGAATAATGAGTTCTTGCTTGGCAAAGGCTGACACATTGTTATGTTGGCAATGAAAAGAATGTTCTGCTGGCAAAAAGGTACCACAGAGAGCAATGAAATATAAGTTATTTTAAAATACAGTAGTAAAACATCGATTTATTCTGCTTGGGTTAATATGAGGAAACATCAACATTTAGCATGACAGTTCTGTCTGAATGATGATGAAAACAATTAATTGTCGGAAAGATTACGTCATAATGTAGATTCCAATATTTATGTTTAAGTCTAGCATGAGTGTGGAAAGCCTAAGACCTCAAGAAATCTTGTTCATCCTTCAGTCCCAGGCAGGATCAGCTGCACTTAAATTCTGCGTGATGTTTTTGTAACTTCTTCAAATCAACTTGTGGTGGACATTTCCAAACATTCCTGAAGAATCTGCCCTGAAACTAAACTCCTCCTCTGAGATGAAATGCTTTTCCTAATGCCAGCTTCTTTATTGCAACATAAGCCCAGTACTACTTGTGATACCAAGCAAAGATAAAGAAAAACCTCTATTCCATTTCCCTGCAGCAGCCCTTTAAGGGGTTCTCTCTTTTGCTGTCCAGCTCCCAGGTGATGCTCAGGAGCAGTGAAGCACAAGGCTGGCTGTGCCTTCAGTATTGGGCTATTGAGTGCTTTTAATCTTAATTGTCTTGAACTGTATTCAGTTGTGGTGATAGTAGCTGGTCAGAAAATGTAAATAACAACTAAACCAATGAAAAGCAGGAGCACAATTCCTGTCTCCTGTTTTCTTACACTCCGTAACTGCTCAAAACAGCTGAGCATGAGGCCTGGATTCAGCAAATACTTTCTACCCTGTTACAAACACGGTAGAAAGCTCAGACTGCTTTTAAGGGGTACCTGCATTTTTGAGTTTAAATTACCCCTTGCCTGGCTGGCTCAGCACTAAGGAAATAGCTGTTTCTTTCCAGATGTAGGAAAAGAGCAGTTCTTTTCACTGTTACAACTCTGGAATCATGTTTTAAGATAAAATTAATGAGAAATTAGATTTGTTTAAATTCTAACAGGTTCTGGCTGTGGCTGTGAGGGTCCCACAGGTAATTTTCCAGCTGGGAAGCAGCAGAAGAGCTCACCCCTAGCAGGCAGTGCTTTTCTGGAGGGCAGGAAAATTAAAATATGAAATGGGTATGGTTTGAAGGTAGACAGTGAAGGAAAGAATCTTAAAAGGAATGATTTCTGGCTGTCTGGCTTCTCCTGTGGAGAGCACAGCTGGGCACAGCTGCAGCCTGGTGCCTGTGGGGAAGAGGGCTAAGAGCACACACGGAAAGCTAGTCTCTGACAGAGTGTGGTGGCCAGGTTAGTCCTGTTCAGGAGGTAAGCACCCAAACAGTGTCCCAAGATGTGTTGGCTTGGAGAGGAAATGGGAAATGAAATCCTTTGGGACAGCAGAAGGAACTGAGGGGCTGGCAGCGAGACACGAGTTTGCTGTTGGTTGGCTTGTTCTGCCATGCATTAACAGGCAGAGAAGCCTGTGAGCCATGTGCAAAGAAGGTTGTTGTAGCAGCCATGTTGGATCATCTAGTTCTCTTCTAAAGGGGAAAAATCTGGGACCCTAAATATTTGCAAATTGCTCTGGTAAAAGGAAAAACTATCAGAAAAGCAAATGGATTCTTAGAAAGAGAGAACCTCCATTTTCCTTCTGTTCCTTCATGAAAATACAGAATTTGTTTATAAATGTACTGATGGTTGTTGAGGAGTTTCTGCCATTTCTTCTAATAGTGACTTTGCATAGCTGCTGAAGGCTGTGTGTGTATGAGGCACAAGTCAACAGGAGTGAAAATGCTTACTTGCTCCCCTTCTGTTCCAAGGTGATCCCAGCCAGGAGCAGGAGGGAGGTCCTCCAGGTCTCTGGCACGAAGCTTCCCCTTGGCACGGGTTGGGGAAGCAGGAAATCTCTTAGTCAGGGATGGCAGCCAAGAGCATTAGAGAAGTCCCCAGTACCAGCTGGTGGGAGCAGAGGCAGACTGCCCTGCTTCCAGCATCCCTGCAGGAGCAGGGCACAGAGGGTGAGCCACCCCACAGGGAGGAGAGGCTTTTGCAAGGGGGAAGATTGAGAAGGACTTCAGATGCAGTGTCCACACCATTTGGTGTGAAATGCTTTCGGTGGAGGTATCCACAGCTTTCACTCATCCTGCTCTCTTTCTGCATTGCTGCTGCCCCCATTCTCTTCACCACCTCTTTTTTTTGTAAACCTCCTGTTTTCTAAAGCCTGGTTTTCTTTCCTTTCCTTCTCCTCATGTCTTGCATAAACTCTCCTTTACCTCTTGTCTCTTCTTTTCTGTTCTCATTTTGAACTGACTTTCCACAGAGGGAAGGCAAGGCTCTGTCTCTCCAGGGACAGCAGAGCAGTGAAGCCCAGGAGCCGTGTTCTGCTCAGCCTCAGCTCCTGCTGATGGCACTTCCACAGCCTTTCTCTCTTGTCTCCTTTCTGTGTGTGCTTCTGCCAAGAATGCAAAGTCTGTTGGAAGTCCTTGTTTGGGGAATGACCACATTCCTGGTGTTGTATTTCCCGTTTCTCCTCCCTGAGTAACTGCAGAGCTTGGTCTAGCTCAGGTGAATTTTGTAGTTTGTGCTGCTTTGCATTGGGTGTTTCTGCTACAGATCAGGTGGCAGCTTGGCGCTTTTCCAAACTGGAATGTTATTTAGGGTCCAAATATGAGCTTAAGAGCCATATGGAAAACTGTTAAGACTTCGTTGCTAATCAGTTCTAGAAAGACGAGCAAGAAGAGTATTTTCACTCACATTTTAGCATGTTTGTTGTCCAGAGTTAACTTGGACACTCAGAGGGCATTTTTGCTGTAAATTTCCATCTCTGCTGCAGATCTGTTTGAGAAAACTGATTTGGAATGCAGGTAAACAGAGACCCCACAGAAAAGCAAGCAGTTAAACCGAGCCAAGGCTAAGAATGCTAACAGCCAAAAGGTCAGACAGGAAACCCATTTCACACCAAAATGACAGAAAGATGGTGTTGATTTTGTTGATTATTTTTAAATAGAAAAGTGTATTGGGCAGAGGCTGATGTCATGGCAACCCTTGGCCCATCTGTAACAGTTTTTTCTGCACCTTTTCTGTTACATATGTTTGGTCTATCATTTCAGTCATCCTTGCCCTTCATGCTGGGGCTGTAGCCTGAACAGGCCTGGGGGAAAGGAGCTTGGGTGGGAGCACAGCCATAGTCCAGCAGCATTTTCCATGTCTGGCACAAACCCTGTGTGTGGATGGCCTCACATTGCCCCATGCACTTTCCAAACCTCCACTTAGCTCCCTAATTGACTGACTTTGGTGAAGAGATGGAGCTAACAGCAGTATTTCTGCTTCCAACACTGTGCTGGGGAGGTCGGGATTCGAGAGCTGTAAGTGATGCTGCCCTCCAGGCAGCCAGGATTGGGGCTAAATATATCCCCTGCCCCTGCCACTGCCATTCCCAGCTGAGGAGTGAGAGCTGCTGCCTGGGCTCAGAGGAGGCTGGGGCTTGCCTGTTCTGCCTAAAGCTAGCAGAGAAAATATATATCACAGATGTTAGTAATTAATCCCATGTAAGAGCTAAATCTCAAGTTACCCAGCTTGTTCCTCTCTCCATCACTTTGCAGGTTTTCCCAGTAAAATGTCGCAGTCCATCTAACAGGACTTGCAGCCTCAAGTAAAATCTGAGTTTTAACTACATAGAAATAGCCTCTTTCTAGGTTACTTCTGCTTTTAACTTTTATGGCTTTCAGTTCTCGTTTGTTTCACAAAGTCAGGACTGTGTTCATGTATGATTTTTTCATGTCTTCACATTTCACATGACCTCAGTAAGGCACAGAGGACAGAGGGTCTGGAGTTTGGTAGCACTGGACTTGTTGATGCTTCTGTTCTTGCCGGTTTGGACACCCTTATCAGGTGTTACTTGGCAGCATCATTTGGGCATTTATTTCAAATGAACCGCTACTTTGGGTTATGTCAGCATCTCGTGGAAGCCCTCCCACCTTGCTGTGAGCATGGGGAGGGCCAGGGCAGGGTGTGTGCTCACTGCTCTGCCCAGCTCTGCTGAGCAGGGACGTTCCTGCGGGGTGCACCAGCAGGGCTTACCAGAAGGCCTGAGGCTGGGAGGTTTGTTTTCATTTTTCAGTCAGTATCTGATAAATCAGTGTGCGTGAAGAAGTATGTTTATGGTCTTGGTACTCAACAGAAAAGTTTACCCTTCAAAGGTGCTGTGGGTGTAGCTCCTCAGGCAGCAGCAGAGATGACCCCTGACCAAACCCCTGTGTTTGGGAGGAAGTTCAGGCTGTTATGTTGATACCTTTTTTTATCTTTTTAATGAAACCTCCTTCCTGCCATTTCAGAGGAGAGGAGGCTTTGACGTCATGTGCTGATGAGTCACTGCTGTTAACAGGCCAGCAAGCAGGGATTGAGAGTGCTGTCTGGAGCGGCTGCTCTGTTAATCATTCACAAAAAGCTCAGAGAAAGCTCAAGGGGAATGCTTGTGAATAATTAAATTCTGTTTTCATTATGAAGACGCAGTCGATTTACCTGGATCTGCTAGAATCCAGGTATTGGGAAGTGAGGGAAGAGGACAATGATCTCACTGATTTGTTGATACCACTGTAAATAGCTTTTGGATAGTCATCGGTGTCAGTCAAGCATAGGCATGACTTAACAGTTTCATGTAAAGCTTATGTAATATAGTTCTGACCATCATCTACATCTCATTTGCCACAACCACTTCAACCATATTTATGTTTTCTAGAAGAGAGTTCTTGGGGAAGCAAATGCCCCTGATAGGGCAAGATACGGATTTTACTGGAAGGCTGGATTTCTGTATGTATCTCATAGCCTAAAGTTGTGTATTCTCAAAGAAAGCACAGTGATCCAGGTTTGTTCACTGATAGTTCTGTTCATAAATGGATCATTTAGAGCTGTTGCTACATCAGTATCATGACAAGAGATGTTGCACTTGTTGTGATGAGCTTTAAACTTCAGCTGCCAACATGCCATGGTGAAAGAATTCAATAGATTCTGTTTTGGATGAGTACGACTTTTATTTCAGACAAGTTCATAACTGGATAAATTCCTAAATAGTGGATTATTCACTGCTGAACTCATCCTCTCTAGTTTTAAATGTCTTGGACAAGAGCTGCTACCTTTTACCCAGAGATAGAACAAAAAAAAAGTTTTACTCCCAAAGCAATCCCATTCCTTAAGTGGTCAGTTGAAGCTGCCTTAGAACTGAAGGATGATGCTTGGTCTTGACAAAATATTAACTCTGCCTACACAGTTGGAGGGCTGGGGCCGTTGGGAGTATAGGATTGCTTACAAACATTGACTTTAATTACCTATACAGTGTGATAAGAAAGTTGTTGTTCTGCCTGTCAGACAAATTATGAGAAAGAAAGCCCACACAACAAAACATTTGAGTCTGATGAACCTTTCTGTCTTTGGGCATTGTTTTCATGACTTGTGAAAGCCCACGGATATGTAGGCAGCACCTAATTAACTACAGCTGTTGAAAGAGAAACTTTGAAATTACTTGTTGCAAACTGACTATGTTTTTCATCTTTCAGCGCTGTGGCAAATTTTGTGTGGGTTTGCTTTCTTGAATTGATTCCTACAAAGTCTAACTGATCATATCTGCTCTTCCATACCCACATTAGCCCCAAATTCTACAGCTTCCTATCATCAGCTTCCTAAAACATGCTTATTCAGTGGGCTGAATTATTCTTGATAGATAAAAAAAATTCTGACAGAGGAAACCAGATAACATCACTGTGGAAGAGAATTGTCCTGGAACTGGAATAGCTGATGATTTGCCATTTCTGTAATGAGATGATTTCCAGAGCCCACTTCCCAGTCTGCAGATAGGATGGCCAGTCTGGACCCTTTCAGAAGAGCTTGCCTGGCTCCTTGAGCCAGGGCCAGGCCTGCTGGTGGGGAGGGAGACTTGGTGGCTATTTCGATATTTAGGGGTAACAGCAAAGCCCCAGCAGAGATGATACATGCAATGTTATGGAGGGGAGCAGGGGCGTTCATTGGAATGGTGAAATCTGGGGTGGGATGCCAGCAGCAGGTTGACTGTCCTGGCTGGGGAAACCAGAGCCAGAAGGATGGGGAGAGAGGTATAGTTATGAGGGTTTTAGCTTCCCAGATCCTTGGCATGCTGCAGTGAGTGGGGAGTGTTGTCAAACCCATGGAAGGTGTGATCAGAAGGAAATGAGGTTTGCATTGATTTTGACAGTGGTAGAGCTTAATTTACAGATGTCAGCAGTGAGAAGTCCTGTACATACCCTGTCACAAGCAATCAGAGATCATGAACCAAGTGACTGTGTTCCCCACAGGATCACAGCCTGAGAAAAAGGGTGTCCAAGGATGGATGATTGGTAACGCTAGTCCTGTGGCACATGCCTTCTGGAACTTTTTGTGTTTGCCTTCTGAGCCTTTGAGATTCCTATGTTCAAATTCCTATTAATTTCAGGGCCTGGAGAGACTAACATATTGAAAGATGTGATTCCAATAAGTAAATGATATTAGAAGTATACCTGGCTTTACTAATAACTCCTGGTATTGTGAGATTTGGATTCTTCAGCATCATGAGCCATTGAGCCTGGGATGTGGAATAGAGTCCAGTTTGGATATCAGAGCTTAAGGTGGTTATTTATACAGCAGGCGATAAGGTGTCAGCAAAGCAAATCGTGTTGTTTGCAGATGGAGCATACATTGTATGACATGCAATAATAATGAGGGTCTCAGAGCAGAGCTGCCAGCAAAAATTGAGGAATACTGAAAATAGGGGAAATCAAACAGGAACTTACGAAGTGTGGGAATAAAACAAAACCAAGAGGAGGGAACCAGTTAAAATCTAAACTGAATACCGTTTCTGAGAATCAATATTTTTCGTCTCAAATGTTGGTTCTACAGAAGCTAGTTTTTTTAGTGGTTCATTAAAAAGGGTCTTCCTCAAGAACTATTGTTCTCTGGGAAATCAGATGCATTGTGTAGTCAAATATCATATTAAAAATAGAGAAAGATTTCCAGAAAGATGTGGATGCAAGAAAGCAATAAGTTCTGAAGAGGTTGTTAAAAGCCACCCAGAGAAAATGGCTGTGAGGTGTATTACAATACTGAGAAGCTGTCAGCAACAAGAAATCCGCTGGGACACCCAAGCCTGGGTCTGCACTGAGCACCTGGGAGCCTCTGAGCTCCCTCCTCTGGAGTCCTTGCCTCGTGGATGAGAACAGCTGATGGCCTTTGCTCTGACATTTCTATTACTGGAAGCATTCTCTGTGGGAAGGGCTGAAAGGTTTAAAAACAAGTTTGAAAATTTTCCCTATTCTCCAGACACATTTTTTTCTCTTAATTGCAAAGCAAGTATAGGCTTTTTTTTTTTTATGACTGACTCAGCCAGCCATTTAATCTTTTGCTCCCTGTACTCAGCAAAAAATGTGAGTTCGTCTAGAAAAATAATAATTGGAGAAAGATTAACACAAAGGACCAAAACAAAGTGGGATTAAAGGATAGGTTCAGTAATCTTTCCCCAGCCCAGGTCAACAGTACCCAGAAATTGTCCAGTAGGCTTTGGCATAAATCATGGTCTTGGGCCAGTGGCCAGTCCAGTTGTGTTGGAGGGTGGGTGTTCCCTCCCTCAGGCACTCTCGTCTGAGCACAGGCCTGGCTGCTGCCTGCCCTGGTGCTCATTAGTGAGCACAGTGTTGGGTAGGAAAAGGCTGTTTGCTGGTCAAATAATCAGATTTCTTTGCTCCCTTCTGGCCTCTCAGTTTGTGCTTGGGAGAGCTCATCGTGGCTCCTTGAAGCTGCCAGCCCCCCAGGGCTGCAGTCAGTCTTAGTCACACAGCAAAGCACTGGGGAGTTCTTGTAATGCCAGAGCGGGTTAGTTAGGTGTCATCGTTAATTATTGACAGAGCACTCAGAGATGGGATTGTGATAGTTCTGTTCTTTGTTTCTTTTATAAGAAAAAGAATCACTTCAAAAGTTAAATTTTAAAAGTTTAAAACTTTACAGAGGTGCCTATTCTCCCATGCCTAAGGGGATGTGTTTCTTTTCTTCTAAGGTTAGAAATAAGTTTCTCTTTCATCTTTCATCCTTGATCAGGCACTGTGGGATTTCCAGAGGGCTCTGTGTCCCATGTAAGCCAGCACATCAGATGACTCCAATGCATCAGCTATGAGCTGTTCTCACAGGCACCCAAGGCAGAGGAGCAGTTCAGACTCTGGTGCAGTGATTAACTGCTCCCTGCTTCTCAGCAGACAGAGCAGGATCCTCAGGATCCATCCTGCCTTCAGCCCATGCTCATGAAGATGGAAGTCCCTGTTGCACCCCCTGCTCTAGCAGTCTGCTCTTGCCCATCACATCATTCTGGACTTTGTGGCAGGATTCTGAGTGTCCCTGGGAAGCTGCTCTGAATTTTGAAAGTGTGGCACCTTGTCTCCTCACAGAGACAAAGACGTGCCCTTCTTTTAGATCCAGCCTACTGCAAAACAAGGTCAACCTCATTCTTTTGGAACAGATGGCTTCCTTCCATGTAGTGGCATTTCCCTGGCTAAATGGAGCCTGACTAGACATAAATATCAAATGTAGCTATATGTGGATCTATAAGTGTAGCAATTAATTGTAGGGTTACGAGAATTTAGAGCTGCTGAAGAAATTATTATTTTTTCCCCCAAAAGACCAGCACTTATTATAAGTAACTCGTTTTCTTTATCTTTAATAGTCATCCTTTAAAGTAAGTTAAGATGACAGGTGACAGGTTAGCCCAGTCCCCCCTGGGGAAGGTTTTCAGTGAAAGATGGCTGGGAGCAACAGCATGAGAAGAGTTTGATATATTCTGAGGCGTCTGCCCCAGCGGAGCGAGGGTTTGTTGAGTTCTGTGGAAATGTGAGCTAAACCAGATCTGATCTGGATACTAAAACAGGAGATTGATGGGGAAGTGTGGGTTATGAGGCTAGAAAAAGTACAGGTGAATTAATGGCACACAGAAAGACTACCTTGCTGTTTCTGAGTAAATGCATGCTGCTGTCAGTTTTGCTTGTTTTTTTTCAAAATACAGGGAATGATTGTTCCCCAGATTCTTGTCTGACTGTATTACAGCATGCTGGGGGCGGGGGGGTGGAATAGGGGAGAGTGCATTTGAGCATTACTTGAGATTTCCTGGTTTTCAGGCTGTCCATATGCATTTCCTGTTCCTATAGAAGTAATTTAGATAATATTAATTAGCTGTTTCTAATACTATTGTGCAGGAGGGAGCCTTCAGAGGCCCATTCCAGCTCAATTTTCATATTGCTAAAAAAGCAGGCAGTGAAGGTCCCTGCTGCAAGGTGTTTTACTCCTGTGTGAGAGACTGGCCTTGGTGGCATGTGGGGAGCTCTGCCTTTCCAAGAGGGACATTCAGATCTCTCCTCTCCAGCTTTATCTCATTAGCTCCTCAGAAAAAGCAACAGAAATCTCATGTAATCACTTTGGTGTTCAGAGGCCCTGGATCAGCTAGGAAAATGCTCAGTAAGGGGAATCGCTGCTTCATGACTCACTTCCACTTCTCTTCACTGAGTCACTGCCCATCCCTGCTGCTAGGACCTCCTGAAAGAGTCTGACTGCATTCCTGGGCACTTGGAGTCTGCCTAACTTCACTGAACTGCAGAGAGTTCACTCAAAGACATGGGAGCTTGTTGTCCCTTCCGAAACACCATGAACCAGAGATTTAGCATGTGTGTTTGAAAGCCTGGCCTAAAAATGTACAGGTTTCCTTTGGCTGGTAGGTCATCGCTGAAAAAGGACTGAAACACACCATGAGGACTTCAAAGAAGTTCGCATCTGAGCTAGAGCTGAATTTCTCTTTCACAGCTTGGGCAAGTTTCCAGAGCAGAAACAAACTTGGACATGGATTTTAAATACCATCAGCCTTGCAAGTCAAGCTCCAAGTTCAAGTGTGCAGTGAAGGAAGCTCCTTGACTGAGTGCCCAGCCATATTTACGTGCCTTTGAGTTCCTGTGTCTGAGCAGGAGGGGAATAACCATCAGGAACACCTCCACCCTGCCTCTTTGGGAGACCCTCAGCCTTCCTCTTCCCGGGTTTCCTTCTAGCTCTTTGAGCTCTTTTTTTTATCTGCTGGTTCTGCTCCCAGAAATGCTGCCAGCTCCCCACACATTTATCTTTCCTCTCAGGTTTCCCAGTGCCCATGGTGAGTGCATCCCACAAGTCTCCCTGGTCCAGCTGAAAGTCCAGAAGCTGATGTGGCCTTAGGTGTGAGCCTGCTCCTCACATAATCCATCCACTCATGGCAAGAGAGCAAGGTATTTTAAAAGCAAACCCAGTTCATTACAAAATAGAGAATTTTCCAAAACAAACATTTGTGTGTGTTTAAAGGATTTTCTTGTCTTTCTGCACTCAAAGATTTTTTTTTTTTTTTTGTTCTTCATCAAAATTGAAGTCGTCTTAAGAAGTTGAATTGAAGTCCTGTTTTAAGAAATTTAGATGAAAACAAACTAAACACACTATACCCCAGCATTCTTATAAAAAATGCTCACTTGTTTAAAAGTCTTTACAAAATGTGGGGAACAAATACCAGTATCAGCACTGAGAGTGAAATAAAGTTATACGCATAATTTATTTCTCAGTGAAGTTAGGCTACCCAGCTCCCCAAATCCATAGGTTTTCATTCTTTTTCTTGTGATTTAGTTGCCTAAGGCACTAATTACACAGCAAGGGAATATAATGTAGCATTCCTTCACACAGACCTTGTCTTTAGTTTCAGTATTTTCAAAGGAGACCTCCCAGCCTGCTTGGAGCAACCTTCCAGAAGGCAAAGCCATTATTCAGAGACCTGCTTTACACAGACACCTTTTCTGCTCCTGAGTAAAAGCGTTCCTGGTCATGAGAGTTGTTGAGCCTCTCCAGATACTTTCATTTATCAACCCAACTGTTAGTCCAGAACAGCTCTGGGGTTTTTCACTTTGCTTAGATCTGGTGATCAGTGAAGTGACCAGAGGAGGCTCAGAGCCCCTGCAGAGCTCTGGCTGCCCTCTCAGCCCTGTGGTTGTGCCTGACTCCTGCACAGACCCAGTGGCAGCAGCCGGGAGCTTGGGCTGAGACCTTCCTTGCCCCAGTAAGTTGATACAACCCCTGCAACAAACACAGACCAGAATATTACTGCAAGCAGGTCTTACTGTATTATATAAGGCAGCGAGGAAATTAGCAGGAAACAAAGCAAAACCTGGCTCCATTAAATCTGATTAGGAGTTTTTGCTGGCAGCACAGAGATTTTGTGTTGTTTCACAGAGGTTGGCTGATAGTAAGTGACTGAGGCCGAGCAAGGAGTGCTTGATTTACGTGTGCTGTGCCCAAAACAATCTTGAGGTCCATGTGTGAATTTTAATGTTCTCCAAGTCTGTGCAAAAGTGAGTCCCTGAAAATTAACTTTCAAAGGCTGGAAATGTATTTCCTAGGTCCCTGGTTTCTTTTGCTCGTTATAGTATGTATCCTTCCCTCTGATTAAAGTGTTTATGAGCTATGTATTGCCAGATAAACATAAATACATGAGACTGATTTATGAGTTACCGGCCCTCAGTAATTCTTGATGATTGATGCAGTCTTGGTGTGGTTTGGGTTGCACCTCCAGTGCAGCTGCTTGAAGCTGTCTGTGCCCTCCTTATAGCTCTCTTTTCCCTCTGGGAGGAAGAAGAGAACATTCCTGAAGCCTGAACCTGGCTTCTGAATTTCTGCAGTCTTTCAAGTTTGCTTTTATTTGTTATATTTGACATGTTTCATGAAGTGACTTATTAGTGGGATATTGATAATTGCTGAATATTAGGGCTTCTTTGTTCTTAGTTCCACAGCTGCATTTTAGTTTGACTTCTTTTCCACCATTTAACTAATATAAAATACAATGTATGTTTTGGAACATAAAATTAAATGCCATACATCAATCTGAAAACTAATAGCTACCAGAAGCGAATTTTAAGCCTGTGAGCAGCCCAGGGGTTTGCTATTTGGGCCGGCAAGTTTTCAGCCAACTCTCTGGATGAGATGCAGAGGGTTTGTATCATTGCAAGGCTCTGGCTGGCAAAACATGCCATAAGAGCAGAACACCGTTGCTTAGCGACTTGTGAAGGATGATTAACCCTTTCCCAGAACTCCCAATATTCCAATGGAAGCCCTCCTGAGCCATCATTCTGGACAATAATAGAATATGAAGAAAGTACTCTAATATCTTTAGCTATTAGATGTATTGATGTATTAATCATTAATGTTTAATGAAGGACTGTCTTAATCTCACCATTAGTTACTGAAGGAGATCCCTAAATCAAAAGCCATTCGTCCATGGTATGACGTGTAATCATTGCAAAGGAAGGCTCATATAATTACAGTAAAGGTGGAGTAAGAAGTGATTAAAACTATTTTGGGACTAATGGTGGTCAATGCCACTGCTGCTATTTCTTCATATGAACTCAGGTACTTCTACAATTTCAGCTGAATTTAAAGACTGAGCCCATGCATTGGCATTACTCTTGCATGGGGTACATTGAAGCAGAACTCAGTATCAACAGCAGTTATGGAAGTTCCTCACCTCTCATCCCTTTCCATTGCAACAGAGACATTATAAAGGCCATTTCAATCTGAAAACAGTCATTTTAATTAAAAATATAATTAATCTTTGATGTTGATGGGCTGAAAAAATTCTGTTCTCTTGCTTGAATGGTTCCTGAAATTCAGCATGAGCTGATAAGCAGGAATGTGTGGGTGTGGCAGGTGGGTTGGGTTTTACCTGGTATCACCTTTTGCAGAAACTATGGAGCAGAAATTTTCCATAGTGTGACTAATGTGTTCCAGCATTTGGGTTCATTTTTTCAAAATGTGGTCTCTTTGGATGGTGTTCACCTTATGCAGGTCGAGCTCTCATAATGTGAAATGTGGAGTCACTTTAGCTGTGGACAGCCAGAGCAAGATGAGCAATTCTCGCCTCTCTCAAACAGCCCCTTGGGTGGGCTGGGCTGCCCGGATTTGCCTTCTTTCGAAGCAGCCTGGAAGGACCACTGACTTCAGGCCACAGAGTGCTGGGTGAGAGGAGCCCAGCCATCAGGCTGGAGGGGTGTCCTGAGGAGCGTTATCTTTGCAAGGATGGCTTCACAGTGTTCAGTGCGCTGCTGAGCAACCGTGGCAGAGCAACGTGGTGTTCATTGCAGCAGTGGAGAAATCCCCCCATGGGTACAGAAGTTAAAGCATAGATAGAGGATTTTAAATTGCAATGCTCACTCTCTGTGATTTTAGTTAATAAAGGCAAGAATTCCCTTGGAGCAAGAAACACTCTTGGTTTCACCTCTCCCCCTCGAGGAGCTCCAGCAGCAGCAATACATTTCTGTAACTATTGACCCTCAGTTCTGGTAACTTGAGAGAAGGTGGGGGCTGAGAGCAGCTGCCATGTACATGGGCCTGTGTGCACTCCCAGCACCTGTGTGACTCTGCTTCATCAACAGGGAAAACCACCTGAGCTAGAAACATTTTGTACCTGGTAATGTTGATATTGTGCTCTTTCTTGTTTGCAGATGGGTAACTCTGTGACCTTAGCAGAGACTTACAAGGCATTAGAATCAATCCAGGTGACAACTTGGCACAAAGATAACCTTTGCTGTGACATATCCAAATGCAGGCCTTGTGTTTCCTAATTTGTCCTTATTCTGTGGGCTGCTATCAGGCAGATGCAGAGACTGCTGGTGATCTTGTTTCCCAAATATCTTATCCTGATGCATTTCAGACTTTCGGCTCCAGAGAGCAGCCTGTGTGACAAACAAGCTGACTGTGTGCCATGTGAGATTTTGCACTACTGCTTTTTGAGTGAGTCCATGCCACTGAGAGATCTCCAGGGAGATCAGTGCTGTAACAGAGGCACAAAACAATGCAGATATTTCTAAATTGTTAGGCAGATAATTTACTATTGTTTTGAACACGCTTTCGTAACTTGCCAACAGCAAAACAAAACTTGTGTGACTGATATCTGGGCTGTTTTCTTTCACTGTTGTCAGTTAAGGAGATGGAGCTTCCAAGCTGGGATGCTTCTGCGTTTCGCTAGAATGGATGGATTCGACCTGTCTGAAATAGGATTTCTGTTGGCGCCTGTCAGAGGCAGCAGCCATCTGTCTTGTGCTGTGCTGGCTGGCGTGTCACACAGTGGGGACAGCATGTATTATTACCCTGCTCTGTCCCTCCGCTGGCAGGCCTTAATCATGCCAGCTGTGGTGGTTTGGTTCTGAGCAAGTGATCCTGCACTGGGGCTGCAGTGGTTCCTGAGCAGAGACCAGCCTGGGAAACCTTAACATCAGTGCTTGTGTACAGAGAAGTCCAGCAGTTGCTGTGTGCTCCAGAGGAGGAACAAGCACAGCAGTGCTCTCCTGGGGCTGAAGCAGCAGAGCCCTGAGCTCTCTGCTGAGCCCTGAGAGAGGCAATAGTGCTCTCTCTGCTCCTGCCTCCACGCCTGCTCCCTGGCCCTGCTCAGTGCTGAAGGGCACAGCAGGAGGCAGCGAGTGCTCACACCGTGGGCTGCGCCCTGAATGTCTCTGTGCTCTCACCTCTACTTCTGGGGGATTCACGGAGCTGAGACATTGGAGTTTCATAATATGCTTCTGGGAAGAATAAGCTTCAGCTGAGATTTGTGTGGGCACAGCAAGGCAATATATGTGGATGAATCTGGTGTCCACTGGGGAAATTCTTGGCATTTCTTGTACCTATTTTGATTGAGGTGTGGTGAGGTTTTGGGGCGCTGTGTGGTTTTGTCTCTGTAGGAGAGCCTGGTCTATGGAAAGGCTGAGATGTACTTTGATGGTGGAATGTGACTGCACGTGGAGTGTGCTGGGCTGTGAGGGGTTCAGGGGAGGGTGGTGCAGGGGCTGAGATATTTCTGTGGGCTCAGGCAGCCTTGCATTGGCTCTGGTTCCCCCACAGTGTGTGAGCACCCGGGGTACCTGGGGCTTCGGCTCGCAGTGGAGCCATGGCTGTTTGTAAAGCACTGTCCTGTCCCCTCCCTTCTGTGCTGCACCAGGAAAGGAGTATTGTGGCAGAGGGAAAGCCCAAACACCTGGGCAGGGAGTGAGGGGAGCATCCACACTGGAGCACATTCTGGGACATGCCCCTGCCAGCCTGTGCACCCTGGTGGGGTGAACCCAGGTCAGCTCTGCTCCAGCATCCCCAGAGCCGTGTTAGTTCCAGGATGGATTTGCTGTCAGCAAATACACATGTACCTGCCCATAGGGATCCAGTGCTCCATTTCCCATAAATTCTTCCGTTTAGAGGGAAAATCTGGATCTGTGGTTATTCATTAGTTCCGGGGATGCTTCAACCATGTGAATTGTAAATAAGAAAATAGCATATAAAATTCTAGTCCCTAGAATGGGGAAATAAAGGCAACTAATCTAGAAATTATTGATTTTCTTTTTCCAGTTGTTCATGGTTAATATTTAGCCACCCCTAGCTGTGCTTGAACACGCCTGTGAACACAGAATGTGAGACAGGCAATAAGAAGTGGCTGATTTCATTTTAACATCCTTTAATTAGTGCAGAAAATAGCCTGTCGCCCATATCTGAAGTGGAAGGGCTGCACACTGAAGCATTCCCCGTGATGAAATAATGTGTGATTCCAGGTGAGGCTCTTCCTTTCAGCACTGTCAACAGTGAGCCCTGGGGAGTTTGTTCTTTCCAGCTGGATGATAGCAAGTGACAGATTTCTTAATATTTGTTACAGTGTTGATGCCTTTTACTGCATGGCACATCGGGAGAAAAAGATTCACTGCTCTGAATAGCTGAACCTGCCCTTTTTGTTCTCACCACTGGATTTTAGAGGTATAGCTTAAAATGTAAAGCCTGTGATATGAGATTATTGAAAGTTTTTTAGTTAAGCTGTAAATAACTATATTTTATATTGTATTAAATTCATTGTACTTCAGAGCTAGAGCCTTCTCTAATGCCACAATGCTATAGAAAGTACAGAAATTTTTGCAGGTAACTTCTGTACAAAGCCACAGACTGTTGGTTTCAGTCACAATACAAGGGGCCGTTATGTCACATTTCTCTTGTGGTTTATTTTGAGCAGTTTTCTATCCTGTGAGTTGTTTGCCTTCATACCCCCCTCAAAACCTGCTGAAAATTTTATGCCTTTTTTTTATAGTAAAGTCTTGAACGCTTATGTGAGGGGCAGGGAAAGCTATCTGTTCTGCAGGGAGAGAAACTGGGAACAGGGAGGCTAAGGGAGGTGATGGAGTCCCTGCAGTAGACATGGCTCTGCAGCCAGCCTGGTGCACACAGCCAGCAGAAGGGGCACCACCGCCTGGAGCCCCATCACAGCCTCTCTCTGGATCCATCACTGTGGCTGGAAAACTTCATCAGCTGCTTCATTTTCAGTGGCTGGGAAAACACATCTGCGTTGTTCGTGTTAGGAAGGGGAACCTGATTTCTCTCTCAGCTCTTCCTCTTGCAGGCTGCCCGTGGTTAGTGGAGACAGAGCAAAAGCAACTCGTGGCAGCTTCCAGTGAGATGGAGATAACTGGGGAAGGACAGCTGTGGGTATCTGAGACAAACCCTGCCCTCAGGGACACTGTGTACAGGCAGAAATCACCACCATCGAGTCCCAGTTCCTTGGCTGGGCTGGGGGTGAGTGTTAATGCACAACAACTCTGATTTTGCCTTCAAGCATTAGAGAGCAACTGCTAATTGTCCTAGCAAGTGTTTCAAGGTTTTCTAGCCCCATAAACTTGAATAGTATCACACTGCAATGGCTGAAGAAAGTGTTTTGCAGCCAATACTGGAACTGAAAGTTGGGAAACTTTTTGTGGATACTGAAGCCAGCTCCATCAAAATGGCATCCCTCTCTGTCTCCAAGAAGTTCCTGGTAACAGAGATAATAGCTGGATGTTTTGATTCTGTCTAAAAACTAATTTCAATCATGTCAAAAGGGAAAAAGTGCTACAGAATCACATAATTTCAAGAAGTTGCATATGTAACAAATGCTATATTATGAGAAGGAGGCTCTATTTCAGACAAAAGATATAACTGTTATTGAGAAAGATCAGAAGACACCCATGGAATATGCGACTTAAAGTGTATTTGATAGTAGACAAAAATTATCATCAAACCCAAGAGTGTCCCATTTACAAACATTCCATTACAGATATTAATTTCTTGTCGTCTAGATCACCCAATTCTGTCTGGTAAACATCACCTTTATTTTGGGAGTGCTTTTTCCCCCTGACACACATGAAAAATTTGATCTTCCTGGCCCATTTGCAGCAGCCTGTAACAGCCAAGCATGTGTCTTCAGATGTCACACAGGGTCTGATGCCCTGAGATCCTGGGCACAAGTCATACCTTGGAGCATTGACAGTATCTAGTAATGAGGCAGTGTCATGTCAGATACAACTGGATGAGTTATTTGTAGCAAACAACTGATTTAATTTTTTTCCCTTGGTGCCTGAATGATCTGCTGTGAGGTTTTGACTGCCAGAGTTCTGCGTGTGTGAAATGACAATGAATGTTTTATGCAAATGGTTCCATGCTCTGGGTTGCCTATCAGCTATTTCAGAGACATTATTTCTCATTATTTGCTGTTTCGGCTGAATGACAGTCCTTGCAAGTCTCGGGGCACTGAGGCTGAGCCCTGGATGAACAGCTTCCAAACTCACAGGGGGCTTCCAGGATGATCTTCCAGTAGTGCCATACACCTGTTCGGAGCACGAGCCCTCATGCAGGATTTCTGTGCTCTCCTCGAGCTCTTGTGCCGCGTTTGTTGCCGGGGTGGGGGGCAATCCCGCACCTCTCTCTGTAGGAACCCTGGGAGCAGGTCTGGGCAGCACTTTCTGGTTAGAAACACGTGGCACACGGCGCAGGGAGGCGGGGTGAGCTGGCACTGGGCAGAGGATGGTCTGGCTTGGGTTTGGCCGCAGGACTCGGCGCTACCCCGGCTCCTGCCCGCACAGTCCTGGCTTCTCCTCCGCCCAGGAAGCAGCCGACGTTTGCTGTGCTCCTTATGCAGCTTTTCAGCAAGAGGTTGTACATGAGAGAGCTACAGCATCTGTGACAGTTGTAGCTCTAAATAGGAAATGATTAATATTTCATGGTTATTTTTCTGTAAGACGTGGTTCTTGGGAGAATGCATCAGTCTGGCTTGCTGGAGAGAATGAGCCTGCCTTGCTCAGCTTCAAATGAAAATGTAGTCAGGCACTGCATGCTAATATTCCAACTTTAGATGAAAGCTCTCTGTCTGCCTGACTAATGCTCTACTGCCAGTATGTAACAAAAGTGTGCACTGCAGTTTTGGAAACTTCTCTTTCCCTCATCAGTCTTGCAAGCTATCTGCCACTCTGCCTTTGCCTTCTGCACCTTCAGTCTAGGTTTTAAATAGTACAAGAGGTCATGAATGTCAGCAGACTGCATCAACTGCAAAATCTTTGTGATCTTTCCTTTTTTATTTACTTTTCCTTTCTTGAGTCATAAGCAAAACACTTCAAAATATTTCAGGGTTGCACCAGAGAATAGCAAACAATTGGTCAAGGAAACATTCTTGTCTCTGTGGTATGACTGTCTGTGAAGGTGGCTGTTCAAAATGCCTCTGGATAACAAATATTGGCAAATATCTTACAGAAGTTTTGTTTATATAACACTAATGGAATGGTGACAGAGTTACTGTTATTCAGCAGCGAGGCCACCAAGGCTTTGACAGCCCTGGACTGCTAAAAGAAAGTCTACAGGAAGATTATGGAAAGCTTGGTAAGAAAAGTACAATGAAAGCTGCTTTTTTTTCCTGCTCTGCCAGTTGTTCTGTAGGAGGAGTTACACTCTACTGTAGTAGGATGCTGTTAAATTCTGCAAACCAAGATGAAAGATACAGAGAGACAGATTCCTACTTACATATAAAGGTTTTTTAACCTGAACTCAGTTAGACCAGAAGAAAATGTTGTTCCCCCAGACTGGTGTAATGAGATTTAATCCTTGCACAACCAGCTGTATTGGGATACAAACTATTCATAGCAGATTCTGCTGGTCCCAGCCAGGATTTCATTGGGTTAGACACAGTAGAGAATGCTCAGAAATGCGATGAAGGAGAGGCAAGGTTGCAGAAAAAAACATATGTTAGAATGTGTCAGCATTGAAGTGGCCTGTGAAAGGTTAATTTAACCATTCTCCACTTCTGGCCCCTGGAGGTGCTACACTTGCTTTTAATTACAGGCATGTCTGCCTTCTCTGTCTGAGCAAAAGAGTGGGATGTACTTGATGTCACCAAGCAAAACAAGCACTTCTGGTTCTTTCTAGGATGCTATTTTGCAGCTGGAGTTGTTTCTATATCACAGCTGTTCCAGATTATTTTAAAGACTCTTGGTAGCCTCTAAATGAAGCAGAAAGAGATGTATAGGAATGGCAACTACTTTGCAAGACCTCTATACTCACAAAGCAATTGAAAGTAAGTTTTGGAGAGGAATGATTTGCAGCACCCAAAGCACTTATAGACCTCATTAAGGCACAGGGTCACCTCAGAACTTTTGTCTGTGCTATGTAAGGATTTAGGGACTTAGAAAACTACATAGCCTGAATTGCTTTGCTTTGCCTTGCTTTTCTGCCTAAAAAACCTGATCAAACCACCTCTTTGGGGTGTGTGTAATTTTCTGCACATGTAGTTATATACTATGGTATTTGGTGATCCATCTTTCTTAAGCTAATGCTAATGCAGCTAATATGTCAGGCAAGACTTGCTCAGCATTATTAAAATTCATGTTGCTTTATGAATTTAAGACTTACTTCAGCACAATGCAAAGTATGAATTCAACAGCTGCACTGTAGGTTAGAGTAGTTTTAAGCTAATAGGAAATATAGCCATGGGAAGATACATTTATCAGTGGATTGTAGGCAGCTTTGTAGATGCTGCTTTCAATGATCAACAGAGCAATCAAATTTGCTTGTTTTATAATCTGTCTGCCTGAAAATTTTTTGCTTGCTTGGTCGTTTTTTTTTGTTGTTGTTGTTTTTTTTTTTATTTTTTTTTTCCAAATCTTTTCTCCTGAAGTGCCATTGTTTTGTAAAAGGACTGGTTGGACTTGGGTATAATAATTACGAAAAGAGGTTTGGTTTGGTTTGGTTGGTTTGGTTTGGTTTGGTTTGGTTTGGTTTGGTTTTGTCTGATGCCACTGGCACAGAGAAGCCTCTGCAGCTGTGTTTGGTTTCCAAGTTAATGCTGTCTGGGTGCTGCTGTCGATAGATGGTCTCTGAGCCCTGGCTGTCTATGCAGCTGTGAGAAGTAACAACATAAAACTTAGTATTAAAGTTTTAGTCAATACTAATTAAAAATCATGGTTAAGGGCTCTCATTCAGGAAACTGACTGCTGCTCAAAGCACTTAGATATGTTTTTAATTTTGTTTGTATTCCAAATATATTTCGTCTCATTACAACTGAAGAATATATTTTGAATCCTATGGGTTTACTCCTTTTTAAAAGCAAATAAATGCCTGGAATTCATATATGTGCTTGGTGGGTAAAAATCAGGATACATAACTGGAGTTTTTATATAGATTTACTTTTGGGAGCAGGTTCTCTATTTCTGCTTCCCTGCAGGTTAATTGTGCTGGGATCTGTAATGCTGCTCCCTTCAACTAATTTTTCCTGTGATTTCTCTTGCATTGTAAGCCTCATTCCATACATTTAGTATCACTGTTCATCAGCCTAATTACCCTTTGCTCCCACCTCCTTGGCACAGACCCTCAAACAGAGACTCAGTACTCCTGCCTCAGCTCCTGCACCATCTGCTCTTTCCAGTTTGGAGCCTGTGTCCGTGGTTTCCAGAGGAGCGTTGTCTCTGCTCTGCTGGCTCAGGCACTGCAGCTGCATCCCTGGCAGCTGGCTGCTTTCCTCACTTACCAACACCTGCTGGGTCTCCTCACGTGACAGTTCTTCCTTCCCATTTCTTCCTGTCCTATACAAAATACCTCCATCCTTCAAAAAAATATAATAAAACGGAATTGATGTCCTTCCCAGGAGCTCAGGGGGCTCTGCTTCTGCTCAGGACCAAGTCTGTACCTGCCAGGCACCGCCAGGTCCTTGCAGAAGAGAGGATGAGGAGTGAGAAAGGCACCTTCGTGCATCAGGGTGAGAAGCAGCCAGCAGGGGCTTCACAGAGTTTCTGCAGCCGTGCTCAGAGAGGCACCGAGGCACAGCATGACACCACGGGGACGCACACTGCCACAGCAGGCACCAGCAGGTCAGGGGAAACCCAGGAGAATCCACCTCAACAAACAGATTGGTCACGGCTCCCTGATCAAAAGCAAGCATCAGCAACCCAGAATGGCTGGGTTTGGTTTTGTTTGTGTGTTTTTCATATAATAGCATAATGAAATGGGTATTTACAATTGAGAACTTCATCAATATTACATCTGCAACAGATGGTGAAAACCTCCTGGCATGGACAAGTAATCCATTTCAGTGATGATGTCCATGGAGAGATCACGATCTTCATGATCTCCAGTGCCAGGCAGAGCATCTGGCCTTTTGGTCCATCTTTGAGGTACACGGGTGGAAACTCACAGCTGGCCAAAGAGCTGCCTGTGACCCCACATCCACACAGGAGCACCTGTGAGCCACGCTGGGGTGATGCTGACAGCAATTCATTGAGGGCTTTGTGACCTGATTTTAAACAGCTGCAATGAATTGCCTTAGCCTTGAATTTCAGGCCATTTATTTTGAGAGAGCAGAACACTTCTGTGAGATGCAGAGTCATGCTAGATGCAGTAGGAATAGATGACAGGATACCTGGCGCTTTTTTGGAAGATGGCCACTGAGTCCTTGGGGATGCAGGTTGCATCTGTGAGCAGCTCCTGGGCTGCTTTTTGGGTTTTGCAGCCCCGCTGCTGGCAGAATGGAGCTGGAGTGATGTTTTGCAGCACAGTAGCAGCAGCAGAGCTGCTTCAAAATAAAGGCACCAGTTTGGTGAAAAATGTACCCTCCCAAGCAGGAGCCTCAGGGCTGAGAAGGGCACTCAGCCCATCTCAGGCACTTACCAGTAAGGTATGTAAGACAGAAAGTATTTACCCTGGGGGAAAATCACAGCATTTTCACCTGATTATATGGATTTTACTTGCCAGTCAAGGTTCTTGTAGCTGAGAGAGATGTGAGACTGCTGTCTAAAACAGTTTGGACATCCAAACAAACGTTCTTCCCAGCTTGCAGAAATATTAGTAGTTGTCCTGTAGATTGTAGCTTGTATTTTGACTTTTGCTAGAGAAGGGAGCAGCCTGCCTATCAGTTTTTTCCTGCCCCAAGAGACCTTTTCATGACTGAGTGAGAATAAAAAGCAAATTATAGATGTTAACAGAACTCTCACTATTTGCAGTGGATGGATGCCATGTTGTGCCATACCCAGCCATACTCTGGCTCCCACCCCATCCCATGTTGGATGGAGCACGTGGCTTTCCAGGCACACTCGCCCACTGTGGAATTGTGCAGCTCACAGATCACAGTTTGCTTTCTCTGTCTCCTGCTGTCCAGGATCTGCCCCCTGCACACCTGGTTGATGGCATTAAGCCCTCACCACCCAGGAGTGGGTGTCAGTAGGTCAGCGGGCCGTGCTGGTTCTGCGCTCACTCCTGGGTACAGCCCGCAGCAGTGGGGGGTGAATGATTAACTGCATCTGTTCTGCTTTTGGCACTGAGACTCTGGACTTGCCTTCTATTCCTCAACCACTGATCCAGGAAAGCTGCCACTGAAGCCAGCCAGCTCTCCCTGGGTCTATATCCTGAAATTCAAAGCCAGCACAGCTGAACCCTAAAACAACAAGATTTCTGCTTTGATGCTGATGTGACAAATGCTAATAGCTATAACCACATGGGAAGACATGAATTTGTGCTCTCTTTTTGATGTGATCACTCATAATTATGTTGACTAAACTTTTAATTAAGTACACATTTTTTTAAAAGGGCATGGCATGAAGTGGTTTTGCCTTGTCTATACGATCTGACAAATCAAATTGTTTGCTCTTTTCTTGTAGAGGGAGGGAATTCTATAACACTATCTCTGTGCTGTGCCTTGCCCTGAGTCTCTTTTGTCTATTTTTTGTCACATTCTTGACCAAATACTAGATTGATTTTGACCCAGATCTGTATAAATTACTGTAGCAATAGGGTTGGAATTCACACCCACATGTACTGAGCAAAGGGCAAACCTATGGCCACAAAAAGGGCTGTAATGAAACCAGTGAAACAAATGACCCTGACAAGGACAATGCACGAGAAAATTGTGATAATGTTTTATGGCATGGAGCAGAGCATGGCTTTTTGCCCTCCTAGCTTTAGCACATAAATTCTCACATGCTCCATTGCTATAGCACCTGTTGCCCTAATGGCCTGGGGATGGAAGAGCCTTTGCCCACGTGCAGTAGTGCCAGCATGCTGGCTCATGCTTTGGGAATGACTGGAAAAAGAAAGAGGAAGCACAGAAGTGTTAATTTGGAGAGGCACTTTTGCTCCTCTGAACCCCATCCTGTGTGGTCAGACAAGGCAGCAGATAACAAAATGGACACTTTTCTGCCAGAGACACGGAGATCTAAAATCACTGAGCTTCTTCATGTTTATGAGTGATTAATGTAAAAATTAATGAGGCTTTAATGTAAGTAAGGAATAGAAATGACTTAGCCCCAAGATCATGGAGTTTCTGCAGAGCAGAATTGCTGAGTGATTTAGCAGAGGACTAAATAATGGACCTAATCTTATGCATAGCTGTGAAAGCACTTCTCTCTGTTTATTTAAAATGAAAACTCACATAAATGTGTGTACAGATCACTGTTGTGCAAACTTTTTTCTCTCCCATGTAAAACTTTTGTGTTCTCCCATGTGAAAACATCACTGAAGGACAATCCTGGCTGACCCAGATACCCCAAGATGGCCAAAACCTAGGTTGGACACTCACACCAGCTGAGGATCTTGACATGAGCAGGTGGCATGCACTGGGAAGGCACAGGCAAACCGGTTTTGCTGGCTGCTGCTGCTGGTTGTTGCCACAGCTGCTCTGAAGGGTTTCAGTTATGTAATCTCCAGTGATTTGGTGTGAACCTGTGCAGATTCTCCAATTGCCAAGACAAGGTTGCTTTGCTCCTTTCCCCATGAGCTAGCAGTGAGGAGCGGCACAGCTCCCCAGACAAACCCCACCTGGCTACAAGCAGACTATTTTGACTCTACTTTAGCAAAGGAGGGTTGGCTGGGGCTGGAGTAAAGGCTGCCTCTTCCTATCTGAATGATGCTGAAAGTTGCTGGGTCGTGCAGCATCCTGTGGATGACGAGCTGTTAGAGCAGGCTGCGAGCAGCAGTTCCTGCCTGAGCACAGCCAGCCCTGCAGCTGAGCCCCTCGGGCTGTCAAGGCAAAGGGGAGTCTGCCCCATGCTAATTAAAACTCTTTTCTCAACTTCTCCTTGGCAAAGTGCAAAGAAATCCTCTTTTCATGCCCAATGACTAAAAATAAATCCTATTTTGGGTTTCAGAAGCAGCCGCATGACTAAATGAGCCTTTCAGTTTCATTCATGTTTGCTGTCTATTAATCTGTTCTCCTCACCCTCAGCAGGGTATGACTCAGGGCTTCACATTGTCTTCCTCCCTGAACTATCTGTGTTTTGACTTTAAATTCTGCTGTCTGACGCAAAGCATTGCTGAAATCATGACAGTTTGATCCAGCCAGCTCCCAGGAGACTCTTGATCTTTACTGGCTGGTAAATGTAGCACTCAGAACAGCTATGCAGAGCAGATATCGATATTTTTACACCAAATGTTGGTAAGCAGATGTCACAGGCTTGTGAAAAGCCTTGAAACTCCACAGGAGAAAATATGTGAGTATGTGTGTGGGAGGCCTGGAGATAAAAATAATTTGGTGGTTCTATGAGAAGGCATATATTCCTTAATCCGTTGGTGTTTTGCTATTCCTGTACCGGGCACTCAAAGTGGAGGCTGCTATACTGGAACAAGTATAGCAGTAAACTCCTTCCCTGTTGATGCACCTGCTGCTTTTGCAGCTCCTTCCAGCCCAGGCTTCTCTGCCCCTCTGGCCCTGGCTGAGCTGATAGATCCCATTCCCTGCCCTGAGCAGGGGGTCTCTCCTATGGGGTGGAGCCTGATTATCCCAAGCTTCAGGCATCCCATAGTAAGTGCAGGGCAGCAGGCTGGGCTCCTCCAGCAGTCACTGGAGAAAATGAGAGGCACGGGAGGGGTGACAAAGCCCCAGGGAGGGACTCTGAGCAGGCACAGCTGAGGCTCAGCTGAGCCCAGCCCTGGTGCCGAGCTGCAGTGGCGTGCAGGGCTGATTGCCATGGCCATGGAGCACTGCCCATCCTGAGCCCTGGGGCACACCCCCTGCTGCAGGGGTGGCAGCCCAGCCTTGCCTAAGGCTCCTCTTCAGAGTCATTTCTTTTATAAGCAGGCAGCCTGAAATCCTGAACTTGTAAATGTTGGATAAAAGTCCAGGTTTGGTTTTTTGTTTTTCCTTAGCTTTCCTGTTCTTGAAATGTCCCCTCAGGGAGGCGTGTAGGGCAGGCTGGTGTTAAACCTGCTTAATCTTGTTGCAGTGTTGAATAAAGCTCAGTGATCTACAGCCGATGGACGCTTGCTTTGACATCCCTGCAAAGCCCTTATTTTTCCTTACAATGCTGTATTTATCCCTGCCCTTATGGCTTTGGAAATGAAATTTGAGCCATTTATTGTGCACTAAATTTAGGGAGGCCAAAAAATATTTGCATACAAATATGATTGATCTTTCAAGCATGCAAAATGAGCAGAAAATAATGAGTTTGATGTTGGACATAAGCAAAGCTCAAGTATTTTAAAATTAAAATTAAATTAAAGAATCTGTATCTATTACGGCAGATGAGCTTTTTCTGAGGAAAGAAAACCTCCTCTTTCTCATTATATATAGAGTAAATGAAGACATTCAAGTCAGATATGGACTGAATTTTAAATGTGACAATGACATTTATTCTGCAGGAGATGTCATTTCTGTAATGAATTGCAAATTATTTTTAGTTGCTACTAGAAACAGAAGAAGGGGGGAATAATCAATATTGACAAAACCCTGCTTTATTTTTAAGCAGTGCTGATCTTGGTGGCACCAATTAGAGGAGCAGAGAGCTAGAGCTGCAGAAGTGGAAACCATTCTGGTGTTTAGAAAAGGGCCACAGCAGCCAGACAAATGTGCTGCCTCTGTGTTTCTGCTGAGATGGTCATTCCAGCAAGATCACTGTTCCATCCTCTCCTGGGAGCTGGGCAGCTGTGGTGGGAGGCCATGTGGTTCTGGCCACCATCACCCCACTGGTGCTGGTGTGTCCTGGGGCCTGGCCACAAGGATGGTGACCCCAAGGCCCTTTGGCAGACCGTGCTTCCTCCTCAAGACAAGTTTCCTGACTTTTCTTTTCCCACTGACTGTAGGGATGATGATATTCCAGCTGGGGTGTGACAAAACAGAGTGGGCTGGAACCCTCCAGTCTCTGCTGCAGTGAAGTTCCCCTCCCAGCCCCATGCCCTCTTTCTTGCATGAAATGAAATAAAAGCCTTTTGCTGCAAGGGGCAGGGTTGATTGATTAACTTTTATCTTCTCATGATGCATGACTAGGTAAGGTAGAGCATGTGACACAGCAAGCTGTTCAGAGAAATCACTGCGGATAGAGCTGGGCTGCTCCCAGGATGCACAAAAGGATGCAGCACGGCCAAAATTCACTCAGAAAAACAAGATTACCCAGCTCCTTTGCTTAAGCATTTGATATTGAGCTAATTCTAATGCAATTTCCTAAAATTCAGAGATGCCGTGATGTGATCTTACTCTTGTATAAAATGCCATGGAACTTCTGATGACAGAACAGATCCAATTTTCTGTTGCATGACTCATTCTGAGGAAAAGAATGCTGTACATTCAATATGACCAAAAAAAGTACATTCAGTAAGGCCCTCCTTATAGGGCTGTGTGGATGCAATCAGTCGTAAGCACAAAGTCCAGACTACACTCTTTGATACGGAGTAAAATTGACAGATGGATTGTAGAGAGCCTTTGGAAAATTTTATCCCCTGGACCCAGAATAGCCACAGCAGAGACCTAAGCCAAGTGTCTGCCTGACTTTATATGTTGTAAATCTGAGGTGAGTGGTTAAGGAGGATGGAATCTTGCTCATGTGCCAAATAATTTGGGTTGTCTGAAATGCGCTCTAATGCGGAAGATCAGATGGATGGGGTTCAACAGGATGATTTCATGGGAAAGAATTTGCTCCATAAGTATTAGTCATTTGGTGACAGAATGCACAAGAGCCTGCTGGAAATACCTGCAGAAGCACAAGAAAATTCCTGAAAGTCTGAATTGAGTAATTTTCTCCTGGGTGTTTTTTGTTATTATTTTGTTTGTCGGTTTTGATTACATTGGGCATTCCGTCCGTGGACTGAGGTGTATTAGCAATAGCAATGTCTGCAGAGCTGTGTTTTGTGGGCATTCAGAGCCCTGCTGAAGGGGATGTGATGCTCAGCAATACAGTTCCCAGATGCTCAGAGGGCACTTGGACCTTGCCCTGTGTTTACTGCAGCAGTCCCCTTCTGTTTCCCTTCCTTGGGGTTGCTATCACGGGCTCTAATGCAGTATTTTTTTGGCTCTTTTCTTCCTGGGTCTGGTAATGAAAATGAGTGTGTTGGATGGAATCTGGGGCCAGGATGAAGCTGCTGCTGAAGAGTTTCAGTACATAAACTGATAGTGTATTTTACTGATAACACTACATGAGGTGAAACAAGATCTCTATTTCCAGATCTCCATGTCAACTACAGCAAATGCAGCCACAATTGTCTTGTTGTCTGTTCATGGCTACAATTATTTCTAGCTTACTGTTCTTACAATAATTTAATTTTGTAATGTTTATTGGCTTGGAAGGTACATTCATCCTAGGTTTTTTTGCATTTTGTGCTGTAAAAGGTCAAAATTGTCAGGAAAGATTTATTTTTTCGGGAAAGGGAATTCTTATTTAAAAGCCAAAGTAAAACAACCTTTATATAATAGAAAGGAAGCAGAAGGAACAAGCTAAAACTAAGCATCAGCTGAAGCCATGTGTTACACCTTGTGTTTTATGGCATGGTGGTATTTACTCACCCCACTGATCCAGGTGTGCGAGCACTGCCCTTTTAGAGTGCTGAGAATGGAGGTAAAACCATGAGGGCCTTTTCAGCAGCGCCTAGCAGTGGTGCCAGGGATGGGTGGTCCCTCCTCATCCAGAGGAGTGCCAGCCTGGCCCCTGTCCCATGCCACAGCCACTGGCAGAGCCAGAGCACACAGGCTGGGATGGGGGCTACTGGGGCGGGAGGAACCTTCTGCCTTATCTTTCCCCAACATGCTTCAGTTTTTCCATCTACCTCAGACAAACAGTGGAGGGCTGTCCTTCCCTCCTCAGCCCTCTCCCTCAGGAGTACCCATCTCCAGTTGGTCCAGAGCTCCAGGGCCTCCTACACCTGATGACAAGGCCACAGATGCCATGAACTATCCCTGCCCTGTGACAAAGCCAGAAATGTGCCACAGTAGCTCAGTCAATGAACCACAAAGAAAAAATAAAAAAACCCTGCTGGCCATAGCTGTTGAAAGGCCATCTCCTGCCGAGGCGTGGGCACAGCCAAGCACACACACACATGCACACAGTCACACTGACCCTGGGGTGCAGAGTCTTCCTCATAGCTGGGCTCACACCCACCTCCAGCCCCTGTGTGTTCCCAGCTTTGCTCCTGGCTCACAGCCCTGGGCATGTGTCCCTGCTGCTGGTTTGGCCTGCACCCACCCGCGAGGTGCGGGTCACCTTCACCCACCCCCGAGGTGCGGGTCACCTTCACCTACCCCCGAGGTCTGGGTCACCTTCACCCACCCCCGAGGTGTGGGTCGGGTTTATCAAGTCTTTCCTCCCAGCCTGTGGGATCTGAGAAGCAGAAGGTATTGGCTGTATCGCATCTGCTTTTTTTTTTCCTTTTTTTCTTTTTAAACCTTCTTTCCCTTTCCCCCTTCTTTCCTCCTTGCCTTGCTTTTCTCTTCTTGTTTTTCCTCGTGGCTTTTTTCCTCTGTCTTTTTGACTTTCCTGCCCGTGTTTTCTTCCCCCCCGTTTCCGCCGCGGCCGGCTGTGTGCCCGCCCGCCCGGGCCGGGGTCGCTCCGCCCGCGGGGGTCCCGCGGNGCAGCAGCAGCAGCAGCAGCAGCAGCAGCAGCGCAGGTAGGGCTGATGGGCTGTAGGGATGTAGGGATTGTAGGGATGCAGGGATGCAGGGATGTAGGGATGGTAGGGATTGTAGGGATGCAGGGATGCAGGGATGTAGGGATGCAGGGATGCGGGGGTCGCAGAGCTCCAGGGCTGCGCAGGGGGATCCGGCGCCGAGAGAGCGGTGAAGTCGCACCCAGAGCCGGTGGTGCCGGGGCTGGGGCTGGCAAGGGAGCACATCTGTATAAAATGTGCCCCTATCACCTTAAATATTTTATACAGGACTGTCAGCACCGCCCGCGGCTCAGGCGGCAGGCTGAGCGCTCCCGGGAGCGGTGGCACTCAGCCGTGCCGGGTCGCCGACGCGGCACTTCAGCGGATGGGCGGGGGGTTCCCTCGGATGCAAACACCCTCCGAGTCACTTCCCAGATGTATCCGCATGCAAACAGTCGTCATATTCACTAGGACTGCTGTGGGTTTGGGCTTTTACCCCTCGTTGCAGTTTGTTTGTGTTTTCTGTTCCTTCCACAGGGTAAAGGGTTAGAGATACTTTTAAACAAGACAAATTTACTGCAGTCGTGTTATTTATTGCAAAAAAGAAATGGGAGGAATTGTGCATGATATATTTATTTTCCCTATGGAAAAGTGTTGTAAGGCTTCACCTAAGACTCAGGGCAGGAGCACATCTATAGGAAAAACCTATTAGTTTTCATAGATAAATTTCACTGGATACGTTAGAGTCACATCAGAAACAACTGCTAGGAGAATGAGAGAGAAAATTACTGCTACCATGGAAACATCCCAGAAAGGAGATATTTTCTGTGTCTGTTTGTTAGGGAACTTTTTTCAGTCTGTATTGCCTTTGTATGTGTTAAATTTTGATCGTGATTGCCTCATTTTGTAAAAGAGGTACTTCTTCATCTTCATTTGTTGGCTAAAAGATGATTTTCCTGTTTGTTAGGTGCTAACAGAGGAGAAAATATGCTCTCCGTCTATACTGGCTTCACAATTATCGATCTGGAGACAAAAGAACTGTTCTAGCATGTTGTCCTTTGAGAGACACAGGAGAGGATGTTTACAATGCTTCCTAAAGATAGGCTAAATGTCCTATTTCAAAAACAAATGTGGAATTAAAGTCTGAAATATTGAGGAGGAGTCCTCTTACCTTGGATAGTGCTGTATATTTAATGACAAGATTTACGACCCAAACTCGTAGCTTTTAAAAGAAGTCATTCCCAAATCTGTTTGACAAGGCTTTCAGATATCATCTACCAATAAATTAGAAGTAAAAATTGGCCTAGAGGCAAATGCACAGAGAATATGTAGAGAGGAGCCAATGATCTGTTATTCCTGCAAAGGAAATACCCAATTGAGCAACATCCTTGTGGAACACTAAACTAAACTTTGCCTGGCTGCATACATTTTGATTTTAGTGGGATGCTGACAGCCCTTGCAAAGGCTGTAACAATCCAAATTGTATGCAGCAAAGGAGAGTGAGTTCCTGGTCTCTGTGAGTGGGAGGTGCTTGGCAGATGATTATAGAATGACTCTTCCTTCCCTGTCCCTTGGAAAGGACAGTTTCTCATGTGCTAATCAAACTAACTCTGTTAATAACCAGTCTCTGCTGAAAAAGAAAGTCTTAATCTAACATATTTGCTACAGAAATAGAAAATTAGGTGATGAAGGTTTTTTGTTGGGGTTTCTTTGTGGTTTTTTGTGGGTTTTTTGCCTTTTTTTTTTAATGGAGAAATACATTTATGTACAGGGCTAGTGCCTTTTCTGTGACAGAAAATGAAGCAATGTGTTGGCTTTGTCTCAGGGCAAACTCAGATCTGGAGGGTGGGACCTTCTAATCAGCTCTTGAACTAATCATTTGTGAAATCAATGCTCAAAAGTATCCAGGCTTGAAGTCAGAACTGTTTGGGGAAATTGTTTGCTATTATGCCTGTTAGCCTGCTCATGCATACAGAAGGGAGGAAATAAGCAGCTCTCTGAACTGAGTGCTTTAATTATTTAGTTAAGTACCATTATGTTAAGGACAAAAACTGAGTGGAAAAATCTACAAGTGAGCTGAAATGAACATATTCATGCTCACTTTCTACTTCCAGCAGTGGGTAAACACGGGTGTACACAGCTCTTTCAGGCTGTCATGAGCCACCAGTGTCTCAACAGGAGGCTTTTACCAAGCCAAGAACCAAAGGAGCCAAAATAGGTCAATTAATCAAAGCAGTTTCTATCTTTATCATTCCTTTCTCATTATTGTACTTTATTTATTAATGTGGCTGGATCAGAAAAGAGCCTAATCTGTCCTGTGGCCCCAGTGTACCAGTGCCTGACTGTGTCCTAGGGAATGACTGATGGCAATTTCCCCCTGTGCCGTGTGGAGGGTGCCCAGCTCCCTGCAAGGTTGGGCTTTTGCAGCTGTACCCTCACACACAGTGATGCTGTAATCATCTTTATTCTGTCAGAGACATATTTTTCCCAGTTCTGTTCCAGTGTTTATTTTTGTCTCTTATAGTCTGGGCAGACATGGGCTTCTACTGATCTATTCTAACCAAATTTGCCAGTGGTCATGTTTCTGCCTGTCCTGGGACCTGATTCAATTTCTGCTGAAGTGAATGAATAAGCAAATGAATGAAATCACTGCTCAGAACCTACCTAGTCAGGCTCATTTCTAAGATGGGCTTTAAAGGATTCAGTAAAATTACTTTGTACCTTTAGGATAAATTATAGTTTTCCTCTCATATAAGAGATCATTGCCCTAGGAAGATGACTCACAGAGTCATTAACTGATATTCACTTCTAATACAAATAATTTTTTTTTAATGAAATAGCAAAATAAAGGAAATAATAGCTTCAGTACTATCAGTGCTGACAGAAATAAGCTTGCAAGTAATTTTATATGCCATGTTCTCCAGTTCACCACATTAATTTTATTGCAGTTTAGCGCCATTCAGCAGTATTATCCTGGCATGAAATTAGATGCCCTGTGGAGCAATCTCACAAAATATTTCTGTCTGTAGATTTAATATTGGTATTTTGAGCAACATTTAAATGTATGAATACACCGATTTTGTCATTTAGGTGCTTTGTTCTCAAGATCAAAATGACATCTGGGCATTTCATGAGTTACATAGGATTGGTGTTTTGTACTTTGGTACTGCCATTGGACATTTAATGTTCATAAAGCACATGGAGCATAGAGATAAGAAATATCTTGCATAGCTCTGTTTCCTAAGCCTGTCTCCATGTGTTAACAGCTTCTTTTCTTCTTCTTCTTCTTCTTCTTTATTTAAAGGAAATATTTTAAACATGGCAGAAACTAAAACCTTCCAGCCTGGAGCAGCCTTTGCTCTCACCTTTTTCTTTGTCCTAATGTGTTGGGTTGATGCAGCCTCCTTCCAGCAGCACCAGCTGCTTCAGAAAGATCCAGACTATGCAATGAAAAACTTACAGAGGCTGCCAAATCCCGATATGATCAAAGCACTGGAATACATAGAAGACCTTCGCAAGCAAACCAACAAGGGGGAAAGCAGCCCTGATTACAACTCTTATCAAAGTGTCCCGTACCTCCTCCCACAGAGAGAAGGCAAGGATCAGCTTCACCTCCCAGATAATGTACGGGATTCTCTGACTGAAGACCAGTCCCAGTGGGTTAAGGTAATGCTGGAAGCCTTGCGGCAAGCTGAGAAGGAGTCAAAAGCTGGCCCAAAGGAGAATAAACCTTACGGCCTGAGTTCAGATAACAGCTTTCCAGCTGGAGGAACTGATGATTATGAGGCTTACAAGTGGCCTGAGAGATGGCAAAAGTACCTCAAAATGCCACTTGGGCACTATGAAGACGGTTCAAGAGACAGTCCCTTCAAGCGTACCAACGAAATTGTGGAAGAGCAGTACACCCCCCAGAGCCTTGCCACGCTGGAGTCAGTGTTCCAGGAGCTGGGCAAGATGGCAGGACCCAGTAACCACAAGAAAGAAAGGCTGGATGAGGACCAGAAATTGTATACAGATGATGAAGACGATGTGTATAAAGTGAATAACATCGCCTATGAAGATGTGGTTGGAGGAGAAGACTGGAATCCCATAGAGGAAAAAGTGGAAAGCCAAACCCAGGAAGAGATAAAAGATAGCAAAGAGGAGATTGATAAACACGAAGAGGAGATTGACGATGAAATGAAAAGGTCAGGAAAACTTAGTTTCCTTGAAGATGAAATAAGAAGAGAAAATAAAGATCAAGTGACAGAGGATGTTTCAAAACTAATGAATTATTACCTGAAGAGGCTGATGGGTAGTGCTGGGAATAGGAAATTAAGGACTGGAGGAGAACTTGAGGAAAAAAGAGCATCCATGTTTTTGGATAAACAACTTGATCCTCAGGCTATAGCTCAGCTGATAGAAATCTCAAGGAATTTGCAGATCCCTCCTGAGGATTTATTAGACATGTTGAAAGCTGGAGAAAAAAAGCAGCTTCAGAGTGAAAGGTTGGAAGCTGAGCAGGAAATGGAATTCCCAGAAGACCTTGATGAGATAACTGAAACCAATCTAGGACAGAGCGATATATTTAAAAATAATATGAACTCTAAAAACGGGTACATGAAGCAGCCTCTTATTCCAGAAAATCTACCTGAAGACCTCACTATTGAAGATATTGTCAGCCTTCTGGGAAATGACAATTTAGCTAATCAGAATCCCTCCTACTTACTAAATCATCTTAATCAAGAAAATGATTTGCCAAGGCTGTCTTACATTCCCAGAAGATTGAAAGGACACCTGTTCTCTAAAGGAGCATCTGCCTGGATGAACGATTTGGAAAGGCGACAAACGGAGTATGAGAAACTGAATGAGAAGGATGAAGAACTGGCCGACTACTTGGCAAAGGTGCTGGCAAAATACCCCGAAGTGATCAATATGAGCCAGATGAAACGAGTCGCGGCTGCAGCCTCTGAGAGCAACCTGCCAGAAGAGGAGCACCTGGAGCAGGCCATCCGAGAGCACCTAAACCAGCTGGGACCACAGGAGGCTGCCAAGCTGGCTTCACTCAGCAAAAGGCTCTCCGTGGCCGGGGAAGGTGATGACACACAAACCAGGCAGTACCTGGATGAGGATATGCTGGCGAAGGTGCTGGAATATCTAAAACAGGAAAAATCAGAGCTTGAAAGAGATCACATCACCAAGCGAGCAATGGAAAACATGTAATTGTTCCCCAAGTACTATTTCTCTTCAATGTGTTGACTTCTATCCCAATTCAGTTGTGATTTATTCCTGCTCTCCCACTAAACAACCTATGGTAGACTATTTACCATTGAACAGTCTGCATATCTTTCTCAGAGCTGTTATATTGTTTATTGATATACTTATATGTTATAAATTATGGGGCAAACAACAAATTGCTTCAAGTGTTTTAAGAAACAATTTAATGATATCAAGTAAAAGTATAATATGTAAACAAATGACCTTTGCATTGTTAATAAAACATGATAAATGAAGAGTGACAATTATAATTTGAAATTTTTAAGATTAATTGGATTATTTTGTTACTGTCTGTAGTGGTTTTTGTGCAGTATCAAATAAAAAAAATAAAGCATTATATAGATATATATATATAGTTTTATTTACAAGGCTTTTTCTATTCAGTGTTTTATTGTTGATGAATAAATTATTTCTGGACAATCGACTGTGTTTCTTTGTGACAGTTGATAAAGTCAGACTAATTAGAAACATATTTTTTACTTCTACAGATGACTCCTCTGAAATATATTATTTTTCCTACAAAGTCAGTTGTAAGCATAAACTAGTGGTTTTCTGGGCCATAAGAGCATGAACTGGTATTATCCTAAAGGGCAGGGGGTACCCAAAGAGCTTGCTTAAATTAATCAGGGTAATAACTGCATCATCTACAACTGAAAATTGGGCCTCACATAATTGAGGTGTATCAGTACCTCTTGGCAGCAGGTGGAACACAAATGATCTGTCCAGCTGAGATAGACTTGATGATGAAGCTCTGAAAAAATACAAAACAAACCTTCATATGTGAGCTCTGGGAAGTCCTGCTGGAGTAGCTGGGACGCTCTGCAGATGAGTCCCCCTGCATCTCTCACGATGACAACCAGGCAGAAAGAGCCAGGCTGCAAGGTAAGGCAGGCAGGGAACTCCCCTGTGGGAACAGCATCGGTTTGTCTGATAAAAATATTGTTTCCTTTTTCATGAAATGACCATTACATGTCACATAAATACACAGAAAACCTTTACTATTCAGCACATTATCTGGACACTTGAAATGTCTCTTGAGCTCCTGTTATGACCTGCAGTTGATGGTCTGGAAAGGTTCTGGCTCTTTTACAGAAGGAAATGTGCTTGCATAACTCTGTGAGTCAGATGTGGTTTTCACTGGGACAGCTCATTTCCAGGATTATAGTTTAAAAGTGGCTTTCCCTGTGGTATTCTGCAGCAGCTCATCTGGGCTAAGTGGGGTGGGGATGATTTTTGGCAAGACAATGTCTAATGAAGAACAAAGGCTGCAGAAATGAAACTTTATCTTCAGTGTTGCCATTACCCTGAGAAATCACTGCTGACAGGAGCTCAGCCCCTGTTCCAGTCATTATTCCTTGAATACACACCAGAAAATAAAATATCTGATTTTCTAGGTGTGTGTAGGACCTGGAAGAGATGTCACAAATGATGACACATGACAGGTGGGAGTTCCTTAGCATCATTCCCCTCCTGCCATAGCCTGCAGCACTCCCTTGCCCTGGGCTACCCAGGCTCCTGAGCTGACCAAAGCCCTAGGGAACTCTTTGACTGCCTCCAGGCTCTTACTCAGGGAGAGCTCAATGAAAATTTTGGATACCAGAATGATTTTGGATCTAAGAAACCAGTAGTACAAACCTATGTGTAAAAATCTATGCATAAAAGGACAGGTGCTGTCAGACACTGTGTAGAAGAGGAAATAATCTTTGGAAAATCCTAATCTTGGCATGAGTGACTACATCACTTTTTAGAAGACCATCACACTCATAGTGTGTGCAAGCCATTGGGGACTTTGTGGTTCATCTTCACAAACAAGAAAAGGGTGGTGTGCTTGAAATAACAGAATTACTCTCTGTCTAACAGAACTATATGGAACCATCAAGCTGATTTCAAGATAAGAAGATACGTCAGTACTTTTTCCTCTTCAAGCCACAGAAAGCAGACAACTAATCTCCCTTTGAAGTGTTTTGTTTCTAACAAACTATCTGCAACTCTATATTGGAATTAAATGAAATGAGAAAATATTAAATAGGCAGCACTCTCTTGGTAGCTATAGCTGCCTCTTATTATGCAACCAAGGCTCCCGCAGAAGAGTGATAGTTATACCTGAATATGCAAGACAGCATTATCCAAATGTACATCCCATCATGAGATCTGCTCCATTAAAGCACTCCAGAGCCTCCCCCTGCAGAGAGGCTGTGCAGTGCTTAATTGTTCTTAATAGCCACGGCTGCTTCTGCTTTCATTTGTCTGTGGTTTGGGTTTTCCTTATGGGTGCAGTGGGACAAACAGTCATGTTGTTAATAATGCACACAGAATGCATAATCCATAACAGATACACTATCAAGCTTATTATTATAATTATATACAAAATAAAATGACCACCCTGCAGTTTTCACTTTGGCAAAGTGAGGAGCAGATTTTTAATTTCCCTTTTGTGTTATGATTTGACAGCATCCCAGATGCAGCTGGTTTATACTATCTGTGTCAGTGGCTTTTGTCCAGCAAAGAAAATGTTTCTGCTCAAATCTTCCTTCTAAAACTTGCTTCATTGAGTCCTCATATTTAAGGTCCTCCCCAACACACAGATTGAACAGAAATTCTGTATCTGGTCCTAATACACCAAGCTACTGAACCTCTTCCTCAGGATCTGAGGTAGTTCTTTGCACATACACTAGAATTAGTTTATTAGTGCCCGTAAGAGTAAATGCTGTTTTGTTTTTTTCATTAATTCATATGCTATTGCAAGTGCTTTGTTTACATCTGCCTCTTGATGGTTCCATTATTTTGTCAGCTGGAGCTCTTAAATGAGAACAGTTGTTGATTCAAAAATTAATGTAACCAAATTACCTCGACTGGAGAAATGAGATTGTAGCAATTATTGCCTTCTAAAAGGGTATTTCCACAGTGCAGTGGAAGGGGGTTGGCTTGCATGTAATGTGACAGTTGTAGCTGTTTCCCAAAGCACTTTACAAGACACTCGTTTGCAGGAGAAGCGACAAAAGCTATGATTTTCTTAACATGACAAAGGGGAGCCAAGGCTGGAGCACAGGCAGCCTGAGCTGTGCTTTGGCTCATAGCTTTATTCTGCCATTCTTACTGTTACTGATGAGAACACTAATGATTCAGACCTGCATCTCCAGACACACCTGAGCCAGCCCCATCTTCCATCAGTTCGGTCACACATGGCACCGCGGGAGCAGAGGAGTTCTGTGGCCAAGGGATGTGCAGTGGTGGCTGCTGTGGGAGCAGCATTCCCTGGAGCATCCTGTACCTTCCCCCAGCTCCACAGCACTGAGCAGTGGCTGTTTACTACATGGTGCATAAATCCATACAGACACAGCTGGATGTCAGCTGCACTTTGCATTTGTTCAGCTACCCAGGCGCCTCCAGAGAGGTTAATGTGAGCTACAGGAACTCCAGTTAGCAGCAGCAGGCAGGTGCAGAGCCTCTAGTGCATAAAGTGGAAAGGAGAAGCCCTGAATCAGAGCTGATTAGCTGAAGAGCCACCTCATTCCTGACTTTTGGATCATTCAAAAACATTTGAGATTGTTAATAATTCATTTGCAGATGTAGCAAGGCTCTAAATGTGGCTGATTAAATGCATTTGACGTTTCTCTTGAGAGAGGCTGTTATTCCAGGAAACCACTTGGTATCTGCAAATGTCTTGGAATTAGTGTACTCAAAATTACGGATTCACTCACAATGTTTTCTCTTGTAAAGAAAGAAAAGTGACCTCTGATTCCAAATGTAATGTACCCTGGTGAATAACTATGGCACGGTTATTTTAAAAGTTCCCCACAGCCACTCAGCAGATCTGCTGTGTAATGACATGGTCCAACGTGCAGAGCTCTGCCTTCCTCTGCTAAGACAAAAACCTGCAGCCCATGAGCAAGGCAGGTCCCACACACCTGGGAAGGAGGTCTTAAAAAGGGGTTGTTGGGCAACTGCCCAGCTCCTACAATTGCTGCTCAGTGATATGCCAAAACCCCAAAACCCTTCTGGCATCAGTCTGAAAGCAGAGCTCCATGATTTACCCTGGCATAGAAGCCAGGCTCTCTTGGAATGCCTTGGTGGGAGTGCCACAAAGCCTCCAGGTCCTCTGGGCTGGATGAGCAGGATCCAAGACAGAATCTAAAAGAAATGATGAGCTTTATGACATCTTTGTGTCTCCCTGATTACGTCAGCAAATCTGGGTCCACTGGGTTTGTTTGCCTTCTTGCTTAAGTTAGAGTAAGTCTCTTCAGGGTAGCTGTGGGGTACATTTTGTGCCCCTCCATTTAAATGTTTCATGAGAACTAAGTGTTTATGCAAACTTGAGCACCTGTTTATCCAGTGGGTCACTCACTTCAGGGCAGTTTTCCTACTACTCTGCAGTCACCACCATTGGGACACCTCATCCACTGGAAACAGTGGGATCCTTCCCTGACAGAACTTTGCTCAGGGTCACTTTGGGAAAGCCTTTTTGGGTTATTTTCCTGTTGTTATTTCCTAAGCTCATGCCAACATCCAGAAAGGAGGGGCACAGCATCTGTCTGTTGAGATCTCCAGGTGAAACATATGGTCATTCTTTATTGTCTATTAAAACTCTTTCCAAAAGCATACTTCCTTTAAGTAGATCTTTTTTCCTAGCTCAGATTTTAGATACCATTTAGTTTCCCACTGTATGTATCTTGAGCCTGAATGTGAAAAGAAACCTCCCATCCCTACTTTTCTCTCTCCTCTTTGACCTAAAAGAAGGTATGACACTGCTTGGATGAGATGCAACATATAATTTCTGCAAAGAAACACATTTTGACCATGGCTACATGTTTTACTACCTGTTAATAAATGTCATAGAGGCCAAACAAACGATTTAGATCTACCAGCACTTGTAATCCTACAGTAAGTATGTAAGAGCCAGGCCAGGAACAGCATATACACGCAAGCAAAAGGGTAAAAACAAAGATAAATCATTAAATGGCAAGAATCCCAACATTCCTTGCTTGTTATTCATGCAGCATAACAAGAGAAGATGTGTTAAATCCCTGCAAGTAAGTTTTGGGATGGAAATATAATCTGACAAGAAAACTGTTTTCTACAAGGGTAAATTTACTCAGATCCAACACACTATCAATTGATTTTTTTCTTACAAACTTGAATGCAACAAGGTAGAAACTTTTTGATAGTGATTAGCACACTGAAAGAGACTAAGGAAAAAAAACCAACTAGATTGGAAGATTTTATTCTGTCTGTAAGTCTGCCACTACCACCATATTCTACTGGTTAACTTAGACAAGAGAAATGTTACTGTGCAAACTCATGAGCTTTTAGCCTCACCTGTGGCTTCACACTTTGCTTTCCTAGAAGCAAGTCAGGCTGAACTTTGTTTAAATGTATTTTTGACTTTCCAATTTCTATTTAAAAAATGCCAGCCCCCTGGCCCTGACCCAGAGTGTATGGTCTGAAGCTGGTGCAGCCACAGTAGCATGAACTTTTAGGAATGGCTGGGGCACAGTGGCTGCTCTAATGCCAAGATGTTGTCTTCTACACTCCCGAGCCTCCTCCTGGTGACAAAGGAGCTATTTCATCCATAGGATCATTATCTGCAGGGAAAAGTTTATGGATATTTTTATTCTAGAAGAAAAATTACTGTTGAGAATGGCATAACTGTAAAAAACTTAAAGGAAAGCAGCCAAATCCTCAAACTTTATTATTTGTTACTTTTTTACTTATTACAAAAACACTGATTTTGTTTCATTTCATGCTGTTTCTCCTTTGCTCCTTTTAGAGTCAGCACGCTGCGCTTTTCTGATGCTGCACAAGAGTTCAAAGCTACTGCCTGCTTCCCCTTTTGGCAACACCTTTTGCATCAGTCTTATTTATATCTGACCCAATGCAGGTGGATCTAACAACTTCACACAGCTCTGTGCTGCATGATGCTATTTGTTTCTGTGCCAGGAAATTTTGTGATATCCCACGTAGCGAGGCTGTTTTTAAGCTGAAGCTCATTCCCAGCCCAGAGAAGATGTGGAGCAGGAACCAGCATCCTCCACCATGGACAGAGCAGGGCTTGACACTGCCTTGGCAGCCCCATGTACTCCTTCCCAGAGTGGGGACAGTCAGGGACACCAGTGCAAACACTTGGAGACGCAGTGACAAATGTACAGCTCAAACATATAGTCTCCTGTGTAGTTAAACAAACCACTTTGCAGGGGAAGCCGCAGACCAGCTCCAGTTTTCTTCAGTGCTGCCGTGGCCATGAAGTTCCTTTCAGGTTAGAGAAACATGCCCTCTGTGGGGCTGATCACTGCTTCATGCAGAGACGGCCACATCAGACTCCAGACCTCTGGGCTCCAAACTAGGATGCTATTTACAGATCCCCCTCAGCTCTCCCCACCAGCCTTCCAAACAGGCTCTGAGTATCAACTCTGAAAAACAAGCAAACTATTCAGCACAGATATGGGAACAAAAGGGATGGTAAGTAATTTGGATATTAAAAAATACACTAAGATAAATTGCGGCAGGCAGGTCAACTGTCTGAGGAACAATATTTTGACAACAACCTTCCAAGAAAATTTCAGTAAAATCAATACTTGCTCAAACACCTTTTCCCATCCATCTGATTCACAAGTAGGCAGCCAGAAAATGTGATTAGCTTTATTTCATTAACCCTGCTAAAGGTAACATTTACATTTTTAACTTAATACTGGATGCTTGCTGAAGCGGTCTCCAAAGCCAGGTGATGAATGAGGCTGGGGAGGCCCCCCATCCCCATCGCTCGCCACCACCATGTGCCATGGAGAAGATAAATGATAATTGGGAGCCTGGCATGCTGCAGAATAATGGAATCATCTGGGGAAAATGGGACTGGAGACTGCCTGAAGATCAGCATTCCCCTGGGCAACCTCAGGCTTTGGGAGCCTTCTATCTTCAAGCTGACACCTCAGTGGTTACTTTCTTGGCTAACTCATTTGTTAGGCAGGTTGTGTAATTTCCTTTTCTTCCTTTTACCATCCTCCTGACTTAGCTCAGTGCATGAGTCAGTAGGCCTGGCTTAATCATCTTCTTTATAAATTCTGAATCTATTTTATTGTGGATAAAATTCTTGCTGATCACCTCTGACAACTTAAATATCCAGAATGGAAAAAAAGTGGGACTTCACCTTTGGCTTGGGTATTTTTTTTAATTAACTCCTGCCCTATAGCACCTCTCCAAAGAGGCAGCCAAAAGCAGCAGCAGACTGTTCTACAAATATAAAAAGGAAGTGACCTTTTAAAAATACATACTTTACACACCAAACTGCAGAGATAAAGTAGAATATAGTTATCCTATGTCAAGACCATTGAGACACTTGCTTTTTTCCTAAGGAAATTACTTTGCCTCATAGCTCACCTTTTTATAGTGTCCATTATTCTGCCTGTGAAATTCATTACCCTGTACTTGATCTCCTCAATAGCCTAGTGCTGATGTCCTTAGGAAATGAATTTTTTAATAGCCTGCTTGATGAACATGTGTTTTGTGGCACCTGAAAATAGATGTACTGCAATTCTAGGCTAGCTGCACATTTTACCTATTGAGCTGTACATTTCAGTAGCTGTGACTTTCTATGTGTGGCGATGGAAATAATTTAAAGAGTCATTTGCCTGACAAGATATGATTATTTGTCCTCCTACATACCCTATGAGTACAGAGTTGGATTTATAGCTTGACCTTTTTACTTTACATCTTTCAAGAGCCAAAGAAGAAGGTGTGCACTGCTTTATAAAGCCTTGCTGGGTGAGCACAGGCACTGCAGTGACGTACCCCCCTTATAACAAAGACTTCTGAGATGTACAAAGCAGCAGGTTCTTTAGTGCAGCTATTGCTACAGACAGCAAAAAATACGGAAGGAGAGCAGGCAAGACCCTACTTGACATTCATAGGTTAGGAATGCGGTGTGGGGGCCATTTCTGCCACCACTTGGGCAGCAGGAGACAGATCTTCAGCTTGACTTTCTCACAAGGAAGGCCCCTGCCTTGGCTCATCAGTGCTTCTGTTACTTATCCATTTCCTGGCAAAAGAAACTAAAGACAGGGATGCTGTTCTTCTAAAAATATTACGACTTTTGGAACTGTGAAACAATTTGGCTGCCTAAAACTGGGCATCTACATTAAAACTGCTCATCTTCCTAAGCTGCTGTGCCTTGGCAAAGCTAAGAAAACATTGGGGCTGGCTTTTCCTTACAAATACCCACATTGTGTACCTCTGTGTTACAGAGGTAACATATTGCACCTCTGCTGACTTCATTGAGTACAAGGGTTGGCCATGTAGACCAATAATTACATGGAGACAAATGATCTCCCCTGTCTTTGTCCTGTTTGAGTGTGTGACAGCTCCATGTGCAGCCAGGATCTCTGGAGAGCACCCATCCCTGCCCAGCAGAGCCCCTGCTCTGCCCTGTGCCCCAGAGAGCAGCAGGCACTGACAGGGTGTGGGAACACAGCTGTGACAGGACCACCTTCCCCAGCCCAAGGAAGAGCAGAGCCAAAGGATGGTGTCCAGGGGCTCTGTGAAGATGCAGCGCTGTTTCCCAGGGGCCCCACATGAACATGCTCATGTGCCTCCTTGAAACCCACCCACTGAGCATTTACAACCTTCTCTAAATGGGCAGGGCACAACTCTCCAGTGTCCTGCAGGCATTGTGCCATTCCTGCAGCCCTCAGGATCTGGGCTACCTCGGGACAGGCCTGGACCTTGGCTGGGGAGCCTCCCCTGGGTGCCGTGCAGGGGGAGCCCTCCCAGGGGACAGCTGTGCTCCCAGCTGTGCTGGGCAGAGCTCCCCTGCCCTCCTCTGCCACGGGCCACTGGGTTTGGGCAGGCTCTGAAAGGTTTTTTTTTTCATCAGCCTGAGGAACACAGAGGGTAGTGGCTGGGGCCACGTAAGGACAGACACACTTATTGTCTATCCATGCTACATTTTCTCCAACACTTATATGAATCCAAACATTATCAAACCCCAAACACTTCATTTCACACAACACAAATTTTCATACAGCTCGTGAAGTTGTTTTTAAAGCTCTTCTATAAAAATGAAGTACAAACTGAAGGCAAGAATCATCTGAACATAAAATGAACTATATTCTCTTCTGAAAATTCCCTTTCTGTTTAGCTTCTAAGGTTTTTTACCTGTTCAGGAATCTGCAAACTGTTTTACTCAAAGGGGACTTTCATTTTTCAGGATAAAAGATCTTGTTTTAAGAAAAGAAAATATCATTCTCCTTTCTCCTTTCTTAAGCTAGAAAGTAGCAAATAGGATCGTCTTTTCAGCATTTCTGTGGCCGATAGCATCTGTAAGAGGCTTTCTGCATTCCTTCTGGCAAGAGAATTAGTGGAGAATTAAATATCATAGAAAAGTGTTGAGACACAACTACAGCCTGATGCAAATTATCCTGCATCAAGAATAGGCTATCCTCCTATCCATGGAAGTATTGTTATTCCAGAGAAGTCTGTCAGGGACCATTACTGATAATAGCATATAAAAGCTGTAGTTCTGTTCCCCAGAACTAGCCAGTTTGCTTTCTTTACATGTAATTTAGAATTTGATGTATTTTCAACTTTGCAGTGCTGGGAGAGTGGTTCAACTGACTTTTAAAGTTAATTTCAAGAATCCAGTTCAATTTAGCAAGTAATTTGCAGAAACCAGCTCTCTTATTGCAGCACGATTTTCTGCCCATTGGAGAAAGCTCAAAGGGGAAGGAAGACAGTGTCATTAGCTACCCCACATAATACTCTCTAACACAAAATGCACTTGCAAGTGGATATATTAAAGTGCTGAGATGCCAATTATCTACTTCAATGTAAATTATTCTTTTACTTACAGGGTGGGTCTTCCTTAAACCTGAAATTGCTGCAGCTCTGATGATAGCACCGAGTCATGAGATAAATGAATCACAGAGTCAGGTTACTGCATCTGCAAAGAATATTCTTGAGTTTGTGTGTGTGTGTGTGTGCATGTACACATCAGGTGGAGCAATTCCCAAGGGAATTTCTGGTGAAATGGCTCCTGCATGCTCACAGGGCTGGAGGAGCAACCAGCTGGAGCTTTGGGTCCACCAAAGGGCAACATATCCCTCCCCTTCTCCGCTCTTGTCCATGGCCCCTTTAGGTGAGTTCACTCCTTTAGGTGATCTCACCCTTTCCTGGGCACTCCATCAGCTCCTCCAAGCCAAGCTGAATCTGCTCTCAATGAATCTGCCACCAGCAGTTTGGTGGCAAGCATGCCAGGGCTACCACAGACAGCCTGACCTGGGAATTTTTACACCTGTTCTGCTCTGTCAGACTGCTCCAGTTACTGGTCCCCCTGTTCCTCACCTGCTTTTAGAAGGCCAAGTTTGCAGTGTAGCAAACATGAGCCAGCAGGGAGGAAACAGGCTGTGTTATCTTTAAAGACAGACAGCTGGAGGTTTTCCAGAAGTATCTAGAAGTTTTTTCACTGCTGATTTCTTTGCTACACCCAAGATGAAACCAAAGCCATAGGGTGAGCTTCCTGCACAGCCAAGCCAGCTTTCCCAGCCATGCTCCCCCACATCCCCCAGCAGTAAAAGCTCTTTTCACCCACGCCTTGGGACCCCCAGTGCTGCTCCCCATTTCAGCACGGGCTCCCTGCATCTTACCTGCACCAGCCACACCACCACCTGTCTGCCTGTGCTGGCAATTAGGAAATGGCAACTGGGAGTCTGGGGGTTACTGCAAAGGGTTCACACCAGTCCAGGAGGTACACAAGCCTGTTGCTGGTCTACCTGAACACAAGTGCTGCAGCCCACACTGACCCCAGGAAATGTCTAAGAGGTGCAGGCTGAGTGAGAGATGATGCTCTGCAATGCACACACAATCAGGCTTTAGCTGATCAGCTCTTGCCTGAGGTCATATAACACAATAAATACAGAAATGGGATTATAAGTGCATCAGCCTTGGCCTCTTCAGTTCAATTTCTAGCAGAGGAAATGCTAAAAGTATCCACATGTACTCTGGCCAATTAGTTACCAAATGTTTCTGCAATATCTATAGCATCTTCACAATTCAGAGTATTTGCTGTTATTGAGAAATATTAAATTTTACTACACTCTGGTTTCACCTTTTGCAGAGCTGTAGCAGAGTCCATTATCACATTGCTAGCTGTGCTCTGTTAATGCCTACAGAGAAATTAATGGCAAAAATCTGATTGCTCTGAGCTCAGTGGGAGTCCACCACTGCCATCATTATCTCCCAGACTGTGTACAGGCCTTTAGAGACCATGTCTGTGAAATATGTCCCATCCCTAAGGCAAAGTTCTAAAGCTCCCTCCTTTTTCTAATGCTGTTTCTAAGCTTTAAATCTCGTGTTAAAATCTGCTCTAACTGGTTCCAAACCCTTTCCACAAACCTAGAAAGGATTTTGTTATGTTCCTGTATTTAAAACAGAAACATTGCTCAAGTTTTTGGTAAAAACAACGTAGCTGTTGCAGGACACTTACAGCTAGTCAGTGGGAGTTGTTCAGGTGACACAGACAGCCCCAGGACTGGCTCCACATGCAGCTAGGGAGGTACAGCCTGAAGGAGGCTCATGGAAAACAACAGAACTGAAAGCACCCAGCCTCTGTGGTCACTTCCAGAGACTCCCAGCAGCCATCTCCATCTCCTGCTGTTTTCCAGCACGTGCAGAGTCAGGCTGGTGCTGCATCAGTCCTGATGAGATGTTGGCTCTTGTTGACAGCAGCAGCTGCCTCTGCAACATTAGTCACACATGCAAAAGAGCTCAGCCAGCTTAGGAGAGACAGCAGCATAAACTGTTCTTCAATTTCCTATTTTGTTATCTCTGTACATCTGATTTGCTTGTCTCATGTCTCCCAGGCTTGATCTCAAGAGTGATTTTTCTGCTGGGGTGATTTCTTTCTACAGGAGTATCTGCCTTTGCCAGGCTGATTTTGCAAGTGGAAAGGAACTTCCACTGTAACAGATTAATTTAAAGAAGATTAGTAAGATTAGTTGAACTATAACTGATCTGTGCTTTTCTTGTTGAATGAAAAGCATTGTGCTGCAAACAACAGAGCCAAGGGCCAGCCCTTCTCCGTAATTATCCGACGTTGCTCCATGTATTCTGGCTTTATCAGCAGCTGCTTGCTGGTAAATGAATGATAGCTGCTGTAAGGTTCTGGTACTGTACACTCACAAGCACACAGAAAAAAAGGACAAGGAAAAATTTCCAATCATTCACAGTACAGCACTGCTTTGCCTCAGGAAGGTGGGCTCAGGGTCACAGCTCTCCCCAGCACAGCACAGCAGCCAAAGGGAGATTCGTTTGTAATGCACCCAAGCTGTGCAACCATCAGAGACTGTTTCATGGTGTTAATGGAAAGACAGAGGTATTTCTAGCTTCTCTCAGACTTTTAGAGCTGTTTTCTAAGAGCTACTCCTGCCACTCTGAATTGCTTGGGCGATAGGTTTCCCACCCTGGGGCTCCCGGAGAGCTTTTGGGCCTGCCTGTGGTACTCAGCCAGGCATGATTGCTGGGACTGTGTCTTCTCCTCCAGACACAACTCCCTTAGCAGGAGCACTGACCAATAGAGCAGGAACCAAGAATTTTCCCGGGCACCAGAGCTGGCGAAACACTAACACAGCTCTGGGCTGGGCAGAAGCAGTGCTGTGTCCAGCGGTCACTTGGACAAAGGACAGGAAACTGAGCTTATCATACCCCTAGTGCCCCACACATCCCTCCCCTCCAGCATGTCTCATGGGCTGCTCCTGCTGTACCCAGCCAGCCTCACTGCCACAGTGCTTTCTGCCACCTTGTCCCAGCAGGGGAAGGCATGGCAGCAGAGCCCCATGACACAAGGGAGTGGAGCATGTTTCAGCATTTGGAGACTGCAAGAGGCCAAATCTAACCAGAAGCAATGGATCTCACAGAAAAAAAACCCTCCCAACTGAATTGTGTTTACCTCAATTACACAGAAAACCACTCTGTGGCTGATGCTAGACAGGCTCTAGTTCTTCTTGTAAACAGCAGTGATCTTCCCCTTCTTGCATCTTCTGCTGCCTGCTTTTTTTCCAGCTCAGGAACCTGAGGGGAAAAAAAAAAAAAAAAAAAAAAGGAAGACAAACAAAAGAAGAGAAAGAACAAGCTTGAAGCACAGCAGGTCAGGAAGAACAGAGAGAAGGAAGATCAGGAGCTCCTGTCCTTCCCGTCTCAGAGCACACAGGCAATCAATGACATGAAAACCAGCAAACACAGAGCTGATGGAAGGAAAAACTATTTAATCTAACACATAATCAGACCAAAAAACTGTGAATGTGCTCTGAATGGACATCTAGGGAAGGACATAGAGAAATTTGAACAATTATTTGTGTATCAAGAATAACAGCTTTAGCAGTTAACAACCTCCTGTGTGTGTGGAGATGAGGTAGCATGGCATATTCCCAGTTGAAATCAGTCACGATTTGGAGAAACCCAGTTAGAAATGCAGTCTGGCCATAACAGCTGAAAGCAAGGCTGCTGGGAGGTGCCTGGAGCACCCTATTTGCTGCAGACCCATTAAGAAGATGGACAGTGGCCCTGCTTTGCTGTGGCAGCCCTGAGCCCTTTTCTCTGTGACACTCCTGTTGTACCCAGGAGCACATGGCCAGTGGCCATCAGCCCATGGTACTGCAGCTCTCCAGCCTGCACCACACACCAGTGCCTCTGGCTGCCGCCTGTGCCCTGTGCACTCACCGTGTGCAAGGAGAACAAATCAGTGCTAAAACACCTAGGAGAATGTTCAGGAAGTAGATTTTATTACAGCCTGTACAAACTCCATTTGCAGCTTCAGCACACCAGACTATTTATGAGAGGAGTTTTGCTGCTGGAGATAATGAGACAGTTTTCAGCAAAGTGTAAATCTGCCACTGCTTGAAGGGGCTCCAGGCTGTCAGAGCACAGATCATCATTGCTGAGTGCTCTGCTAATACTGTAAACAGTGATGACATTTTGAGAATTGTTTAACTGAGGGAGGAGGTTTAAGTCACTTCTCCAGTAACATCTAATGGGGGGTAAACCTCTGCAGATCATACATCACAGCTCTGGCAGCTGTCTGTAGTGTCTTTAAGCTACATCTTTAAATTATGAATAATGCCTATTAAAAAATTGTAACTCTTAGTTGTGGTAAGCACATTAGGGTAAGATGCTGTCAAAAAGATTGGAGTATGGACGCAGTATCTGTCCTCATCCCATGGAACAGATTGGAGGATTGGCACACCATTACAGTGGTTTATTGCACCTCTTAAAACCAACACACTGCAAAGTGCTTCCCACCAACAATCTTTCCACTTGGATTTGAGTTAAGCCCTTCCAAGTCTGAGCATCCAAGAGCATGAGAAATCAGTAGGATGCACATTTTAAGGAAGTCTTTTGTAACTTTGAGAAAACTATTTCCTCTGCAAGGATTCATTTATCTTGTAGCAAGGTAACTTTGAGGCAATGCCAGAGGAGTGTTACGTCTCCTTCCTGTCTCCACAGCAAAGAGAAGCCCTCAGTCTGTCCCTGAGACCATGCTCGTGTCTGTGAGGTTATTTCTGCAGCAGTGCAAGGGGTGTGTGAAAGAAAGCCTCTGAGCAGTACCAGGGTATGTAAAACTTTACCTAAAGGCAGTTAGTTTAGCTTTGAAGTGTATTTAGCTTTCAAGGTGAAGTGCAAACAACCCTTACATTGATAAAGCCAATGTTAAAGTTACGGCACGTATGTCCCTAAATTTCAGTAAGAGCAGGTGCCTCCTTTTGTCCAGGTTTGTGCTGGTCCAGCCCCTCTCCCCTGCAGGGTCAGGGAGAGAAAGATTGGAGCATGGAGGCTCCCTGGCAGAGACAGCCTCCAGCCACTGCTCAGTGCGCTGCAAACCTCGCAGCACAGAGCCAGCTCAGGGCTGGGGACGAGGAGATGCTTCCCCAGCACAGCAGCGTGAGGGCTGAGCTGGTCTACAGGATGGTGCTGAGGCCACTGGGGTGAGTCACCAGAGGGATTCAAGGCTTCCAAACCCAAATGTGCACCACCTGGCACCACAGGGCGGGGGCACCAGCACAGTGCAGCAGTACCAGGGGCTCAGCTACAGGAATATTTCTCATCACAGAGAACCTGTGGGACTTGCAGGCTCTGGGGGTGGGTGGGAAAACCACTGTGGCTCTGCTTGCCCCTGCCTCCCTCCATCCTCCAGCTGGGGAGGGGTGGAGGGCAGGCACAGTGGCCGAGCTAGTATTTCTCTTATCACACAGACCAAAAATAGCAGCTGGCCTTAATGCAGGCTTTTTCTCTAACCACTTTCTTCTAATCAGCTGCATAAAGGCCAACCACCACCTATCCACCACAGAGCAAGATAGAAATGCTGAGCAGAACTGCCAGGTCACTCATTTAACCTCAAGAGTTTAATCTTCTGGCTCTTCCTCCATGAGCAAGGAGGGGGACAGCCTCTGGCCGGGTTAATGTCATAAGTGAATTAGCAGCACCATCCATAGGCTCGCAGAAGGAAAGAAAATCAGAGCAGTACCACACAAGGAAAGGAACTTCTGGCAGCTTATCCCAAGCTTTCTGGAAGGGCAGGCTACAGGCAATCAGAGCAGCCACAGAACACAGAAGATACCATTTTATAATGAATTTTCCCCCCAGCAAATGTAAAACTTGTTAAAAGCTTTACAACGGCACTGAGAAATAGCTGAAGAAGGAAAACTGGTTTCAGTAGCACGAGATTTCACATACCTTCTGTGAAGAAGCAATCCTCAATCTTAGAAGTCCTACTTCAGTGAGAAACTGTAAGTTATGGTCCATTTACACAAGGTTAACTACAGCCTGCAAGGGCCATCCAGCTGGGTGAAACCCTGTTTCTGAACCCAGATCTGCCCATTTTTCATACATATCATTCATCTGATAAATAGACATTCTGCTGGCTCTCAATCCAGCACGCTGACACTGTTGGGGCTCACCACACACCCTGGGCCTGACCTGTCATGCAGCTCTGGCTGTAGCACTGGAGGATCCCTCCTGCACCAAGCCGGGTCTCCAGCTGTCCCAAGCAGCCACTTCACATGACCCCATCTGACCATCAGCCACCATGTCCCTGCACTGAATTACAGTTGCACTAGACAGGTCCACCCTCAGATGAACCAAACCCCCAGGGAATGCGATGCACACCGTGGAGAAGGACAAGTGTCCTTTTCCCCGGTGGCCTGCCTCTACTGACAAGGCATGGTCCCACAGGCAAGAGCTCTGTGCCTCCCAGACTGCCTCCAGCTGGCACAGGGATGAAAGTGCTTTCTTGAGAAGAGATACTGTGTGTTCAAACCTGTGCAGGCATGGGAGAGTCAGTCGCCTGTGGAGTGCTCCAAACACAGACTCTGTGCCCAAAGACATCACTGATACCCTAGAGGATGAGGGGTGAGACATAAGTCCTTGTGCAGAACACACAGGAAAGAGACCAGCACCACTCTGAGACTATTCCAGGCTGCTGAGGAAGATGCTCTGAGGTACTGGCAAGCCTCAGGGATGCCAAGATTTTTTGATGTCTTCTATGTAGGCAGAGTTCCACTTTGACTGGAGTGGTTTTACCTAGGGGATTCGAGTCCTGTTTGCCTCCCCTCTCTCTACTCCAGCTGATGGGGAACATCTACAGGACAGCAAGAGTTTTTGAAGTGTGACTGAAGCTTGCAGCTTGTTCCTGCAAGAACACTCCTGTAATGAAAGTATCTCACAACCAACATTTCATTTAACAGTTTGCCTTTACCACAAACTACCAACATTAAAATGGGACAAACTGACAAACACACCAGCTGCACCTCCTACTCTGCACAGCATCCGAGACAGCCACTCTTCCTTTCCAGCAGATTATTTCCCCTGTAGAAGCCAGCTGCCGATAATATCAAGCTCATCTGTTTTGAACATTAAACTCTCTCTATTTCTCACTTTCTTGGTGGCCCTTTGCCATAGAAACCTTCCTTAGCAACAGGGAGGCAGAGCAGCAGCAGCTCCAGCCAGAGGCATTCATGAGGCAGCCCTGGACCCTCTGTGTGCCACTTCAGGCTCTGTCTCCCCAGCTTACCTTCCCAGCAGAATGGCTGCATTGGGAAACTGTTTGAGACTTCAAAATCACCTTTTGATTAGGTTCCCTTGGCCTGGTTTATGAACCCAGCTCACCCAAGGGAAACAGTCTACACCCACTGAGCACTGGAGTGACAAGGATGATTTCTGATGTTTGTAGCCACGGGTACAGGGGGTGACAAGAGGAACCTAGAGGAAAGTGGGGAGGATATGAGAGGTGGAGCATCTCAATACCGGCTCAGGAGTCACTATGCTGAAGTGGAACAAGTAGAATGGCTCAGAGCACTGAAAACAGCCCTGAGAACTCCATGGAAAAAGAAAATCCTGAGCACAATCCCATCCTGCCCAATCATTTGAGCCTCACTGGCCAGCAGGCAATGGCCTCCAGTGTATCTGAGCCTATGGGGAGTACTGGTATCTGAGATGTTCTAAGAGTTTTTCCTGCCAATATTTCTGCTGTATTTTGACTTGACTGCTATTTCTTTTACTGGCTAGAAAAATCAGTATTTGCCTCTCTGATGGGAGGCATGCTGTAAAGAGAAAATCAGGAGCTGCATGAGACAAGGGGAAATGCCTCAGTCCTGTACTGCCACAGGAGAGGCAGCAAAGAGAAATATGGGCAAGAAAAGCTGGCACTTCAAATTCCTAATCAATCAGCATCCAGGCTGTAAAAGAAGTGGTGAAGGATCAGAGACAGCATTGTTATTGCTTCTGTATCATCCTTCCTCCAGGCTTGTGCCTTTCTTCTCCCAATAGCTTTATTTTGGCAGGCAGATAAAGCGGTGTGCATGTTGCTCTGAATTTTACACTTCTTTCAGGGAAGTAGCTGACTTTAGCTCTGCAGGCAGGAGCAAGCCAGCTCTCCCTGTGCTGCAAAGCAAGTCTGAAGTGGAAACATCTCACCAAGGAGAAACATCTCAGCCCAGGTCCAGGCTCAAGCTAAAGCCAGTGATACCCCCTCCATTGTGGAGCCTGCTTGTGTCCAGCCACCTTGGAGGCCAAGTGTCTGACCAAAGCTTCCCCAGCTGCCTCCTCTCTGGAGAGCCAGCACAAGGACGTGTCTCAAGTATTGAGGCAGGCACTAACCACCATTTCCAGTCTCAGGAACCTGTACCTTTATCCTTCCATTCTCTGACTCATCCTGGCAAAGCACCCTGCTGCTACCAGCATTACACGATGACTCACTGGTAAACCTGCACTGCTCTCACTTCCAATCCTCCCTGCCAGGTTTTTCATTATCTGCTCTGCTGCCTGTGGGACAATCATCTCTGGGGAGAGCCCAGGAGGTCTGCACCTCCAAACCCCTTTCCCCTGCTCACCTCTCAGCACAGGACACAAACAACTGCAGGCAGCCAACCTGAATTCACAAGCCCGGCTTGTAGGGAATAGGGAACAACCAATTTGTCCTGCTTGTCCTACGCAGTGGGAGCAAATACTTTTATCTTGAAGGGTTGCAGAATCTGCAGAACTCTCATTACATATACAGGAAAACATTTTTCTGTTTTTATTTGCTAGTTTGGTTTCACATTTTAATACTTTCTAACAGTGACAAACATTTCTGCTCTTAGATGAGGAAGCATTTGTTTATGCCTCCGACCAAAACTCTGGCCCTGAGAGGGCTTAGATTTAGCACCTTAATTCAACAGGGGAACAAGAGGCTTGGCTTATATGATTTATTTGATATGTTTGATCTTGAAGACATTTGAAAACTTGATTATATCAAAGGCTGCTATTTATGAATTCTGTTTCTCAAATATAGAGACAAAAATCTTAATTCTTAGATGAATGCTTATTGAATTAAATAAAGGAATATTTAATTCAAAATAATTAATTAAAAATATTCAAAATATTTAATTCAAAAAATGAATGGCTTTCATTACACATGCAGGTATTCTCACGGACTGCTATGAGTAATAACATAAAAAGTTAATGAAAAAAATCAAACTTGCTAAAGGCTAACTGTAACATATCCTTCACCATCAAAGAGAGAAAGTTTCAAGACTTAGAACATTCTTAACACAAAGTCAAAAGTGAACACTGCTCCTGAGAAACAGGCACCACCTAAACAATAAGGGTAAGGTGCCAAGGCTGGGCAGTGCCCAGTTCCCAGGAACTGGGAGCTCAGGTAGCTCCATTCAGGTGCAAGTAATTCAAGAAAGTGGAGCTGCCTTCAAGCCTGGCTTACCCTCTGGGTCTCCTCTGTGGAGCAGGGGACCTCAGCAGGCCTTTGTTTCTGGAGAGGAAAGGAGCTCTGCAGAGCCACGTGTGCCAGTGCAGGGAACCAGCAAAGGCAGCATAGGGCAGAGACAGCAGAGAGCTTCGTTTTCTGCAGGCAGGAAAACTCAAAATACCTGGCTTATCTACAGAATGAAAAAACCTGGAAATATGATCCAGCATAAAGCCTACCCTTAGTGCCTTATTCTGATCAGATCCTCTCAAAAATGTTTTGCTTTCTTTTTCTTCCAAGAAACACAAATAAAAATAAATAAAAGTGTCTTTCTTTATAAGTGGATTTCAAAATATTTCCTATTCTGATAAAAGAAAAACACATTACAACTTTGTTCTTCATATTTTTGGGTCAAATAAGGAATAATTCTTCCTTTGCATGTAAACTTTCAGGAGAAAATAATTTTCCCTCCCAAAGTTCTAACTTTCCCTTTTATATTGTTTTTTTCCTTCTCCATCACTATTAAGCTCAGAGTTTACAGGCACCCAGGGGTATCAGCAGTGGCATTTCTGTTCCAGTATGCAGCTGTAAGGAGCTGTATATTCACAGGGGAAGGGGAGCAAGGTGAGTTTTTCTCCGTTCCCATGCATCTTGCCCGTGCCCTGTTGCAGCACTGCAGAGGACAAAGTCTCACAAGCAGATGGCTGAAAGTCACCATGCAAGACAGGAGAGATCCCCCACTGCCTCTTCAGACCTCACACACTTTTTAATCACAAGGCAAGATGACCTTGGCTCTCTTAACACATTATTTTCTGCCAAAATTATGAAACCAAATTAGCTTTCACAACTGGGTTCAAGCACCGAATTTCCATTAGTAGTATGAGAAAAATTCATTGCAACCTACAGCTTCCATGCATGTGGTTCACACTTTCTCCACAGCCTGAGTACCAAATAAACACTTTAACTGGGGTTCCAGGGGAAACTTGAGTAGCAGAAAGGAATCAGAAAGCGAACATCATGGACGTAGCTAAGGAAGAGATGATCCCCTCCTCACCACCTGCCGGGCCTTAACCAGGCTGCCAGCAGCTCTGAGAGAGAAATCTTCCTTGCCAGCCAGGAGGCTTCCTGGAAAGTGAAAGGAAAACCTAAAGACTACTTCAAAACAGGGTCTGACTTCAAAGAGCCATGCTGGGGACCTGTACCTGCAGCTTTTCATATTTTTTTGCCATGTTGGATTGTTTATCATTAAATTATTCGTTCAGCCAGATCAGCACAACAAACCCTTTAACGGATCTTAGACTGAAAAGAGTTCAGTAAAACCATAGAAAGTAAAACCATAATTTTCCATGAAGAAAACTTTGATGTATCTTAAAATAACGGTTTTTTCAGGGGTAGATACATATTCAACCTTTTTTTGTCCCTTCCTGTGGGCTTTTCAAGACTTAATAGATCTCAGAGTCGTTATTGACCAGGCACAGCAGGTGTGGATGTTGGAGCATCTCTCTGGAATCCAGGATGAGGAGACTGGCTCTGAAATCCTCCCACTGCTGGTACACCATGCAGAAGCTCACACAGGAAAAGTCTTCTTCTCATGTCTAATCATAGAAGCATTTGCAAAATTTTCAACCAGGCTGATTCTCAATGAATCAGTGAAGCTTCTGATTTTTACCATCAAGGGCTTGGCTCCATCTCGTTAGATTCCGAAAACTAAATTGAACTATGTAAAAAACTTTCTTGCTCTTGGCCCATCCTTGTTATAGACCCTCCATTACCATTGTATTGGATTGCTTCATGACCTTTAACATTTATGCTCACAGCATCCTCACTGCAATGGAGAAATTTCTTCCTTTTGTAGGCTGGAAACTGAGACACAGAGAGACCAAAGAGTCTGATCCAAGAATACAGGACCTGTAAGGTCTGTACTCCAAACCTGAGTCCCTCAAGCTCATACCTGTAAGTGTTCCTCAAAATCCACCAAGTTTTAAGTCTGTCTCAAATGCTGGGCATCATCACCATCATCACCTTTTTCACACAAGAATGCTGGAAAAAACCACTCATCAGAAAGTCAGTGCACAGGACAGAAAGGAAATCAGATGCTCTGAAATTATGAAAGCAAGCCAGGTCAGAGAATCCTGGCACATCCACATTATTTATCCTAATAAATAGGCCTCTCTGGACCACACAGAAATACTCAGACTTTCTCCCTTGGCATCAGCAGCACCCAGGCCAGCATGAGTACTGGAATATTTTGAACTTGTCTTTCTCAGACACTTAGTGGGGAAAAAACAGCAGAAAGTTATGATGAAAGGGATATTATGTGGCTGTGTGACTGTCACCTAATGGAACACTCTCTCTGAGTAATTGCGTAAAGAGCAATTTTGTGGGTTTTATTGAATAACTCAAGATAATTTAAACTTCCATAAAAGGATAGTGAAAATAAAAAATAACTCTGTTACAGGAAGATACATCTTCACATAAAGAATTCTAGAGGTGCAACACTTACGAATATGTTTGAATTTTAACTTTTTCAGAAGATATTGCAGCATTTTAAAAGGAATAGTTTTTGTTCAGACAGTCCAATAATTTAGTTCGTAGCACACAAGTTCTGAATGTTGAGCACATATGATATGTACTGCATTCAGTATATAAGTGCTATACAAAACAAAATGGAAAGGAATAGTCCTGTTTAGAAAAATATTCTCAGCCACATAAGCCAGGCAGATAAGGGAAAGGAAAATTTTCTTTGCACATCAAATATGTCTCCTGCAACTGTGCCTACACCTACTTCACCTACCTCCACTCATACCCTTAGCACTTTAAAAAACAGACAGATTTTTTGCCCGAGATATTCCTGCTAGAGGGCTGCTGTAAAGCAATAACCAGGGGCTCATCTATACCATCTAAAGAGCCAAAATAGAAAAATTACATACAGGTTGGTTTTTTTGGGTTTTTTTGTGGGGATTTTTGATTGGTTTTGGTTTTTTTTGTTGTTGTTTTTGTTTGTTTGTTTGTTTTTTGTTTGTTTTTGATTTTTGGTTGTTTGTTTGTCTGGGTTTTCTTAGGGGAAGCATCAGCATCAAAAGATTCAGCCGTTTGCCCCCATCTATCCAGAATTACTGGTGGCAGATCAAGAGGGCTGGTCTTGTACCTTGTGCCTCCCAGCCCTCTGATCAGCCAAGTGCTAACAGAAGTTATCAGACATGTCACTGAAGACAAAACCACTGAAAACACATCCTGAGACACAGTGTCCAAATTTAGGAACTGTTTGCTTCTCTAATTTATTTTAGTTCCTTTAGTTTTCCCTTTTAAAGGAAACATCAACACCACATCTTTTTCAAGGTGAGGATTTTCTGAGCAGGGTTACTGTTAGTCTTGCTAGGGAAAAAACACCCAAGCAAACAATGACAAGCATAATTTGGTTCTCACAAAACCCCATACACAGTGGCAGGTAGCCAGTTTGTGATCTCATTTACACTGGGACAAAGCCATGGCAACAGCAGAGCCGAAGAGCTGGATCCGCTCCTGCTGCTCGGGAGATGAGCAGAAGTTTGCAGACAGCGTCTCCCAGCAAATGGGAAAGATCTAGATCAGCACTTGGAATGAGCAGCAACATGTTTACACATCACAGAAAGGTTTTCCTGTCTCATTTGGGCATTTTGCTGTTAAGTTTTTCAAGTAAATTCTAGAAAACCTGGGCTTCAACCATATGTCAGCTTGGCTGCAGAAGGAGGTCAGGGTCAGACCCACTGCCCCATGCTCCCTGGCACAGCTGCCTGGCCAAGTCACCACACTGAGCCATCAGGGCACCCCGCTGACCCAGCAGGGATTCTTCCTCTTGGGCAGTGGCTGCTGTGAGCTGGGAGATGTTCTGGGGAGTGTGGTAGCGCTCAGTGCTGAGTCAGACCAAGGGGGAATGACTCACCCAGAAACGTCAATGAAAGACAATATTTCTTCTATCCAGGCTGCCCTTGTGCCTTGTGTTGCCTCGTGCTTTTCGTCCTAAAGGACAGTGTCCCTTTGCACCTTTCTAGACAACAGCTGAGCAGTTTTTATCAACACAGAATTTCAAAATGCTGTTCTTTCTCGATGTTTCTCTCACAGCTTTGTACTGTGCCTGATACAAGACACTGTGTACCATTGCAGCAGCAGCAAGCGCAGCAGGAGCCACAAAGAAGGCTGGATGTAAAGCAGAACCAGGTTCGGGAGGGCAGGCTGGGTAGTCTGCAGACAGACACAGGACAGCCTGACTCCTGCTTTGGTGCAGCAAATGGCTGCACGCTTGTCCTCCTCCACCACTCTCCAGCCACTGTGACCTGCTGTTTGCTCCATGATGTGGGAAGAAACATCAGGTCACTAAGTCATAAGCATGACGTGCACATGTTTAATAGAACAAACTGTAATTTTTTGTACTTCATGATTTCAAGACTGTTTCAAGAAGAAAAGGCGAATGCTCTCTAGAGGTACAAACACTGCCATCACCCCTCGCTGGAGGCCTTGAGGCCTCTCTGCAGTCAGTGATGGGCTTACCTTCAGGCTCCTTGCTCCTGAAACCTTGTACCTACTTCTCTTGGTTTTGAAAGGTGGAGTTCACAGGCATCTGGGTCCACTGGTCAACCCAAATCATCTTCCAGGCTTGTGAAGGTGATAGCTTTATTTTGAACAGCCTCGTTACGTCACTACATAGCATTTGTACATGTGTTTCCATCTTCTTAAACAAGGGATACCATCTGCAGGCACAATAACAAGAGAACTACATGAGAAATAGAAAAACCAGATCTGAAGGGGATATCTCTATCACAAACAGGGCTGTAAATCAAGGCTTCAGTCATAAGCCTACCAAAATAGGCTTACAGGCCCCATATTAAGTTATTTATCTGCCATTGTCTCATGATCCATCTTACTTGACAGATCTACAGGAAAACCTGTACTTTTTAACAGCCAAGTGTAAGTTAGGGGCTGAAGAGTAGGTGATTACAAGATGACTCTAATTGAGAACTTAACACCATTTAGGTTAGAAACACCAAATATCATGCCTTATTTGAGACAATCCTAAGAACTGGGAGCACATCCTACCTTTCTGATAATGCTGGGAAGTTATTTTGCACCAGACTTTAGAGGTGGCACAAAGAACAAGAAATTTGCTTGCATGATTTCTTCCAAAACAGAGGAAAACACACACTCTAGTATTTCCATTCAAGCTGTAGCCCTAACATGTACACATGCTCTGTAGCACAAGAGACCTCCATGGCAGGACGTGACTGGGCATTCAGGGAATGTTCTCTTGGTCTTGAGAGGTCACTCAAGCCTGGCCAGTCAAGGGAGGGAGAAGAGGATGTGCCATGCTTCTTGCATCATCTTTGCTTTAGTCTGTTCTCCTTAATTTAGACAGACTGCAAATGTTCACTCACTGTGGGTCACACCTACCCACCAGCACATCACTGGGATCCAAAGAAGTGTTAGTGAGTGTGTGTATTATAGCAATTTTCTTAGAGAAGATATGAATAGCTGGCATTTTAATGGTATAATTAGCACCCATAAACCCTGCTTTCTAAGAATAGTCACAAGAAACAGAAATACGGAGTGGGAGCTTATAAAATGTTATCAGTTTTGTCATCTCTGTTGAGGAAAGCCTGCCAACTGGCCTCAATTCATCCTTCAAGGGCATAGTAAATGCTGGAAAGTAGATTTTCAGAACAGTTTTACTCCAGCCTCCTTAAAAATCTGAACAGTTTTCTGTTGCTCCTTCCTTGAACAGCAAAACTAAAGCATGTGACCAGACGTAAAAATTCTCTGGTTAATTAATGAATTCGTTAATTGTAGTTGGCTGCCATATATGAGCATTGAAGTAAAAAGCAGCAGTATCCAGTTATAAATGGAACTGACCAGGGTACAGCATGTGTACATTTGTATATAGGATCCAAGAAGCTGATGAACAGCAATTGGCACCGGAATTTGCACAGGTTCATTAAATACAAAAATTTCTGCAGATGTGGAGTAGAATTTAGGGGAAAAGACAAACCAAGAATCAAAATTTAAATCCAAACTTACTTGGCTCCAAAGCAGCACCTTTTTTCTGCTATTGCTTGGTTGCCTGTCATGGAGCTGCCCAGCTACACATCAGGCAAACTGATGATGCCAGGCAAGCCTGTGCTCCAGCTCCAGGCAAGGCACCTGCACAGCATCCCAGCACTGATGGGAACAGTCTGTGCCCCTTTGCTCCATCAGGGCCTGCACAGGTCAGTCCAACCTGCCTGTTTGCCTGGGTAACCTAAAACTCAGGTGCTCCACTTTCATTGTTGCAAGGTACATTCCCTTAGGTGCATAATCTTAATCACCCCTCTAATATTGTGCTGTTGATGTGGGATTTAGGTTCCTTTATCACCCTTGTGCTTATCTCTGCTGTTCAGAGCGGGTAAACACTGCTGGATTGTACCAAGTCACTGCTCTTTTTCTTCAAAACCTGACACCCATTTTTATTCTTTGTATCTCTCTCAAGAGAGGATTATAAGGTAGATTTGCCTGGCTTTTGCACAATAGTTAGGTAAACAGAGAGAAGATAAAAGAGTTATTCAGCTGAAATTACTTCTCCCTTCTTCCCAATTTCTAACTCCTGGCCCAGGCCTATACTGAAAATCAGGAGTGGCCTAAGGCAACATGAGCCTCTCAGGACTCACACATCTGCTCATTCTTTCCAGCTGCAGACATACACACCCAGAGAATAAACAATAGGTCCACCCTGCTTGCCATTTGCTTCTGTAAATTAAGCAACAGAGATCACCTTGGGAAAAAAAAACCCTACAAACAAAATGGCAAAGAAATTAATTAATAAATCAGTTTCATTTTGGTGGCATTGAATTCCCAGCAAGGGAAGGAAGCTTTTGGGAAACAATTTATTTTGAAAGGAAAAAGTCAGTTGATTCCACTGGGAAGCCTCAAAGATCAGCTGCAAATTCCACTTAAAGATACTGTAATGGAGATGAGCTAATATGCAGCAAGGTGTGAGTATATGTTGGTAAAGCACTAGATTGTGTTTGTAACAGAGTGCAAGTGACATTTGTGGGAAGGGATTGTGACCAGAGATTCAGATTAGAGGATGCAATTCAAAGCACTGGAGAAAAAGCAATAGGGAAACAACAGTAGTTATTTTTAACTCTTTGATATGTTTATGAGTTTTTAAGAGCTTTATAGACAGTACTTTAAAAAAGGGCTTGAAAAGCTGCTTTGATTGCTGGAATGGGAAAGATCACCTTAATTATTATCTCATCTCCAACTGAAGCTTAGACACTGTTTCAGGGAAAAGGAAGTGCACAACCTATTTTGAGATATAAAATGTCTCACCAAATCACCCAAAGTGGGACCATATCAAGTTATCATAAATTCTTGCAAAGATTTCCCAAGATTAAGAACTTGCTCAGTGAGAGGAAAGACATCATGGATTTCCCCTCCTCTGAGAAACAGGACAGCCCTGCAAAAGGCTTTGATAAGCCTTTTTGAGGCCTTCCCTAGGATGGGGTTATTAGAAAATACATTGAGTATTGAACACAGCCCCTTCATGGAGGGCTGATGACAAGATGCATGCTCACCACAATATCCTACTTTGGATAGCAAAATTTGCTCCTACACTGGAGCAAACCCATCTCGGAAATTAAGAATTTAGTTGCTACCAGTAGATGTACATTATTATTAAACTTTCTTTGAAAAGTCCTGATCATCTATCATTCTTGTAAATAATTCTGCAGTTTGAAAGAAGTCCAAACTGCCTGTTGAGGCAGTTAATTATCCACAAAAAATGAAGGAACTCAGTGCTACTATGTAGTTTCCAATAAATCTGAGGTGCTCAATAACAACTAGAATGGGAACTCGTTAGATTTCTTACAAAAATCCCAGACTCTTCAGATGAGAAAGGTTTGAGAGAAAGAACAAAACACAGGTAAACAATGGAAGAGTACTCTACTGAAATTCAAATATCACACATGGTTTCTGATCTGCTTGAAGACAGTCATGTTTAATGCACAGCTCATCAAGCACAATTGTCCATTCTCTTTGGAGCTCTTTGTTTTCCTCCTTTCTTCTGGCAATGTGGGCTTCTTCCTTTACAGATCCCTGCATTGCAAGACAGTCCTTTATTCCCTTGTTTCATCTTATGAAACAAAAAAAAGAAAACCCCTCTTGTTTCCTTTAGGGACCTATTTCTTCATGCTGATTTTGAGGCAAATCAAACTGTGCAAACTTGCTCTAATTTAATTTTATTTGGAAGATAAGCAATGGCCGTTCCTGCAAACATGTAGGAGAGAAATAGACTGCAGCTTTCTCACACATGAGAATCTAGGGAAAGGCAAGCTCAAACTAGAATGTCCTTGGATGGCTCCAGATGTGAATATGTCTGGATTTCCAACAGTTTTGCAAGTGGGCTTCTTGGCTAGGCTCACTAGAAACACAAGGGCAAGGCATGAAGGTCCAAAGGAGAGGCAGACCTTTATCATTTTTTAGCCAGCAAATCACCGAATCATAGAAACATAGAATGCTTTGGGTTGGAAGGGAGCTTGAAAATCATCTTGTTCCAACCTCCCTGCCATGGAGGGGAAAAGGTATCAAAGTCATCAACATCTTATCAAGCAGGGCAAAGATTTCATCCAACTAATAGGAACCTTATATGACATGCTTCTGTTTTGTCTAGCACACAGATATTCTCTGCATATCCCCAAGCAACCAGCAGATACCTTCTGCTTTCATGTGCCAAGTCCCCCATCAATGTAAAAGCTCTAAATTCCACAACAACAGAGCTGCAGTCAACAGAATTCATAATAGGAAACAGAACATAAACCATAGCTGGCTTTTAGGCTTTTCTCAGATCCAACAGCATGGATCCCTTGCATTCATTCTAATAGGAATGGTATGACTTTTTCTTTCAGAGAGATGGCTAGTTTGTTTGGGGTTTTTTTAAATATTACTACAAAACAGCATTGATATTTGCCCAGGTCTTAAGCTTCAAGGCACGTTATTTTCAGAGATATAAGGTATTAGCTCAGGAAAGACACCAATTTTGAATTTAAAATTTTTTCCTCTGTTGCACCCTTTCCTTCCAGTACAGTATTTGTCTGCAAAAGTGCACTTCCCAAGGGGTCACACTAATAATACTAGAACAGCACCTAAACTGGCAAACATGAGTTAATTTCCATACATACATACATACCACTCAGCTGGAAAACCTGTCCATGATATGCCCTTATCCAACTGGTTAAAGCACAGTTTGACTGTATTCCTTCCTATTACTAGAAATCTTGCAGCTCTGTAGGAAAGACAGTAAACATCACAGGGTTATTAAATTTCTACCTCAAGGTACAGCTGTGAAGAATGGGTACTTAGCAACCAGAAACAGAGGAGCACAACGTGTTCCATCCTAATGGCACATTTCACAAGGAAATACAAAAGCTCATATCAGCCTGTAACATCTAGGCCAACACAAATGATCTCCACAAACAGCTCCAAACTTGTAATTGCCAGGAAATGAGGAGATTTCAAAGCCTAACTTGTCTGGCAAACATAGCTCAGCCCCCCAACTTCCTTGACATTTTTGTCCTTACCATCACCATGTTTTCCAATTGGATTTAAATGAGTAATCTCAGTTTTAAAAGGTTGGTTCAATATTTACGTTGGTTATTAAGGTCGAGGAGCCAAGAAATGAGAACGCTAATTTCTGCAAGCAGATTGCCTGACATTTGAACAAGATTGAAAATTCCATCAATATGGCACATTTTTCTTTGAAAAAAGTTCATGTAATTTCTTAGGCATTAGTCAGCAGAAGTCAATCCTGAGTGACAAAGAAACAACAGCCTGGATCCTCTCTGGCATGTCATTCCATGTCATTGGAATGTTCATGCAAAGGAGAGTACAGATTGCACAGCAGAAAGCGAATGTAACACAGCCTGTACAGACCTCAGACCCAATTGGAAAGATCTGTATGGATCTTTGGAAATAGAATATTGGAAATATTGGAAATATTCTCTATCCTGTATTGGAGAACTGTATGGGGATCTGCTTAACGGAGGGGATGAATCTGGGGTTCAGCTAAAGGACCACACACATGAAGCCACCATATAGGCCTAGGAGAAGTAGCAAGTGGTTTGGGCCCCAGGAACTGGCTGTAAAAAGCTGTATTCCTGATTTTGCTAAGCAATATGAGGTATGGAAAAGGAAGGGCTATTGTGGTCCCTGGACCCTGGGAAATCCCATTTCTAGCGAGTGTTACCATTCCCAGAGGCACCATGCTGTGAGACCAACCCCGGTTTCTGCCTGGGCACAAGGATTGGTCAAGGCATTGGGATGTGAGAGGACAGGATGAACCTCAGTACTCTTTAAGCTGCAGCATTTTTAAGCTTTGCTGATCTCTCAGAACACCCACCCTCTCTTCCTTTGCTGACAGCCAGTGGGAACCCTGCCTTCTTTTATCTCATTTCAACCTCCAGCCACATCAAATAAAGCATGTCTAGAATCTCTTTGGCTTGGCAGCATAGGGGGAAATACACCTCCAAGTGTATATCATTCAAATTGTTATTTAATGAGCTTGCTGACTTGTGTGGAAGCTGCAGCCAGAGGAAATAGAGGCTTTTAAGGCATCTTCCTGATTGTTCAATAAATAGACCTATAGCAGCAAGAGGGTTCCTTCTTTACAGGATGTTAGAGGAACATGATCATGCTGGGAATCACCCAAAAGCCAGCCAGCTCCTCAGCTGCATGCAAACAAGGAGCAAACTGGGAGTGCCATGGAGGGAAATACATCAGGCTCACAGATGGGAATAATCTCAGGGTGAAGCCAATTAGAGTCTTTTAGAGAATTAATTTGAAAAAAAAAAAAGCCTTTGAAAATGCTCCAGAGCTTCATGCACACGTGAAATGTTGAGAATTACTGCACTCTTTTCCTTCAAGTGTTTTTCCTTTCTAAGATCCCTCAAGAAATGTATATGGTGTTGGAGAAACATTCAGTTAACTTGCACATGAAAAATAAATGAGGGAGGAAAAAATTCTCCATTAACACCAAAAAATCCTCCCAAGTTTTAAATTGTAATTACAAGAAATTATTCCCTTTTGCATGCCAGCTGCACTGTCTCTCTCTGCTATTTGGAAAGTTTAGTGCGTGGTTTTGGTTGGTTGGGGATTTTTTTCCCAATTTTTTATGATGTGATTAAATATTGGTTATAATTTTCGGAATATATGTTGGTCTGGAGTTCCTTTGAGTGATGTAACATGGGATACAAGATGCGTGTGCATACGCTAAGTGAGGCAGAGCACAGTTATTGGCCATGTTTGACGTTTCGTTTTTTAAAGGATTTTTTTTCTTGTCTAAGAGCAAAATTTGGTTAAATTTTAACCAAAATACAATAAACAGAATGATCGTGAATGAAGCCTGAATATGGTTGCCTCGACAGTTAAATCCGCTAACACCTTCCAAAAACTTCAGGAAAAAACGAACTCGATAAAGGACAAAAAAACCTGTTTTGCATTAAGAAAGAGGCAGGTGTTTCTAATAACTGTATTGAATTCTAATTCTAATAACTATATTTTAACTATATTTAAAACACTAGGGTTGGTAATTTCGGCAAATCCCTGCGGCGTTCCCAGGATTTGTGAGCCCCCTCTCGTGGCCGCGTTAACAATTCTGGGCTGTTCTTCATCAGCCCCGATTAACGGGACACGAAAGGGCAGTTTGTCATCTCCGAAGCAGGAACTGGTTTTAATCTCCTCGGCAGCTAAATGAGTCACCCGGGCTCCTGCTGAATCACCGTCACAACCGGTGGGAGATGGGTTTTGCTGCCTGAGGGCACATGGAAGTTGGGCAGGATTCCGGCTCCAGCTGGTGGATTCCTCCATCTCCAGGTTGGGGCGGCAAGAACAGGTATCAGAACGGCTGTGCTGCTTCTCAGGGCAGCCCAAGAGCAGGACAGCCTTCAAAGACCATGAGCTGCCACTGCAATATGTAATTTCCAGGCTACTCCAGCAAAGATGTGCAGCACATCAGCAATGAAGGGTGGAGGTGATGCAGGGAAGCTGCTGACTCCAGCAGGCAGGGCAGCTGGGGAGAGTGGCCTGATTTCTAGCAGCCAATTAATGAAGAGAAAAAGAAACATCCAGCTACCACATTGGTCTGTTAAACGAGCTACAGGGAAGTAATGGGTCGAGAGAGCAACAGAGAGATCTGCAAAACAAATCTTACACGGTTCTGGAACCAGAAGCTCCAGGGTTTGGAGGCTGAGCTGAAAACTACCTTTTTGAAAATAAAAGGTCATGTTGTGAAAGTGTATCATATGAGTTCTGGCCTGCTTTTTAAAGTGGCAGAACATTATTCACAAATTTATGGCATCAATTTTCAGACTGTCATTAAAAGCATGACTGAGATTTCCATTTCTATTTTTAAGACAAGTAAAAAAGGAAAAATTAAAAGCTGCTTCTTTCACCCTAAATTCAATTCCCCCTCAAACCAAATACATTGCCTCCAAAGACTGATTGTCCTCTTATCATTAAAAGCTGGACTGTAGGTTCAGTAACTTAACCCTAGACAGATTTGAGTGGTGGATATGACAGTCAATGGGTTATAGCCTTCAAACCTTGCAAAATTGCTAATTTTGGAGCACAATTACTGAGATACATCACAGGCACTGTGCCATGAGAGTAAACATACAGTCCTGCAAGCATTACATAGATCTCCTATTAGTACTTCTTTGCACAGAAGTTTACTGAAAAAAGAAGTTCATTTATTAAAAAGAATTAATTATAATTCATCAATATCATTAACATTTCTTGTAGATCAATACTACCTACTAGATCAATACTACCTAGTAACAAGACTGTCAATATCTGGTGCAGCTCTGGGCCATATGTACCAGAAAAACCCCACACATTTAGCTTATGCAAAAATATGCAAATTTAATTTCAGATCATTTGTGTACACTCGATTACCACGGTGCCATGGGCAAATAAATGCTAGAATGCACACACAGCTACAACTCTTGCTGTTCTTTTTGAACTGGCAATTATCTCATTCTAATGCAACATTGCTTTTCCTAACTTGTTAATCTGATCATGACAGTAGGGATTATAATAATAATAAAACCTCAGGTTTCTTAATTTAAAAAATTATACCCCCAAAATCCATCCCCCTCTCCATGCTGTCTGCTGCCCCCCACCTCTCTAGCTCTCCCCAGGACTGTGAAGGATTTCTCTCATTGCATTTGTCAGATTTTGAATCCAGGTTCCAAGAGACAAACCCTTAGTCACAAGACTTGGTATTAAGATGTTGCAATACCACATAGCTGGGGAAGTTAAATGTTTCACTCAGAGACAGAATAACAGCAACGCTGTCTCCAAAGACCCTACACCAGAATCTGTTATACACACTACAGTACAAGCTCAGATCCTCCTGCAAGTAATTATTTCCCATTGAACAGCATTCTCCTTTTTCAGACGTCTCAACGGAAGAAGAAATAAAAAAACCCCAAAACATAACAAAAACCCCATAACCCAGAAGAAAGCCCAGGCCTCTGAAAGGTGGATGTCAGGTGGAAGCCCTGGGAGTGCAGTACCTAAGGAAGTGCTGCCTGCAGGAAGGACCTCAGCACCTCATAGTGCCCGTTTCCTGAGAGCTGAACCTTGCCTTTCACCACAGCTCCTCTCCCCATCCCTGTGCCTGGTCCCCCGTCATCTGCACGTGGGACCAACCCAGGAGCATGGGATGCAGTGAACAGGGAAGCTGCTTTAGGCTGTCCTCCCCAGAGCTGGTACAGAGGGATACAGAGGGATAGGGCTTGTCCTTCTCCAGAGTTATCTGTGCCCCATACCCAGAGTGCCCAGCCCCACCTGAGCTCCTGCAGAGGCAGCAGTGGGAGCTCAGCATCCCTGCAGGCACCACAGAACCCCTCGTAAGAAGCTTTCCACAGCTGCATTATTCCTGTCTGGGCAGCATCCCTTGATGCAAACAGAAATTAAAGGTTTCTCCCTTCACTCTCACCTTAACCTTGCTGTATGTTGGTGGTTGAAGGGAAAACCAGGTTTTAGAGATCAGTCCCACAACCAGATCCTAACACAGATAATTATGTTTGGTAAATTTTGACCTGAAAGCTCACACAGCAGAGAGGAGTTTAATTTCAATTTTAAGGGAAAAGCAGATCCAAAGAGAGTCTCAAAAGTACCCATTTCACCAGACTGTTTGTCTAACTCTGTCCTTGCTGACAACAGTGTGCAGAACAGGCTTGGAGCAATGTGATGGCAGCGATAGCTAGCACTGAGCAGGGAATTATGAAGTGCAGATGCAAAGTTTGGCTAAGACTTTCAATGCTAAAAGGCCACAATTGGAATTTGGTTTTTGGAATTATCCAGATTGTGAGCTCTTTGAAATGTAACCATTCCTGCACATCTTAACGCTATATATGTAGATTAAGTATTGTTTTCCCACATTCTCTCTCAGGCAGAAAGAAATTAGGCAGACTAATAACACATCCATTTTAGAGATTATGCCTTTGGGGAAAAAATAATACCCTATTGTTAATTTACTAAGAGAGATAAGTGATACTCATCTCTTTTACTAGCAAGCATGATATTTAAAGATGCTGCAAAAAGCTAATTACCTTATTTCTGTGAAGCAGATATAAGACTAAAACCTGTTTAATAGTTAAGCCTGTTGCTATAACAACCACACTTCAAGGACATGCATATACAAAACATGGAACAACATCTGCATTAACAAAAGGTCTCACTGCAATTGAACTCTACCTGGCAAAAGAACCAATTAAATGTGAAAACTTCTTTGCTCAAAAAGAGAGAAAAAAATTATTTTGTTACTGTCAACAGAATTCCATCTTAAAACATCAACAGCTTCTCCACAGGAGATTTGCTGTTTAATTCATCTAGTTTTGGATTACTCCCCAGATGTTTCCCCTCCAAGGACAAGGAGGGAACTTCAGTGTTCCCACCTCAGTCAAGCAGACATTTAAGCATCTGGCCATTTCCATTAAGTGGTGGGAATATTGCTTTGGCTCTGTATTGCACCATGCTCAGAGATAAAACTTCTTTCAGCTTTTGCTCATGAAATAAAGAAAAGAGAATGAAGCACAGAAAAAAAAAAAAAATGCATCACAGTAATGTAACATAACAGGCCAGGAAAGGAATCAATAGATTTTTGTTTGTTTGTTCGGAGTAATTTGACAAATTAAGTAGTCATTTGGCACAACTTTTCCCCTTATTAGATCCTTATTTAACTGGAATAGAAAAAAAGACTATAGAATAATACTTTTCATTATTTTTTTAAAAGGAAGATAGGCTAAGTCAAGCTGAAGCTGATAGAGATGTGTTCAGAGATGTTCTAGAGCAGTACATGGGTTTTGCTGCTCTGAATAAATATGAGAAGTTTTTATAGTCTAGGGAAGCTCTACTTGAATATAATTATGCACAAAGGACTGTTACACACAAAACATACCAATAACCATTGATTAGGATGCCAAGATTGTTGCTTCAAAAAATAAAGAGAATACAAATTTTTGTGCAACAATTTAAACTACTCTAAAGCCAGCCAAATGTTGTAATTATAAAGGAGTGTAGCTCAAACTCACACACTGGTTATTTCCACAGTTTGAGGAGATTTTAGTTCACCCATAAAACATCCCACAGCTAGAAAGACCAAAAGCGATTTGGATCAAATTTAGGAAAACATTATTTTCAGCATAAAAAGTATTCATCATGCGAGTTTCAAATATATAATAATGCTGCATGGGGGTTTGATAATCACATTAATGTTTGCAAAGGGATGAATATAGCTTCCTCCTGGTTAAATCTGTGCTTTGCAATACCAGTCATGAAACACGGCAGTGGGGAGATGAGGCAGTAGCAGTACTTGTACACCTCTGATGTACAAATTTCTTGACATTTCTCTAGCCTGTTTCTCTGATCAGAACATCTCAAGCAATGGAACTCCAACGTTATACACAAATTAATCTGATTATGCTCCATTCCCCCCCTTTTTTAGTTTCCTGAGTTTACTTAACTATATATTTGAGGAAGACAGCTTCAGAAGCAACATGAAATTCAGCACAAGTTTCACAAAGCTTTCCAGAATTATGACTTTGTTAATAATAAACACAAAATACAGGTTTCTCTACACATACCTTTTAGCTTTCTCTTGCAAATAGCAACTGTGCCTTTGAAAGAACATTGTTTTCATTTGAATGCACATCTGTTAAAGAAGCAATAAATGCACTGGAAGCAGAAGTCAACAAATGTGTTACAGTGTTCAAGGTTTCTGGTTACAACTCATATTGCATACTAGAAAGGCAGCCTGCCAAAATCAGACCACAGAAATAAAAATCACACTTGTCTTTTCCTTCTTAAATGTAAACACAAACTCTTATATTTATTAGGGCAAAGCTCTTTACAGCAGAAGGCAACAAGAACATCACATCATTGATGATTGAACAACAAAAGTTCCAAACCTCCTGTTTGAACAAAACCAGCCATATCCTTAAGATGTGCGTTTCAACTGGATGAATTTGCCATCACCTTATTGTATTTGTTTTTAAAATTCACTTTTAACAATTGAGCACTTTTAATAGTCTGCTTATCAGTTAGCAAACATACTTGAGTCTTCCATTCAGAGGTCTAACGGCAGGAGCTGGAAAGGTTAATGTATCATAAAACGTTTTACAGCAGCTGTTAAAGCCAAAGGTTGAAATCCAACCATCTCATGCAAAAGGGACTCCTAGCATTGTTTTTAAGAGTTGGGATTTCACCCGCTGAGCTGATGTCTTCAATCATAAGGTGGAAGCAGAAGACACTGCAGTGATACCGACCACCGTAAATAGAAGCCCAAAACTAGTAAGTCTTTGCTCAAGAATGTGTTATGTGAGATTAAGATCAGAAAAACAAAAATGTAGGTTATTAATTTGCAAATGAGATCCAATATAAGCAAATAATGCTCATGGAAAATGCTTGATTCCTATCATCTCAAGATCAGGAGCCCCCAAAGTACACATGGGAAGCAAGTTACAAAATAGCTTCTAATTGCAGGAAAAGGCTGACAAGAAGAGAGGAAATAGCCTCATCACTTCATTGACATTACTTTGTGTCACACTCATCTCCTTATCCAAGCAGTCATGATCTTCTACACCTCACTCTTTTCTTTTTAGGTGTGAGAAGAGGTGATCTTTTATTTAAGGCAAGTGGTATAACTGAAAAGAATACAAGTTATCAGACATATCTCTACTTCAGCTATTTTGCAGCTGTAAGCATCTGGAGGCCAGTGAAGAGCTACCTTCTCTACAAAAGAACAAAGATGCTGGCACTGCAGTTTCTCTACAAGAGAGAAGTGTGTGAGGAATGCACCAGAGCACAGCAGCCTTGGAGGCTCTGTGCACAAGCAGTGGCAAGCTCCCAGATGGAGGACAAGCTCTGAAGGTTCCTCAGGGCTATTGTGACATGCCAGACACATTATTCCATTTTCCTCCATTTCCGAGAGCTATATTGTTTTCCCTAGTACTCACTTTCCTATTGTTAATCTCCTCTAGCCCCCAGCACAATTTTCAAATTACAAACAAAGATAGGAACAATATGCATGAAGGGACTGATGTTAAACATTGTCATCTGTCTCCACTGAAATTTCTCGGTTATTCAGCATAACAGCTGGCAAGAAGACAGATTACTTCCTTTATACACTTCAGCAAATTTGATCTATTATCAATTATTTATGCCCACTTTTGGTTAGAAATGTAAGAGATGGTTCATTTCTCATTTTCCAAACTGAGGCTCTCAGGGCTGGATTCAATTACAGCTAAATTATGAGATAAGGTTTGGGATAAACGTTGCTATCCTCTGACAGTCTTCACAGACTCTAGTGAGGCTGAATGTCTGCTTTGTGACACAGAAACAGGGCCAACCTTCAGCTTCAGCCTAGCAATGTCATGATGAGAGCTCTCTTGGGGCCACCACTGTGTGGAATAGCTGTCACACCCACACAGGATCACAAGCAATCCCTTGGTTCTGCCTGTACTGTCAGCAACACCAGTAAGCACTACAGGCTTCTCCTGAAGAGGGAAAATGCTCCAGAAAGAGCTGTTTCACAGAAGCATGTGAGATAGTTAGAAATTTGTGCTCTCTCAATAAAAATTTCAAGGCCTTGGCTGAAAGATAAGTGCACATCTGAAATATGCATTGCAAATTGTCACATTCCTGTTTCTAATGCAATGGCTGGGGAGAGTTTGGCTCAGGCACATCCTGTTCTCCTTCCTGATCAGCTTTACCCAAGATGCTCCTGAGGGTAGAAGTCTGTTACTCATGAATGTGAAAGGGCCTATCGTGGGCTACCATAAAAAAAAGTTCCTAGAGGGTAAGGAGAACATGAAGACATGGACTAGGGCTTTTTATTAGGGCTTTTATAGCACCTTGCCCCAGAGCAGACAGCTGCAACATTTTGTATGGAAAACAAACACACTCCGGGAAGAAGTTCCCATGAACCATGAATAGATTAAACACAGAATGTGAGTTTATATGCCCAGGCATTACCCTCCAGAAAGAAATGAGCGATGCTTTGAGAGGTGTCAGAGCCCGCTGGCTGCACCCGCCCCAAGGTCCCCGCTACAGCCGCTAGAGGTCAACACGATCCCACGCTTCGGAGCGCCCCAGGCCAGCCGGACACAGCCCTCGCTCAGCCAGGAGGTCAAAAACCAGGGTTTGTGCCCCGGGGTCCGGCATGGGTGAGGTCCTGCTGAGCTCCGGGGGCGCTGAGGCTCCGCACGGAAAGCTGTAGGCACCTCCTCAGGAGAGTGCGGCTCCAGCCTGGAGCAGCTGCACAGCCCTCCGGGATGCTCGGGGCATGCACACGCTTGCTCGGCAGGAGGTGAGGGCTAACGATGCTCTTCTGAGCTCTGCTGAAACCCTGAAATACAAACTCAGGAAGCACAGATGTCCTCTTATACAGAACAGTGCCAGATACACCTCTCACATATTCATGTCCTCCATGATCTCCAGAGACGATGACTCTCTTCATTCAGGCAGGTAATTTATTTTATCTATCCAGGAGCTTGTACAACTATGCAGCATTTTCTCACTGATTCTGAGAAATCAGTGGGTATAAAAGTAATAGACATTCAATGGAAAACAGCTCTCCAACCATTCAACAATGTCGAAATAATATTTTTTTCCCTGCAAAGCAAAACAGAGTTGATCATTATTATGAAATTGTCTTTCACTTTCCCAATTTTACTGCTGCATCTTGATAATTTCTTCCCTAATTCCATGTTTGCTTTTCATAATGTGTCACTAAAATTCCCATTTTTACCAGTGTGTTTTTCCAGCACAGAAACACTGGTAACATTTTCCTTTCTGTCAGACAGTATTTACATATACACTGAATTGCCCCATCCCAGTTAATTGTCACAGTCTTAACTGTCCTTGGCAATGTTCAGACTCATTTTACCTTCCTCAATTTGCTGGCTCTGTGAGAGGAATGCACTCAGTCTATCACTGTATTAGAGGAGGGAACCAAATATTCCACATGTTTTAGCAAAAGAGAAATATTACAAAGTCTACCACACATTTATATTCTATCCACCTCCAGAAAAGAACAATTCTTCAAGTTTTTCTCAAATAAGGTAGTTTTATAGTTCAGGCAACAGCAGATTCAAGTTACAGCTGACTTCTGGAAGGTTCCATATTAAAGGAAAAATATTTATATAAGCCTTCTAATGTTTTCTCCTTATTGACATGCCAGCATTGTAGATGAACTCCCATCTGAATTGTGGCTTATTGAAAGATGTAGATGGGACCTATGGCTATACTAATAGATTTTCAAGGTCTTTTTATTACAGTATTCAATAATAATTACGTATATCTATTAAATCTTGCAAAGGGCTTTATAGCTTCAGTAACTTCAACTGTATAGCTACAGTAACTTCAGTAACTTGCAACTCACAACATCTTCAAAAATCACAATCCATATTCAATTTTCAAGTCTGGAAATGTAGGCCAGTTAATTATTAGGAATTTCCTAATAATTAAGGAGTCTTGGTATTCTGTACCTATTTGCGATTACAAATATTAAATTATTCTAGTGATCTATAAAACATATACTTTTGATTTTTTTTTTTTTATCTTACTATCTTGCAAAGCCCTTGGAGCAGCAGGATGGTGGGCACCTCAGCAGGAGTGCTGGGATTCCTGCTTCATCGCTGCACTCCTTGGCACTTTTAGAAAGCAGGACCTAGGAAGGAATCCTGGGCTGCAAGCTTAGGAGGGTGGGTCTAGGGAATTGTGGAGGGGGCAGTTCCTATCCACCCAGTATCCTCCTGTTGTCCTGTCCAGTCCTGTGCTGGGCACGCCAGCGCTGGGAAAGACAGTGAAAATAATGAATACAATTGTAGCAAGAAGAGTCACAGGGCGTGGAACAAGGAGGATGAATTTTCAGATGAGTCCAGGGCTCACATGTACTTCAGGCATGGGTTTAGCTACGATAGAGTTGGAAAAGTCCTCTCAGACATCATGAATCATCCTCAGCTAATGAGAGCACGTTGTGGTTCACTATCAAATAAACATGTGTTATCTGCTCTCAGCCCTGGCGGACGTGACTGTGGGGCTGAAACCAATCAACAGAGCCTCGGGCTGCTGGGACATGCAGGTAGGGATTAAGTTTCACTTTGCTGTTCTGCTATTGCTGCACTGATTTATTTGGTAACCGAAAGACCTCGGGGAAGACAGTGCCAAAAGCACTGCTGAGTTCCTGTAAGGTTAAACGCATTCTTTTGCCAGTAAGATTTTAGTACTTTTTAAAAAGAAAACAGGGGCCTCACTCTCCAGGTTTTTTCTTGCTCTGGGTTTTCAGCTATTAGGTCCTTCAGGGAGGAGAAACCAGAACCCCTTTTATCATATTTGGAAAAAAAGTGAAAAGAACCACCAAAATCCCACAATGGTGAAGTCCTTCCTTTCTTTCTTTCCTTCTTTCTTTCCTTCTTTCCTTCCTTCTTTCCTTCCTTCTTTCTATTTTCTTTTTTTTTTCCCCCTCCACTCCCCTGTCGGTTCATTTCTCTCTGCAGACAACTACTGAAGACTTGGAGAAAGACATTTCAGGAAGTCATGGCTGTGAAAGACAGCAGGCAGTGTGTCAGAATCCTAACACAGTCCTGGTAAGCTGTAGCATTCAAAAATGGGATGAAGAGCTTCTGCAAAGATCCTCTAAACCAGACAAAATTCCCTCTGACGCCACAAAGACTGCTGCTTAGATAAAGGCTGGTGTGTCACTCATTGGAAGGGAAAGCACATTGGTGAGGAAATTTCATCCCCTCAGAAATATAACTTTAGCTGTGATACTTGGAAATATTAATTAGATGTGTGGCTTTTGTTTGTGTATAATTTTAGCAAATCTTCACAGTTTATATCTTCACACAAAACAGGAGATCTTACGCAGAACTTTTCAGCTTCACATGTAAGCTTGGAGCAGGGTGGACAGTTTCCTAAATCAATAAATATTTTCCAACACTTCTGTATTCACATAACATAAAATAAATCAACATGCTTGATCTAAATGCAACTATTCTGGCCTGTAGGTGTGGGCAGACAAAATCAGCCAGCCCAATGATCTTGGGAAAGCCAAAGAAATTAGAATGGTGTACATTCTAATACATCAAATATTACACAGGAAAAGGTTGCTCTCTCTTCTAAAATGTAAATACAGCTTCTGATGTGTGGGACTGTAACCAAGCAACACTTCATAGCTCATTATAAAGTCCTAAAAACACCTTGAAGAGACTACCTTCCACTTTTAATTCATCTACAGAGAAACAAGTGACCCTAGACATTGGAGGTTGATTTGTGATGGCATGTAGCATTTGTTATCTTTGTGAAGTGTAGGATTTAGATGTCTTGCATTCCATCACCACCAAGCCCTCCAGGATCCAAGGCTCTGTCCTGGATCAGCCTTTCTGCTCAGGCTGTGCTTGCAGTTTCACGGGCAGCAGTGTTTGGTCACAGCTGAGACTGAAATCTGTCCTTCTCTGCATTTCTCCTTTCTTCTGTTCCTGCTCACAGCTGTACAGCCCACCCTCCTGCTGAGATCTGCCAGGTGCCAGCTTCAGCAGCTAAGTGAATTTCTCACAGCATAAAACCAGTGAGGCTTTCAGATCACTCATTAAATCAGTTTCTATGTGGGTCCAGTGAGAACCAAAAGAGCCTGAGGCAAAGCACTGAGAGACGTGGAGTGCAGCAGGTGGAGATGGGAGAGAGGGTGAGAGACAAAAACACCTTCACCACAGGATCTTCAGTGACCTGTGGAGCCATATCTTTTATCATTTCTACTTTTCTATGGTCTTTTGCCTTGCTGAACCACCTGGCAGTACAAGTACCTCCCTGCCAGCCTAAAGGGAAACAACATACACAGAGGAAACTCTTTTCCCTGGGGTGGAAGGGCCAGGAAAGACACACGACTGGAAGCTGATGTATATTTGGAAGCTACTTATGGCTTTATTATAATATTCCCAAGTACTTCACTTATTAGTTTAGGTTTAAGCCCAAAGTTTTTGCATTCAAGGGCAAGACAAAAGCAGAAAATATCTTCATGCTGTTTCAGTCAATATGTATCTGCTTGTGAGTTCACCAACTGATTTGGTTGTGTGAAAGGCTATCAGATTTTCACTTAAAGTAAAATTAAAACTTCTCACAACCTCTCTTAAAAATGGCACAAAATGCCTTGGGAGCGGCTCTACTATGACAAATGCTTTTTACACAACCACAGCTCTCTCATCTCATGCTCAGTTCATCCAAACCAGCTGCTATCCTACAGCCTTTGGAGACTGCACATGGAGCAACCATCATCTTCCACTATGCATTTGTTCGTAGGGCTCAGGCCAGGCCATCACCATGATAAAAACACCTAATAACAACTATCCACAGGAAAGTGTGCAGCTAATTGCTCTCAGACTGCAGTCCACTGTAAAAACCAAGCCTGCTGAAAAAGGGTGACTTTGGGCGCATAGTCATTTTGGGGTAGTAAGGATGAAACAACCAGTGTTTCAATTTTTAATTCTCACACTGGCAGCTATTCTTTGAGCCGTGTTTCAAAAAGTTAAACAAGCCTGACAAGTGGTGCCACTGCAGAGGTTTTCTTATTGATTGATAGTATTGTTGCAATGAACCCCAAGGAAGTGCTCAGGGAGACAAATCAGGCTGCTCATGTGAGAGCCTTGTACTAGTCTCTGAAAGCCAACCAGTGGGAGATCCAAAGTCAGAATTACAATTTGATAGGAAAATTAAAAGGCAATAATACAGAAACACTGGCTTACACAAGACAGAGTCAGAGTACAACCTGACATTCTGTTGCTCAGGGTGGTGGCTGCAGTCCTGTTGGAGAGAGGGATGTGATTCTGTGAAAGCAGTGATCCTACAGTAAAGTCTGGTCCTTTTCTGGAGGTCCAGTGATGACTATGGCGCTCTTCTCCTCTGGGAATCCAGTGTATTGCTCTCCTGATGTTCTAAATGTCAGATTATATCCGGGTGGGAATGCTTGGTTCCTCCTCCTGGGCGGAGCATCTCACAATGGGATGATGGAACTCATGCAGTGAGACTTGATGGCCCACTGGCAGAGACAGCCCCTGGAGGGAGTTACCAGGGATGAGTCATGGAAGAGATAAACAACACTGTCCCACCTGTTTTTAACAGCTTGTGAGGATGGTAACAGAATACTTTCTTTTGGTTACATCTTACATTGTAACCTAAGACAAGCCTGCAGCAGTTGCAGTCTCTCCTGCCTGGCAGGAAGGCTTGCATTCCACATGCAACCAATGGATTAGGCAGCTTGCAGGCCACTTGTTTACAGAATCAGCATTAAAATTTCACAACCCTGTACCTGTATCTGTGAAGATACACAGAGATAGATATACTTTGATCTTAGAAATTGCTGTCTGTCAAGCCCTGAACATTCAGGTAAAGACACTGGAGTGAGATGTTTGATGCTTCATGTGCTTTCAGCAGGGTAATATATATAGCTTTAGCAAGAACAGCCCTGGATGAAGCTAAGTAAAATGTTCACATTAAAAAATAACAAGGGGAAGCTATTCTTGGAGCCATTTGGGCCACCAGATTCTCCCTAAATAGTGCAGAAATATCAACTTTGAATAATTAATACCTGAAGTGGTTGATTCTCACAGAGGAAGAGGAAGCAGCTTAGCTGGTCCTCCAGTAGTCATTCCCACTAGCGGTGAAAGTCAACTTTTGTAGTGCCTTTCACTGGGATTCCTCAGCCTTGCACACAGCAGCAGTAACAAAACTGATCACCTCAGAAGTCAAGGTGAGAACTAGAATTCAACTTCATGTTTCAAACCTGTATCTCCATTCAAGACCCTCTTCCTCACAAAATTTGAGCAGAGATTTCAAAATCTGAGAAGCAATTTCCAGCCAAGCCTGAAACTACAAAGGCATCGCGATAACAGCACAGCAGAGCTCTGAAGTCAAATGTTTGATTCAGATACAAAACTCATTCACACAGGGAAAACAAACTCTGATAAAGACTTAGCACTCTGCAGCTACACAGCAATGGTTGAGGACTTGAAGCACGTGATTCCTAAAATCACTTACACATTATAAAGACACATAGGATGGCAAAAAAATGGACAAAGTTCAGGTTTTTTAATGTACCATATAAAAGGGGCTTATAAAAAGGAGGGAGAGGGACTCTCCATATGGACAGATTAACAGGACAAGAGGCAATTGTTTTAAAGTGAAAGAGGACAGGTTTAAACAGAGGTTAGGGAGAATTTCTTTGCTGTGAGGTGCTGAGGCACTGAAACAGGTTGCCCGAAGAAGTTTTGGATGCCCCATCCCTGGAAGTATTCTAAGATAGGTCAAATGGGGCTCTGATCAACCTGAGTCAGGGAATGACATCCCTGTCTATGGCAGGGGATGTGGAACAAGATGATTTTTAACTTCCCTTTCAACCCAACCCATTCTGTGCTTCTGTGATGCTATAAAGGTGAGGTTTATGGTCCAATCTAGGCAAAAGGGGGTAAGTTTGGTGGTTGCTCTCACCTGAAAGGAGATTCCCTTAAGGTACCTCAAGGGTATCTCAGAAAAATTAGCAGTTCTTGTCAGCAAAGGAGGTCTGTGTGAGCCCTGTCAGCCCCATCCTCATGTCCTCACTGCTCCAGCACTTGTAGACCAAGCAGAATCTTGTTCTGCAGGATTGCAGAAAGTTTTTTATGTGCTTTGCAGTAGCTGAGATTCCTCATGAGCGAGGAAATCCTGAGAGAGTACAAGTTTTCTACCCCAGTAGGATGAAAAGGCAAAACCTATTCAGGTTGAGGAATAAAGTATGTAGATTCAGAAATTTTATGTATTCCTTATCTCTTCAGGGAGACAAAAACTGCTCAAATCCTCAAGGCTTTGTTTTTTAAAACACAATCTCATGCCACTTTGGGTGCAAGTCAGGACACTAACTCCAACTCAGCTAAGTCTATTCAGCTCAAGGGATAGTTCAAATAGCAGGATACATGTCCTGGAAAGAACAGGGCTGGAACCAAGAAAATAACTTCACCAATCACTAAAGCCTTCAGGCAAAACAAATGACCTTTGTCCTTTGGAACCCATACAAAAAAATAAATCTTGCTCCACATTAGTGACATATAACAAATAAACTAAAGAATACTAATGACCCTTTGTATTTTTTTGTATTATTTTTCGGAATATTATTTCCGGCATATCTCTGAACAACAAAAATAGTGGTTAGAAACTGAGAATGGAACACTTTCCTCCTCTGCTCCTTTTGAAACTAATATAGGTCTCTTTTATACAGCTGAGACTTACTAGAGCTGTAACTAAGAGCAAGTGTAAGAAATGAGTCATATCAAAAGTCCCATACTGATTGACTGTGAGTAGTCCGCTTACTTGACCAGCTTAACGCATTATTGTTTTTACCAGGACCGACAGGGACAAGTACTGGACTCTGTTAGGATTTGCCATGTTTATGTTGATAAAACCCCTCCAGCTAAGTCTAACACTGGGAATGCCTTGGTTGTTGCCAGTAGCGCTGTCAGGCCGAGCTTGCCTGGACCCCAGCTTAGACAGCAGCCATAAACAGAACCCTGGAGCAATCTGGGGTGTCAGGAGGCAGCCAGGGAACAGGGCTCTGCCTGCTCTAGATACCATGTCAAGCTCATCTCAATCTACGTGGGAAGCTACAAAGCTTCCAGACTCTTGGATAAAACAGAGGCGTCTGGTCTCACCGTCTTTAACCACAACCTGCCCCAAAAGTGCTCCCCTGCCATCTGGGGTTGGTGACAAGGACACGTGTAATTGCCCACACCATTACCCACTGAGCAGGGCTGGGAGGGGAGCACAGCATGGCTCAGTAACACCACTTATCCTGGCCTGAGCATTCAAGGAGCAGGGCCAGAGGAGACACCACACACCCTTAACCCCCTGACTGACTTCCTGGAACAGCTCCTCACCTGGAGCCCTGAGCCCCACAGGGAATACAAGGGCAGTGGCACTCGCAGCTGTAAGAAGGTGTGCTACTAGAGCAAGGTCATCAGAGGTATTAAAACACCCTGTATTAGCCAGAACACATGTTTGTGTCTTGCCACCCCAATGGTTTTGAGCCCTCACAACTTCAAGACAACATGACAAATCTGCACTTATGAGCCCTTCTTTCAAGGCTTCAAACCATGGCACAGGGGAAATGGTGAAAGGGTGGTCACCTCACACAGGATGGATGTACTTGCCCATAATACAGTCAGTTAGACTAAATTAGGCTACTGCACTGTGCTGGTGCTTGACAAGAAGCAAAGAAAATTGTTCAGGCAGTCCCAATAGGAACTCAATTAATTATTAATAGGGACTTGTTATAGCTGTCATCTACTACATTAGAGGAAATCCCAGTGGTTTAGTGTGTGGGTGAGATATTCACTTCTGGTTAAATGAGCCAATTTGGCCAATAAAGTTTGGCAACTTCTCTTAGTTTGCCATAAGAAGGGAGAAAATTAAGAGTCAGATGTCAGAAGAAAAATCAGACTATTTGAACTACTGACTTCATGACAAAAAGTCTAGACTTTTTTCGTCTCCAATGCCTTAAAATTTATTAAGCCAATAAATGTAGTCTGATATCTGAAAAGAAAAAAACGACAATCCTTGACTGCTTCTTGAAGAGTTCTAAGTGAGTATCTCCTTTTCCTTTCTTTTTTTTTCTCCTGCTTTGAGATTTCAAAAGAGGGAGGTTGGCTTACTTGCTAGAATATATATTTTTCTCTAGCTTATCCTCCATTACCATGAACCTGTTTGGAACCTGGCTAAAGAGAAGCATCCTTATTCACAGACAAGAAGGGTGAATTGGGTAGACTGATTTCTGGCATGGTAACAGTTGCCAGTCACAAATATTCAAACAGCTTGTTTTTATGAAAACCTCTACATTTTCAAAAATTTTCATGCATTGTAACCTGGGAAACTATTTGGAGAAAATTTGCAGCTAGAAGTAATCATAATTTTTTCTCCTCTATACAGAGTTTTGATGACTTGCATGAGAAGTAGAAACAACTCAGAGAACAAGGTGAGAGACCACCAGAGGAAATTAACAATTACTTCTCAATTAAAGCCGGAAGACACAGCCACAAAGTCTTTGGGCAGCAAAGGTACAGACACACCCAGCAAAAAAGGGGATGTGATCAGGAAAAATGTACTAAATGGGAACAGAGGTAAAAGATACTGAGTTCACAGCCAGTGGCTGAACAAGCTGCACCTGCTCCTGGTCAAGGTGCCACTGCACAAGCAGATATTTGCAGGCAGGTGACCGAATTTTCAGATATTCTACCCCACTAAAGGGCTCCAAGCTTTGTTCAGCAGACACTGTCTCACAATTGGAGCCAAGAATATAAAACAGACCTGGAGAGAACAGATTGCTATTTCAGAATGAGATTTGTCTTTATATGGAGAATCCTTGCTATTCAAAAGCCTTCTAAGTAACAAATGTAACTGAGGGCACAGTTAGCTGGGAACAGCTACCTGGGGGTGTTTAATGTGTGGCAAAAATTCTCCATCAGCTGCTCTTGTGAATACTTACTGCTCTGAAGGCATGAGCTTCTCACTTTTACAAAATGCCACATTCAGCTTCCGCAGTCAAATTTTAACCTGTGAACTGGGCACAGTTCCTGTACCTGCAATCAGCCACAGGCAGCCTTGGCTTGTGCAGGGCTGTGCTCTCTTTCACGCTGTCTTTTCCAAGTACCACCCTTAAGCCTTTCCTCAAGGCTAGGATAACCACACTTTTGCAGTTTCTTAATGCTGAGGTTAGCCTGGGGCAGCTGGCAGGCCTAACAATCACCTTTGTTGGATAGATTTGTGACCCTTAAGGATTTCTTTTAATTACAAATATAATCCCTTAGCATTGCATGTGCAAGTAGTTCAGCTTCCCAGAATCTAGAAGTCTAGAGGAAGGAGACTCCAAAAGCAGGTTTTCTTTGTAGACATAGTTGGAAATGTCTCTGAGAAATAATCAGGTTTTTCCTCAAATACTGAAGCTCTGAATGATATCTCAGCTACAAGTATTGGCATGCTGCCTACTGCTTCCAACTAGCTTCTAATTACACAGTGTAATGTATGAAATATAATGCAAGAGACAGATTTGTCCATTAATATGAATGTGATGAGACCACAGAGAATGTGTCTGTATGAGCTGCTGAACTGACTTGAGAGTAATTGATTGTCTTCATTTCAGTTTCTAGCCCCAGTTTACAGTGTTTCTTGGTTTGGAGCTTGGAACTTAATAAGATTTCCATCTAGAATATTAGAGCTGAAAGCTCTCATCTCATCTGGATTTCCAGGAAATAAAAATTTTATATAAAATATGAGAAGAAGGAAGACCCCAAACATTCAATGTTAGCGTTCGGCTGTTTTGAAGAATTCTGAGAAAGATGTGTGTAAGTTCACAGCGCAGACAGATACAGTGCTTACTAGAAAAAATATACTTTGCCCAAGCTCATGGACCCTTCTAAGAGTGAGAATGCAAGAACAAAAGGAAGGAGTTAACTACATATTTTTAAGCAGAAAGAAAGCTTTGGGAGGAATAACAGACAAGTCACCTTCCACTGTCATTGTAATGGTTTCCTATGGGAATTAAGGAAAGAGAAGATGCAATCCAGGAGCCAAGTCGCAAGATCAAGTCTCTGTATTTTAACCAGTTTTCACATTCAGTGGTATGAGGATTCTATGGCTGCTTACTCCTAGGTCATTGTGCACAGAGGGAACAGCAGAAATACCGTAAGTCCCTGAGTGATGAGTGGTGGGAGCCTGGGAGAAGCAAAGGAGGGATATTCCTGCATGATTCTCCTTGTAGTGCCTGCTGTCCTCAGGGGCAGCTCCCTGCCCAACACACTGCCGATGTGCTCTCCAGCACAGACATGTGGGTGGAGAAGAGACACCAGTGAGGTGCCTGCAGGGCTGTCCCCAGCTGCAGAGCCCCCAGCCGCACCCAGCCAGCAGCTTCTCCACAAGGATGTGGCGAGCCTGTGCTGGGTTGGAGGTGGGTGTCTCAGTTCCCTCACCTCACACGACGTCTTAAGTTTTAGCTTTTATATTTTTTTGGACTCTGTGCTGTTTCAATGTGTAGTTCTGGGTTTCATATTAAGGGTTGGTGCGCTCTCTTCACAGGGTAGATAGACAAAACAATTCCTTTCTACCTGGTGACCAAGGACAAATTTTAGGCCTAAGAGTGTAAACAATGGTGAAGAAGAGAGAAAGAACAAAGAGGATGGAACTTTATAACCTGAGGCTGTAATTGGACAATTAACTCCAATATGTTAATGGACCAAAACCTATAAAAGTGTGAGAGCTCGTGACTGGGCGTCCATTTTGGGACCATTGCTGGATTGCTTGGGTGCAGCCCCAAGGGGTTCTTGCACTGCCCAAGCTGTATCCTTTCAATAAATACCTTTTTATTCTTTTACTCTACCTAGTCTCTGTTTCCAGATCAGCCTTTCTAGGCAACAACCCCAGCAGCATCAGCTCCTCCGAGGGCCAGCACTGTGTGGCAGCTCTCTGACCTGGCCACCCAGGCCTTGCCAGCACAGTGAAACACATCCCACCAGGGCTGAGGGAAGCTGGGCCTAGAAGAAGAGATGCTGGCCCATTTTGTCAGTGCCTGCTTCACATTCCTCAACACGGGAAGGCTCCCCTTGCTGGGACATCCTGGGGAGCAAGTGTGCAGCACAAAGCATCCCCCAGCCATCTCTGGGGCCACTGCTGTGCCCCAGCTCCATCCTGCACCCTACCCTGCTGAGCTGAGGGTCAGGAAGTGACAGCACCATCTGCTGCCTGGAACAGCCTCAGTGAGGAAATGTACAAAATAGCTCTTGAATAGCGTTTTCTGCCAGAAAATCGTCTGCAGATGGCAAAGGTGAAGTAAAAAATGAAGTGGCTTTGTAGAAGTCAATGAAGAGGATCAGTCAGAAAATGATTCTGTGTGTTCAAACCCTCTATCTATAGACACAGCAATCAAGTATTTAGGAGATTATGAACGGTAGGTGAGAAGGTGACATTTTTCTTTTAGAAAGAAAAACATATTTTTCCTTGCCCATGCTGCCTTCCGTAAAGTTATGCTGAGAAAGATCAATTCACTGAATTTCTCATGCTGCTTTCTTTGAAAAGAGTTTGAATGCACAGAGATGTCTGGGGTTTTTCCTCCCCTCTTCACTAAGTGCTATTGAATCTATTGAAAAGACTGAAGCCTTTGTCAATACACTCCAGGTTCAGACAGTAATAGATTTTATTTGGAATAAAGTACTACCATTTTCACTTGAGCTTGGGGTGCTTGAGGGATATTTACCTACCCCTTGTTTGCAGAGATCTTGTTTTATGTAGTCTAACTTTTATATTTGTTGCAGCCATACATTTAGATTCCTCTTGCTTGAGATTCCCTTCCTAGATTTTTCTCTCTCCTCTCAAGCAAAGCAAATACTGTCAAAGCAACACCTTGAACAGGCTGTATTTCTGTAGCAGCAGGTAAAGTGAGGAAGCTTTGGTTTGGTTTTGTGTCATTCACAGGTCAGTACTGACATACTCTGCAATTTATTATGACTGTAACATACCCGCTGCAAGTCATGCTGTGACTGCAGTCAGGTCATGTCCCTGCAGGTCATTTACCTTCAGTACTAGTATCAAAAGGTGCTTTGGGAAATCTTTCCCCAAAGTCCTTTTCCTTTGACTGCTGCTATTGCACTTGCATAGATGACTGAAGTGACATTGCCTTCTGTGCTCCCAGTACCCTCACTTACCCTCTCTCATCCCCAGCAGCATTAGTTCTGATAGACACTGACATGAAAAAGGGACTATGCTCAGGAGTTAATGAATCTGAGTGCCTTGCTGGAGATGATTTCAAAAGAGGGCAGACATTTAGAGAAAGGAGAGAGTAATTACTCTGCAAGGGCTGAGCACCCACAGAGCGAAGGATCTGTGACACACAGGCCCTTCTGGAAATCTTAGGTAGAGTCTGTGCAGCCCAGCTTACACAGCTGGGCCCCGTTTATAATTATGAAAGGGTTTTTTTCCCTTGGTTGGTTGGCTGGTTGTTTTACTTTCAGATCTCTTAACAAACAGGAAATGAAGAGGACATCAAACGAAAGGGCAAACAGAGCTCCACACATTTCACTGCTCAGCTGGGAAACTCGGAGTGAGTCTCACTGAGGGCTGGGAGTTCCAGGGGCTGTGCATCCCTAGCTGTGACTCATTTCTTCTCAGCTCTTCTCTTTTATACTGTGACTATGAAAGGACTTTTTATTTTACCAGCCTGGGGAATCCTTTGTTTCAGCTGCCCAAAAAGTCAGACTACTTAATTTAAAACATAAATGGAAAGAAAAGAAAGCAGAAGAGAATTAATGAGAGGCAGCCTTCACTGCCACTGTGGACCACAGTAACAGGTAATTTTCAGAATACTGCTACCATCGCAATTTGCTAAGATATGCAGGAGCCCATACCAATGGAAGATTTTCTGCAATTTAGGATGGAGATCAGATTTAAGGATGTGTGTTCATCTTAGGTTACTTTTGGAAGGATATTTCTTAAACAAGCACCAGGAATCCACACAAGCCACTCATGTTTCCTCAGCACCTTTCTCACTAACCCAACTTTCTAGCAGGGCAGTTCAGACAGACTTTGAAACCACCAAAGAGGAAAAGATGGTGCTCACGCAGATGGTGAATGCCAGACCAACTAGAAGTGAGATGGGTCTTAAACATCATGAAAAATCTGTTCCCAGGAGATCTCAGTAGTCCCACAACTTCATGTTGCTCTTTACATTTCAGACACACAGCATGGAATATGTGATAATGCTGATGAAAGGAGTTGATACAAGTCCTCCCTGTCTGTGGTGCCTTGAGCAGACAGGCATGTCCCTGTATGCTAACACTGGCAGTCCATGGTAGGAAACTGCTTTCCCTTCTCCAGTTCTGTTTTTCTATTCTGAAACCAATGTAAGGTCACAGGCACATTTGTTAATGTAGGGAAAAGCAGAGTGCATGGAAATATATTCTTACTTTTCAGACTGGTTGCCACATCTTTTGAAGTAGCTTTAAACTTCAAGTTAAGGCTAGACATTAAATAAGCCAGTCCTATTACAAGCATACCATCTTGGTCTATTAAATTAATAAATGTATACTTAACATTATTGCTTAGTCATAAATACATATATTTGTATTTTGAACACATAAAGTATAATTTACCATGGCAGGAATGACTCAATGTTCATCACCATCAGAGTGAAAGGCAGAGCAGGGTGTGATGCCAGGCTTTAGTCTTCTCTTCTATCTGAACCTGTGTATGGAGCCAGAATTTGTGACAACCTTTTCTAAAGTTCTGAGCAGTAAATCCAGTAACAGCATCTCACTAGAGAGGGCTGAGAACAGGGAAAAACATGAGCCCAGAATAAATACAGCACAACATCACAGCAAGTAGGCAATAGAGAATATCCAAAGCCTTACCTGTGCTTGTTAACAACACCAGAAAATTTCAAAGGTGCTTTTAGAAGATCTGGTACACCCCAGGCTGCAAAGCTGGTGCTTCCTTGGACATGCTCAGCTCTCACTTCTCTGAACACATGCTGGCTTTACAATTCAGCTTCATGTGAGGTGCCAGGGCACCTGGGTGTAAGCAAAAGCAGACTTTGCCTCACTGGATAAGATGTATGGCTTCTGTAGCACAACAACATAACAAAAATTTCTGAAAAGGCTTTGTTATGCTGCTCCATCCTCATGGCAAATGGCTGGAAACATACCTAGGCAGACAGCCTTTCCTTACAATCCATTATATGCTCCAAGCTAGTTACCAATGTCAGAGCTCCCTTGCATTTCTGACATCTTTGAGGGATTCTGCAGCACTCAGACTAGTAATGAGGGGAACTGGGAACAGAAAAATGATAAATCTGAGATACAGATCCCCAGTTAATATTTGTTCTAGGCATGAGGAGCCCTAATACATGCTACAGAAAGCAGTGAAGTTAGAGATCACAGCGCTGACCTTCCTAGTAAATTATATGTAATATTTGATGGCCTAAAGATCAATAACCTAAGCTTACAGATCTATATCATTATGAATTATTTCTTAAAGGTTTTTGATCAAGCATTCAGATCTGTCATCAGCATATATGATGGACAAAATCACATTATACCACGGTATTCCTGCACGTGAATGGTATTTGCCTTCAATGTAGCCAAGCCTGAACCCGAGCTCTGATTTCTGTCTGTGGTAGTGCAGTTTTAGGTTTGAATCTGATCAAGATTTCTTCAAGTGAGAAACTCTCTTAGAATCAATGGAGTTACTTAATTCAATAGAGAAGGATTATTAATTTGTTGAAACAATATGGATGGCAGGACTGTGGGACACCCTCTGTGAATGTCCCCATATCCCCTGTTTTCCATTCACAGGTTCAATGTCAAGTGGAACAATTACAAGAATCTAAAGGAAAAGAAGGCCAACCCTCCAGTATGAGCCCTTGCTGGTATAAGTAAACTAATTAGGTATAACTGACATTTCTTTGGAAAATAAAGCCCAAGAGTACAGAATTTCAAAGTCCTTTTGCTGATCTGGCTTATTTCACTCAACAGAACTAGAGGACTTTAATAGCAAACGCACTTTTCCTTCAGTAAAAGATGGGTCTACACAAAGGACTGTTCTGTTAGCACAGCTGTGCTGGCAAACCTCTTCAGTAGAGACTGATCTCGACAGAACTGTAGATGAAGGCCAAAGTTCAGATTCATAAACCAGAAACCACTGGGTATCAAGCTGAGACCTGGTAGCTGCCTCTGAGCAGGCTTTTGACCTAAGACAATACTTTTAACATCTTTTACTGTAGCTTAAATTCGCTTGTATTTCTGTGAACTAAGTAAATGTTCACAGGTAACCTACTGCATAGTAACGTGTTGAACCAAAATGAAGTGGCCCAAGCACCTGTGGAGCAGTCAGGGGAAGGGAATAATGATCTTTTCTCTTCTCAAACCTGACACAGAAACAAAAAACCTCAACACTAGCACATTCTGACACTGACTGAAGTACAAGTTCCATTTTCCATCACTCCAGTGTCCATCACTCACTAAATCTTCAGACCAAGAGGGTTTTGCATTTTGCTGGGGGTTTTAAGCCAAAGCCCTTGAGGCCTACATTTTGGTCTGATTTGTTCTGGCAGATCTGACTGTAACTCTCAAATGACAGAGGCTGAGTCTTCCCCAATGTTTACATCTTACAAAGCAGACTGAAGACAATCAATAAAGCAGAGATCATCTCAATAAAACTTTGTATACATTTCATTAAGTCATTTAAGTGCATGTGTAAGTAACTGCATGAACAGCTTCCAAGTGGAGCACTGTGAAACTCCATAGCAACACTAATGACATCAGGGAAAAGAATGAGCCTTCGAAAAAAAAGAAAGCTAGAGAGGTCATGACTTTGAGCCACACTTGATCCCTCAACATTCAGCATGAAACATACTGTTCATTCCCCCATCTGGTGAAGAACTGAATACAGGAGACAGGGGTGATGCTCTTCTCCACACTGATGCCATTTTTAAACACAAAATTGCTTGGGCTCTTCACCTGTGGTAACTCCTGGAAAAATCCTGGGCAAGGCATTAGCTGGCTGCTCTTAGATGCAGTGATTAGGACAGGTGGTAATAGTGGTCAAAGAAAAAGCAGTATGTGATGTTGGAAACAAATTCCTGTTCCAGAGAATCCCTCTGTGCAACAGCCCTTTCCATACAACAGCACCAATTATTTCAGAGTTCAGAGCCACAGCTTTGAAATTCAGTGGAGGAAAAAAAACAAACCCAAACATCTTTAATTCTGTCCTGGTTCTTGTCAAATTCACATCTGTAGCACGAGCACCTTCTGCCCTTTATGATGCAGGTATCAGCCCAGAGCTGTGTGCAAGCTCTGACTGGTCCAGCTGTGAAGAGCAGTTGAGAGGATGTGGATCCACAGGTCAAAGCAGGGCCCCAGCTCCCCGGCAGCCCGAGGCTGTTTGCTCTTGTGTGGACACCGAGGAAGAAGGATGTGCACAACCCAGATTTCCCTGCCAAACCTGAGCTGCAGGTGTGCTTGGGAGGCCCCTGGGTGGCCTGTTTGCAGGGAAGATGAGTGCCCTCCATCAGCACTGCAACACAAAGGGAAGCACAGAGAGGATTGAAGTGTCACTGCTGTGGACTCGGGGTGACAAACCCAAAATGCTCACAGCATGGCTGCCTGGAAGGGACAGAGTCTGCACAACTGGGGCTGTGCTCCAGTCAGCTCAGAAAAGGAAAGAATAATCCAGCCAGGAAAACACTCCAAAAAATCCTTCAGACATTTGAAACAGTGCTTATTATTTTTAATATTTCAGATTTTCCTGGAGTTACTGTTATTGTTATTCCTATCTTTTAACAAGTAGAAAGAGACATGGAAGAGCTAAGATATTTCCTGATCTGTTTTGTTTGCCTTTAGATAAATAAACCTGCAAATGTTACAAATGATGCTCTGAGTTTTGTTTCCAATACATATGACCCACGTCATTTCCTCTCAGAAATATGTTTGTGGGAATGCGCAACCAGCTCTTGTGTTGACATCCATAATAGTCAACTTCTGATTTCAAATTAAAGCAGTCAATCACCAGCACTTCTGCACGTGACTGGGCCTCATTGGCCTGTGGGGGATACTTCTGTCACTGCTCTTAATTCATACGCTTCTCTTCTGCAGGTTGTGATACTTTTCCTGCCCTCCTGGTGCCCCTTACAGACATTTTTGCCCTGATGTAGAAATTTGTCAGCAAAATCCCACTGTACAGACTGAGTTGTGTTGGCAAGAGTTTTTCTGGTGGCTCTTTTTGCCTCAGAACAAACAAGTAGCAGTAGCACAAGTGATTGTGATCCCTGGGACTGATTTCACTCTAATGGAGCAAGTACAATAGCAGCAAACGCAAATTGCTCTTCAACCGCTTGCTCTCTGGATGCAAAGATTCAATTCCAGCATTTTCTGCACTTCAACACTTACCAAGTGGCTTTCCCAAGATCCCCGCAGATACCAGCCAGTGCAAGCCTCAGTACAGCAATAAAGCTGATCTTGCTCATCAGAGCCATCACCCAAAGATCATGGAACTGGAGGCAGCAGCATACCCTGCGGCTGAAACACCCACCCCTCCCTTCATCTTGCCCTCTACTGGTGTTAAAAAAGCACTTATCACCTTGAAATGTGAGCACCAGAAAAGAGCCAGCACACAGGATTTGAAATGTATATCCTGCAAGCTGAAAGGCTGTTGTTAAATTTCTTTCTGTTATTCCAAGGCATGCTGAAGGAGAGGATGCAAGGTCTTTAGTCCATAATGTTTTAGCTACTGACAGCTTGACTGAAGAAACCAGGCTCTATAGATATGCTACCTGCTTTTGTTCAGCAGGATACCGGGTTTGATATATATTGGGATGATTTTCCTTTTAAGAGAAGTATTCCTTCATGAAAGAAAAGACCAAACCCAAACCCCTCACTTCAAATTTGAAGTTCCTGAGTGTCTTGAGGGTTTTTTGAAGACTTTTATGAAAAAAAAAAAGCTGAGGAGGAAAGGTCTCTAGTGCTCATAGGACGTGAAGGTAACCTTCAAAATGTGAGTCAAATATAACCTATGCAGTAATACCTACTCGAGTTGCAAAGAGCTTGAAGCAACAACATATTAACTGTCCAGTTCTGCTTCTATAATAATTATCCACACCAGCTACTTCAGTGCTCAGCACAGACGGGTAAAAGGAACACAGTCCTTACTCCAGGGATCTGTAAAACACAGTGTTGTCAACCTCAAATACTGAAAACTGTCCCACATCAATTCCCTTCCCCAAAAAGACAAAAGATCAGGTAAAAGAGTTGAAATTAAATACTTGTGGGTATTGTTTTATGCCTCTGTAATTTCGTATCTCTTGTGTACACTGAGGCCAAAGTTTCAGGCTTTTATTCACATTCAGAAATATAAGGAAAAAATATTCAAGTCATAATGTAGCCATTTAGCTTTTAAGGGCAGAGAGAAATACATCATTCTTAAGCTCACATTTAACTCATGAGAGAGCTGACAAGGTCAGCAGCCACATGTGACCAGTGTCTCTTTTTCTGGTGCTGAAAACAGCAGATTCTGACAGATCAGCATTACATCAGCATATGCCAAACCAGTCCTGAAAGGTTAAAGCCTGCTGAAGAAAGGTGAGCATGTTTTCATTGCACAAGTGCTCCATTTATACATCACATTTATTCCCTTACTCTGGTGAAAACTCACCCCTTTAGCCAGTCTGTTAAAGATGAAATCATTACTGTAAGTCATCACCTCCTCCTTCACATCAAAGGACCTCATTCTTGTCACCATATATTTATGTTGCTGAAAACCAGTGACAAATGCGTGCTGTGTGAATAAATCCAAAATGCAGTCCTGATAACCAGCGTAGGAAGAAATACAACTACCACAACACAAAAGAGAACCACCCTACTAGTCCATAAGGCAATGCAATGAAGAAGCCCATTTCCAAGCTTACTTCAATGAGAAGTAAAAACCAAGTCTGTCAAAACACAGATTGTACCTCTCAGCCTTTCAGCCCAAGGAATGAATGCCAGAAATAAATAGCAAAAGCAGAAATGTCAGCTACCAGAGCCATATTACAGACTGCTTTTAAGGGCAAGCTTTGGCCCTGTGATGGGTGTGGGGAGATGAGAGGACAGGGTGGGTTCCCATTTCTGAAGCACGACATGGTGCAAGCTTCCTTTGCTCTAAACAAGTTCTAGATTTGTGTCCAGCACAACGCAGTGAATTGCTCAGGACAAGGAACAGAATTGGACAAGTTTCCCCCAATTCTCCCCCAAAGTGCCTTTTACCTTAGAGAGACTTTTGAATCCACAAACATAAGCAAGGGCAAGGCAGTCTTTTTGGTTCCTCTGCAATATTTCCTCCAACTCAGAGCCTGTTTTAATTTCCTTCACAATAAAACAATATATGTCTCTGTCCCTAGTTACTATGGAGTTTAGGAAAGGGAGAGGCAGAAGTGCAAGTCTTCTTACAAGCAATGCTCTGAGATATGTTCCTCACTGCCCTTCTGTGGCATCAGACATTCATTTAAAAAGTCTTAGCTGTGCTCTCTTTGTTGTTAATAAAGCTGTGTGGAGCTGTGGACTCCTGCTCCAGGCACAACCCCTACTACAGCTCGTCTTTATTGAATTCAGTTCCATTGTACTTGTATTTTCTTTGCACAAGGATTTCTGCAATTTCAAACCCAAACTTGTTGTAGCATTTGTAGCATTGTGGGTCTCTTTTTCCTTTCCTGAGTTATCCAAGTTCAAGCTGGACAGACTTGAGACAATCTGGTTGGAAATCGCTGTGTGTTCTCCATTGGAACAGATCCCAGTGGAAAAATTTTAGCTGAGATTCAACAGCCTGTTGCAATTTTCCCTTGATTTTTTGGCCAAAAACATGAAGGAACCAAGCTCTTCTATTTTTCCACAAAGGCTTCTTACCACTGGAACTATGTTAATCGTTACAACAACAACAGCAGTGTAGTAAAGACCTTCGAGGCTTACAAAAAGTAATTTTAGACTAACCAGGAGTGGAGAAGACCGATGCAGAAAGCTGCCACCACTGGCTTCCTATCCCTGTCCTTACTGGCACTCTGCATTCCTTCTGCCAGACCTTTGCATAATGCCTTGAAGAGAAGGGAGCAAAAGACCAGGCTGGTCACCATCCTGACAGAGCTTTCCTGCCCACCCTCTCCCACACCAGTCTCAGAACAACATGGGAGCTGTTGGCTTCTTGTCAGACCCCTGACACCAGTGCTATGCTCACAGCAAGAGCTGGCTTTTGCCTCAAGCACCAGCTCTAACTAAAAAGGAAAGTAAAGAGCACATTACCCGGCTGTTTCACAGGGAACCAAGGTTAGCACAATATATCATCTCTAGATGAAATGTTTGCAACCAGCACATCCATCCATCTTCTCTGGGTGCAGTCATTTTTGCCAGTCTTACTTGTGTTGGTAAAAAAGGGGCAGCAAAGAGTCTTTTATCTGAAAGCACATTTCCCTGGAGATCAAAAGTATATTCTTCAGTTTTCAAATCTTCCCTCTTTATCCTCACGGTTCCCATATATGGGAAAAAAATGGCAAAATGTTAGTGAGAGTATATATAAATCACACCAACCCCTGATCCTCTTATCCAGTAACCATAACACATCATACATTGAAAGTCTTTCTCTGAGAGAGTAAAATAAATTACATTTTGCTTGCCAGCATACTGAACCTTATGTTGGTTATTGTAAATTACTGAAAGCACAAAGGTATAGTCTTTGTGTGCTCTTCATGGAATATGGAATATGAACATCAAAGGCAGCAGTTATCAGAAACTGCTCTTTCTCTGCCTCTGCTTTTGACAATGGGCTGAGCTTCTCCCAGCTTTTGCCAAGCTAGAAGAAACAGAATTAGACAAACCATTAGAAAAAACAATTGTTACCAAAGATAATAAATTATCTGTGCTATAAATATCACCATAACCAAATAGTTGGCATTCAAATAATTAATTATAGGATTAAAAAAATAGACTAACAAAAAAAGGAGGTGAAAAAAGGATACATTCTTTATATCTATTTTTTCAACATTCAAGTTTTTTAAAATGTTATTTCCTCAATAGCTGTTGAAAGGAATCATTACTATCATCAAAATTTCATTTTTAAACAGTAGAAGATCATCCTTTTGCATGTGAGAACATTAGCCAATATGAAATCATCCTACCTTAATAAAATTTTTTGCCAGTTTGTTTCCAGAGTCAAGGTGAGCTTGGCTCTTACTCTGAAAAAGAACACAGCAAGACACAGAGTTTTTGTCTAGGGATTCTAGAACAAAACTGTCTTTGCTCTGGAAGAAAACACTTTTCTGAATTCTTCACCACAAATAACTTAAGAATTTGTCTCTTTCTTGATAAGAAAAATATCACAAGCATCACCATCACATGCATTTGTCCCATTCAAACTCACAAATTTATTTTAATTCCAGGGGTATCACAAAGCTGCTCACAGCTGTACCCCACCTACAGTTCTAAGATGGTCTCAGAAATGATGCTGCTGTCTTGTACAACGTAGGCTCAGGCAAGGAAGCAAAGCAACCTGAATTTACTTCATGAATTAACTTGAATGGATTGTTTTCTGTAACAGAACAAAGGATGCCTGCAGGTTTTAATAGTGTTTCCTGAGCAGCTGTTCTTTTTCTTGCAGGTCTCAATCTTTTCTCAGCAGATTAGAGTCAGTGACAGCTCAGACTCTCCATCATGTTAAAACCTTACCTTCTTTCAAGCAACACATGTGACTCATCAGCTCAATAATTACAACAAACAATCCAAATTTCCCATCTGTCTCACTCTAGGTAGAACCCACTTAATATTAGTGCCTAGAGATGCTGCTTTGAACATGCAGCAGAGGTTGGAGGAATGAGGAGCCACAATCATCCTGACCTCGTGGTGCAGAGCAGGACTGGCCCCTTCTCTCCCTGTGCATTCAACAGGGAGAGAGCAGATAGGTAAGTCAGTCAAATGGGGTGAGACTGTCTCTTCTCCTTGTCAAGAAGGCATTTAAATTATGTTTCTCAGTTTTAAAATGCACCGTGATGACTTTGTTTTATAAACGCTATGGAGCCTGAGGCACACATTTGTATTACAGTTGAGTGCTTTTATTACATATTGTATTTTCAATTGTTCCTTAGAAGATCAAGCATTTTTCCACTGAGAAATCTAATACATTATTATTATTATTATTGTTTCTGATTCCACAATTATTTGGATCACTGTGGTGGATGTCAGCCACATGACTCGTGTGTATCTTTTTCTTCCTCTCTCAAAGGATTCTGTTGTTTGGATTATGCAATCATTTTGTTAATACCGGGACAGATGGCCACAATGAAAACATACAGGGTACTCTCTCTGATAGATACTTGCCAATATCAACAGGAAAGAACAGAATGCATGAAGTTCAGAGAGATAGCACAAGCTTGTTCTTGAGCAGTGAATGGCATAATGCTTTAGTGTACAGAGAAATAGCCAGTGACAATCCATAGATATGCAGGTTGAGAGACTTGAATAATTCAAAACAGGTTCCAAAGTCACCTCTAGAGGTCATATCACAGAAAGCTGCAAATGCCCTGTGGCAAATGGCACAAGGTCAGGTGTGGAGAGGATGCAGGATAAAAATCCCATGCTTTGCCACCCAAAAGGCTTCCTAACATCAAAGTTAAATTGCCACCTTCCTGCTGCAATTGAAGCCCACATCTCTCATTCTGACCACTATTCATTCACCTCATTCTTCAGTCTGGAAAACTCTTCCTTTATCTGCCTGCTACCACCTCTAAGCCAGAACAAACAAAGCACCTGTGATTTAACCTCATGTCCCCCAGCAACACCATTGGAAGCATTCAATGACTTTGGCACTGAGCCCATAAGTCCTGGGGGAGCTGGGGGCACACACAGCTAAACATGCACATGTGCTGTGAGCAGGGAAGGTTTCCTACCCAGTGCAGAGAGAGACCAGATTTCAGCTGGAAAACTTGCAGATTTGGCTGCTAAACTCACCAGACCCCAGTTGCCGAAAGGAAGTCTAAGACATCTGGAAAATTTCCATCTTCCTGATGCTGCCTGTTCCCATGACGTTGTTTCTAGCTCTCAACCAAGAGAGAGACTCTTAGATGTCACTCAGTAACACCAGGAAATCCATCTCCCTCCACAGAGAAAGAGCTTGTGGCACAGAAGGTCACTGAGGAGCAAGGAGATTTAACAAGAGAAATTTGGCAACCAATGAAAAACATTTTTTTTAAGTATTAAAAAAGTAAACATTAAAATTTTGATCTTACGCTTTACACTTCTTTTACCAGCAAAATTATGATGTTAAATGGGACACTGCTGACATGAGAAAGCTGGATAAAGGAAAAAGACAATCTTTGCTTTCTTAAACATGTGGTCTCTGACACCCGGCAAAATTTTGTCGGAGCTTGGTAAATCCATAAGTCTCAAAATAATTAACTGGAGCAAAGTATGAGAAGAGAATTGGTTATCATTGCTTGAGAACCTCGTATTTCTTTAAACCAAGTGACAAAGACCAGATCCTGCTCAAGCCAATATTCCTTGTCTTTCACAATCAAAAGGCAGACTCATACACTAAGCAGACACTCTACAAAAGCTTACACCTCTATATTCTGTGAGCCTAAACCTCAAGATGAGACATACTATCTCCAATACCTCCAAAATCTCAATTTAGATGTCTCTGGTTTTCGGCCTAGTGCTCACACACCCTTGCAAGAGCACTAGGATACAGTATTTGCTCATATGACTGCACTGCTCTCAGGCAGAAATGGGAAATACATATTTGGGCCTAATAGAAGTAAACCAACATTGTATAAATTATCTGCTAAGGGGCATTCAGGGAACTGTCTTTGCACTCAAATACAGGTCTTCAAAGTTCTTCCTTGTGTTCATTAGCAGTTAAAGCAGAAGATAAAGAGGAAATGCTACCTCAACTTCTGTATCAACCGGATCAAGATGTACTTACATTCTTCTGCAACCATATTTCACCAAACAAATCTTCAGCTGTAAATCGTAAAAGGTAAGTTGGGTATGAGTGAAATGATGGGATACAAAACAAGGACGTCTTTGCAAATATGACTGTACTGCCCGGCATACATATTCAAGACCTACATAAAAACTGTTTTTTGTCTCAGCCTAAAGTAAGACAACAGAGTATGTCTGTGTTTGTTAAAGCAAAGCACATTTAAAAAAATGTCAGCTTTTCATGAACTTGACCTTCTACTGGAGAAATTTAACCACTGGCTTTTGCTATCCAGAAATAGGGCAGACCTTGGAGAACAAGTGAAATCAACTTCTGGAAAGATACATGGAAACATCAGGGTTGATCAAAACCTTTCCTCTAAGAAGATGGGAACAATGAAGGCTGTGTCCAGCTCAGCAGACACATTTCAGAACAGAGTTATAGATTACACTGTGGTAAACTGATATAGAGAAAGGTAAAGTCCTGAACTTACATATCATGATCACAGAAGAGCTCAGGCAACTTCCCAACACATCTGAAGTACTTGTGCTGTGCTAACTTATTTCTAACCAAGAATATTTTTCCCATATTGGCATTTTAATATGGGTTTTTTATACTAATTTCTATGCCATTACAAAGAAAATATCACAAACTAAAACTTAAGCAGTAACCGTGAGAAAAATTAATTCTGATTCCTCATGTCAGTCCTTGTATTCCCTCACTCACTTATTCTAGCTGTCATCTCATTGTTTGGTGCATTTTTCATTAAAAATGATTTTGACAAATGCACATCTTGTAGTGAAAGATGTAGTGAAAACATCATCATGTAGTGAAAACAGTTACAAAAAAGAACATAGCAGTATTTTTATTCATAGTAGTTCTAAAGACTATGAGTAAAACAGAAGGATGACATGTCAGCTGAGTTTATTTGCTCTGACTTAAAAGTTTTATCTTAGAGTTCTTTAATGGAAGCACATGAAAAATTAGGACAATGAGTATGACTACCAATTATACTTTCCCTAAATGGAGCACTTCATCACAGCAGTTGAGCACTGGCAGAATCCCACCCATTTCACTTGCACAAGCAACTCCAAACACTTCCATCACACACATGAAAACTGCCATAAGGATTTACCACACACCCACAACACCACTACTGGCAGTAGAAGTGCTATTTCCTCCTGATCATACGATGTTTTCTCTCTCTAACCTATCAAGTGAAGCTTCCCATAAAACTACTTTCGAGGACTGGGTCTCATCTCCCTTCAGCAAGTTATAAGTAGGGCAAAATGAAGATGTATTTCCCACATAAATTAAAATTGTTCTTATGATTGCAGTATTTGTGTCCCCAAGAGAAGAAGAGTGTTTGAGGTGGGTGGATAAACAAATATTCTAATCACATTCTTTTGAATGCTGCAATTTGATTTCAACATCAGTTAAGTTTTGTCTTTTTAATTTCTCCTCTTAGCTCAGTGGGAACTATAAAAAACCAACAAAAACATGTCCTTGTAACTTACTGCTTTTCGATCTGTTATGATTTATTTTCATGTTTATTTTCCTTGTTATAATGATTGGTTTAATGTATTTTCCTTTTTTTATTCCTGTTTTCACAGTGCATTTCAGGGATCAGCTCCACTTGATTTCTAGCTGCTGAGTGATTAACCCGGGGGGAGTCCATCTGCAAACCCTAGGAGCCAGCTGGGTTACATTCCCTCTTGCTTCCAGCTCCACTGGCTGTATTTTTACCATGCTGCCAGGGTGGGTTCCAGCAGCTCATCTGGGAACTCTGGTGGTGAGGAAGATGGATTCAGGTTCATGAGCCTCTGTGCTGGCCCAAGGCCACACTGACAGAACACTGACCACAGGTCACAGCTGCTCCAGACATGGGTCAGGCCCCACATCCTTCCTGTGAATCTGCCCTGTGTCATCTCCATGCAGCTAGTGAAGGACAGAAAAGTCAGCTTTCCAGAAGATACCAAGACCTGGATTGTGGGAAAGGTTAGGAGGCTGCCTTTGGGCAGTGGCATGCAGGCTGTAATCCACCTCATCTGCTGCTTGGTGAAAAGGCTTCAAGGATGCTGCAGCAAACAACCTGCTTTTCTGGTGTACCAAACTAACTTAGGCATCTTCATTGATTCCAGGGGACTAAATACAAAGGGATTTAGGGAAAAAACCCTTAGGAAAATTAAAAAAAGGTCTCAAAGCAGTGTCAACATGCATCTATTTTGAATGCTACACTTATAGGAGGGAAGTGCTTAGTGGTTAATTTGTGAATGTTAAAGTCATTAAAACAGCAGCTCTGGAATTAGCTTCCTATGTAATACAGTATTTTAAATAGCATTCCCTTTGCATGGGCAGATTGTCACTTCCTGCAGTGACATGTTAACAGCTTTTAGTGGCAGCAGAGACAATCTCTGTAGTCCTTTAACTAACAGGACCCTATTCATTTATTGACCATGCAATTGTTTTACATTCTACAAAAAGACATTACATTTTGCCATCTACACAACCCACAAGTGTTTGATGTCTTCCTAGTGTTTCCCTCTATCAGTCAGTGATAGAAAGAACACAAGAGAATTCGAGCGGAGCCAGGTCCTGGGTCAGAACTGGAGAGAAGGCAGCCAAGGGAGAGAAGTAAAGGAACAGTGAGACGTGGGGGGGACTGTGTGACACTACTGGCTGTATTTCTCTAGTCTGATCACAGGTGCCTGCCAATCTGATCAGCAACATCTGCACTTGAGAGCAGAGGAGAGCCCAAGGTGACTAAATCATCATGGCTGATGAAGTTGGGTAACTGGTGAGAGATGGAGAGCCACACTAGTGCCTTGAGAGCAGCACAACCTTCTCTTGAGCTCCAAAGGACATATACAAATGATACCACCCTGCTCTAAGTCTCTCAGGTAAAGCTCCAGTTTAATCCTTAAATGGAAGATACATGTTTTCAGACCAAATCTTTTAGATTCGCTACAGCGACTGGGAGCAACATTGAGCAGAAGAGCAAGGTTTACAAGGTTTGGAAGTGAGGAAATCCTGAAAAAACTACTATGGGGAACATGGGAATGCCAGTAAGAGCAGCAGTCCAAGAAGAGCAAGACCAAGACTACAGAAATGAACTGAGACAAAGGCCCTCAAATCATCACAGGCAAATGCACAGTAAGTAAGTAATAAGTAATGCTAGGGTGACAGTTCACTCTGCATATTTATATTTCTCTTCACTTTGTATTCACAGAGCTCTTTGAAATCCAGGAGTAAGTTTCTGGGAGGCTTAAAGGATTTAGCCTTCTAGCTAAAATAAACAAAACACTCCTGTCTGCTGGAGGAGCATTAGATAAGCCTAGTTGCAAGAAATGCTTAAACTAGTTGTTACAAAAAGAAAAACAAACTAATAGAAACAAACAAACAAAAAACCCAAACCAAATAAAACAAACAAAGAGCAATAACAAAAAAACCCCACACCCAAACTCAAACATTCATGTGTGTCTTCCTTGTTAATTTAATGAATGTGAGTATTGCTGCCACTCCACCTGTTCTGTGGGGCTTGGTGTCCCAGCAGAAGAAAAGAAACACTTGAAAGATGGAAACACAAGGACAACTCGGGAAAAACCATTCAAAAGTGTGTTTCTGATTATTCAATCTGTCCCTTCCAGTCACTTTCTTTGTGCTTTTGCTCCTGGGAATGATTAGCTGCAGCTTTGAAACACATAGGAGCGCTCAACATCAAACAACCAGACCACATGGACACGTCACAGATATTACCACATCACTATATTACAAAAAGTCAAACAAGTTTATTGCCCCTCCTCTCTTAGACCATTATCTCTGCCCTCCATGTTTCCAAAAAAGGGTCAGTGGAAAAGATTAGTAGCACCAAAAATATTCCTCATCCAGAAAATACAGAAGAGAGCTTGAACTCAGACAATCCCTATTTGATATTTTTGCTTGTTATGAGCTGGCAAGTAGCTGAAATTTTAGATGGCAAAACCCCAAGCAATATTTGGAAATTAATCAATACAATGGATCCTTCATATGAGAAGGTTAAAGAATGGGGGAGAAATAGGTACTATATAAGCAGAACCAAGAGAATAATGACCTGGATGCAGGTAAAAGTCTCTCCTGTAGTTCTGTGAACAGATGGTTTGCTGCACTATTGCCCAGCCTCTAACAGAAGGAAAATATCCATTTTTCAAAATTGTGCTTAGAAGTATGACAAAAAAACATGATGGGCAAGTCTCACATGACACTGATGGGAACTTTCCATTCTGGAGTATGGAGAGGCTGCAAGCACCAGCATACAGCCAGATTTCATTTTCCCTGCCCTATCTGAGGTATGCTCTTTTGTGTAAAAGAACAAAAAAAAAATCCATTTGAAACACACTAATAGTAGAAGATATTGTCTCTGCAAAGTTTAAGGACACACAGAATGAAATCTGGATGCAAGCCTGTTTATCGGTGGCAAAATTATTTACTAGGAAATGTCCATTCCTCACCTGAGCATTGCCTGAGCTGCTCACCCTGCGCTCTGAACCGCAGTTATGTGTGGGCAGCCTCGCAGACCTTGTGCAGCTGCTCTGCTTTCCCAACACATCTGAAAGCTCCAGTTGCTAAAAGACCTTTGACATCTTTCACACATTCCTTTTTTGAGGCAGTGGAAGGACAATTTATTTTCAAGACATACAGTTATCCACCTTCCCCCTGGCCACTCTCCCAGAGGTCACCTAATAATTCCATTTCAACGCAATACATTTTGCATGCCGGTGTTGTCTGATAGCTCTCCCTGTGTGTTTTAAAGACCTGTTTTCTGTGGTTACTGAAAATTGGCAAGTGTCACATGAGTGACTGAAGAAAGCAAGCAGTGCCCAAAGTCAAGGGAGAGTGACATTCAGACTGGTTTGTACTCTTTTTTTAAGGTATACACCCTAAATACATACCCCTGACAATTCTTTACTAATCTCATCTCCATTATGATCTGTTTACAAAGCTCTAAACATAAAGAAATATGGTAAGTTCCCATTTCCCAAGTAGAGGATAAGAATGTGTGGTGTTTTCTCCTGGAAACAGAAGCACTAGAAATGAATGTTACAACCCTTCAAAGTGTTTTTGACAAAACATTTTTCATTAAATAAAATGTTATTTAATGACATCTGGAGTTTAGTTCAGGTAGGTATCTGGGATCTGAAGTGACATCACAAAGATCCCCAATTTAAAAAAAAAAGTTCGACTTGGGAATCTGAAAATGGATGCTTCAACAGCTCTACTTCACAGACAGTAAAAGGTTTGATTTTGTTCCAGTGGGGAATTTCAAAACCTCAGAGGCTGTTGCAAGACAGAATTTCTTGTTCCTCAGCCAGCTCTTGTTAGCATAGTCATAATAACCATAATCAGAGATTTATGTAGTCTTTCATCCCCAAAGAACTTAAAGCAGTTTGCAAGTGACTGTGATCATAAAAAGCATGTATGAAACAGTCACACTCATACTCCCCACTAAGTTAAAGAGGTTAGTCTGCACTGAAGTATGGCAGCTGTTGTAGAAAGCGTAGAGTTATGGTTTCAGAATAAGTGTGAGGTAAATTCGTCAACTAATTGAAGAGCAAAAGGGATTTAAGTAGGTAACTTATAATTATTATAACTGAATTTAGCTGTAAGATGAAAGCAAGCAAGCAGGTTTTACTGAGAGGATTTGTAAAACGTGCATCATTTGCTGTCTCAAGAAAGGCTCCTCCCATCAGCACTTGCCCCTGAAAGCCCAGTTTTAGCCCCTAAGCTCAGTACCATGTGCCTGCTTATACCTGATGCAGCAAAACCTGAGTCAGACAGCTGTTACATCACTGCAAACAGCTTCTCCAAGACCACCAAACCAGAAGTGGAATGTCATGGGAACTAATTTACATGCTACTGGATTAAAAAAAGAGTAAATTCCAATCTGTGCAGTTAAATATAAAAAATTTGAGGTATATTTATCACTTCTATAAAGTTAAGCAGAGAAGATGAAGACAGTTGACGTGATGATTCCAAATAGGCCAAAAAGGCATTTCTCATTCACACAGTTTTAGAAGCTCCACATGCCAATCTCATACCACTTGGGGCTTAAATTCATGAAATACTCCTGTGAGACGCTTTAAAGATTGTGTCAAAGAGCAAAGCAGCAAGCTCTGACAGGGTAGAAATTTCCAGGAGCTTCCTGAGACAAGCTTAGTAGAACACACAGCTGCTGAAGTACAGTTTCTGCTGAGAGAAAAACAGCTACCTCTGTTAAAAACAGACAAGAAACTTGTGCAGATCTGCACAGGAGAAACACTCAGCAAAGTGGCAAAGAGCTGCAAAGAACATTGACAGGAGCTTTGCCATTATCATGGCTGTGGGATGTCATGATCACTACAGCGAATGCTTGTGCACTGAAGGCAAAAGAGAAAAAAATTAGTGTAAATATTGTAGGATTGTTGAATGAGATGCTGTTCTTCTGAATCTGTTTGAATTTATCAGAAATAAAACTATTTTTTTCTTTTAGAAAAATGGTTGATGGAATCTTCTCACATCAGATTTAATTGCAATTATGATGTCATATGTAAGCTAAAAAATAAAAGTTACCAAAAAGACTAATTACATTGACATTTTAGCCTGTTTTTTGCTATACATATTTGTTACAACCTTTTTTGTTATACCAGAATCAAAGGGACAAATCAGTTAGATTTGACCGTCTCCTCAGTATTCTCAACCAAAGTGGAATTTTTAAGAGATTTAAAATCTTATCAAATAGTGGAATAAACTGCAGTCATTACAGAGACAAAAAGGCATCCTTGCTCCTCTGAATTGCTTGGCAGAAAACTAAATGAGACATAAGGAAAATGGCATAAAATTGAGCAACAGGAGAAGGTGTGAGATGAGATATCCAAGCTACAGATCATGTGCTTGCTATGTTACCCTCATCAGCCAAAGCTATTACTGCTAAAAAATTCCAGGCACACAAGGAATACCTCAAAATCTTTTGACATGGAAGCAGGGACTGGATGTCTGCCAGTATTTGTTCCTCAATGTGAGCAGTTGGGGGTTTCAGGTTTCTCAAACTGCACCCCATTTTTCCCATGTCTTCAAAATAGGAACAAGTTTCTAGAGGTCAGTGAAAAGTTTCATAACTTTAGGAATACAGACCTTCACTTTTAGTTACAACTGCAGCCAAGGGTCACTGAGGCTGGCTCCAGGCCTCTGCTTCTCTTGTGGCATAGCCCCAGCTCCTGCTCCAGGTCCCTCAGGTGTGAGCCAGTCTGGAAACCCAAAGGTAATGTGCCTTGAGAGAAAAATGGGACATGAGGGTGTTCACCTACAAAGCGTACACGGGATGCCACAGTCATATTTCTGACTTTACAGTTACTTGTTTTCAAATCAGTTTTTCCAGTTTTGCATCCTAATGTAGGGTGAATGTGGGTTTGGCTTTTATTTCATTTGAGATTTTCCTCTTCTATCAAAAGAATAAACAGGGCAGTAAAAAGCAGTAACAACCCCCCAGTCTAATTTTGATTTCAAGACTGCCTTCAGACTTTTTTTACATAGGGTGTATGATGTAACATCAAACTTTCTTTGGACAGGATTCCTATCCTTGCAACAAGAAAAAGAACTTTGCACTAGACCCTAAGTGCTCTTCCCTGTGGAAATGTTAACACTCAAGCAGTTTTCACCCTGATCATTCAGTTTTCTTTCTATTTTCCAATGTACCAGTGCACTGTGATTAGGTTCATGTGAATCTGCCTCCTTGCCCATAGCTAAGTGAATTATAATCACCCTCAACAAATAAAGGAGCCTAAATTGAGGTGCATAAACACAAACTTGCAGAGAAGTGATTGACTTGCAAGCTACACAGGATTAAACAATAAACAGAAGAGAATGCATGGTTATGACAATGATTCTTTAAAAGCTTAAAAAGGATTTGGGCTGATTTGGAAACAGTGATTCTCATGTGAAAATCTTACTTATTTTGTAAAAGTGTCCTTATTTTGACTTACTATATCCCAAGAACTTCTCTTTGTAATTTTTTTTCTTTTTAAACTAGAAACAATTAAGTGGTAATTTTTTACAATGGTCTGGAAGATTTATATGACTGTTCTATAATTGCACTCTCTTTGGCTGGATAAGTAGTTTTCCATCTCTGGATTTTTTTTCCTTGCTTACAAAAAAACTTCTTCACAGTTGAACATAGTAAGTCAAATATAATACAAGACAATATAACATAAGGCAAATATAATAAATCTGCAAGGCTATATATTTCAAAATTTTTTTTAGGTTGCCTATTTTGATAAAAATGTGTCAGAATTATGAGCCTATTCTCCTAGAGGAGAAAGTCAGGTATCACTGAACAAAATATATGTATATGCAAGGCTTCTTTATTGTTTTTCCATGGTAATGAGATTTAAAACAGATTTAAGTCTTAAACCTAAAATGAAGCTATTAGGAGAGTCCAGGTGAATCATAGCTGATCTTTAATTTGCAGGTTCAGGTGAGTCATTACTTTTTACTAATTTCCTATTACTAAGCTCCACAACATATATTTCAGCACCCTGGATCATTTCTGAATAACAGCAGAAGTACAGGAGAAATATCACCCACTTGTGTCTGAGCTGAGCAAAAAAAATAAAGTTCCTGCCAAAACCACCCCCAGCACAATGTCAAATAGCTGATATTATTGGATGTGATTTGAGCTCAGATGAAGGCAGGAGAGGAAAAAAAATAAAAATATTAAATAGAAAACACTTCTCTTTACAGACTTACTCCATCTTGTATGCATATATGGCTTTTTCCCTGGCAGTCTTTTAACACCATCTTGTTCCTCATGTTGTCTAGTTGGAATTACGTTCAAAAGGCTTTAAACCAAATGGTGCATATGAACCAAAATTATTAAACTTTCTCTATGGTTGCTGCTTATGAGTATCCTCTGACTGCTAAAGGAATAAAAATGTCTTTTTTTTTTTGCACACAGTAAGCTCTTTATCCAACCTAACATCTCCATGATTCAGGGACAGGGCTTGGGTTGTCCAAACAATGACAAGCCCTAGATTTCATGTCACTGCTACACTTCAGCTGATATAGGCTGTATCATTGTGTGCCAGATCTGCAGCTTATTCATGTGAATTCCATGAAGCTAAACCACTTTAGAAGCTGACAATCTTGGTCTGGGCTATTTTTCCCTTCACGTTAGTACTACAGTATGGAAACATGACATGCTTAACTACCAGAGTAGTAGTACCAAATTGTATCCTTTTCTCCTTAATACTGCCTAGTGAGGGACTGGTCTCTCATTGCAACCTTAACCACAATACCACACAAGGAGGATGTGCAAAGCTTAAAAACACTGCTTGCTGATGCTTTAACCTAACATAGCGCTGAGGAGATGCAATACTCTACAACTATCTTGTGCTAATAAACAATTTAACCAAAAAATGCTAAAGGAAAGCCCATACCTGGCCTAGCCAAACCAAGTAGAAGGAGCACCATGCTCTAAGCAGCCATAAGAAATGTAAATACTGTGTGTAGAAGAGCTCTGCCCTGCGGCCATGCTGCAGGATAACAGGTTCCTACTGAGTGCCTGTGTCACAACCCTGACTCTCCTCATTCAACGGGCAGAGGTCAGCTGAGAAGGGCGGTGCAGACCCTGGGGCCGCTTGCTCTCTCCTTCAGCTGTGTGTGGGACCTACTGATTCCTGCTTCAAGCTCCAGTCCTCCTCTAAGCCAACCGAGGCAGTTCTCCTTTCTTATATGCAGACTCTGCCGTGGTCTTATTCAGAGCCAGCTCAGAGACAGCTTCACTGCAGCTCTGTGGGTGCTGAGCTCTCTCCCAGCAGATGCACTTGGCATTCTGCAGATGTCAAAGATATCTGAGAAATCAAAATATGAGATTTTTAACCATTTCAACTTTTCTGACCTGGAACCACATACACAGAAACATCCAACTCTGCAGAGAGCAGTGCTGGCAAACAGAACCGTTATCAGCAATGCATGAGCACAGATCCCCTGCCCTGAGCCTGAGGTGGGGGTGCAGAGCCTGTACTCTGCCCCCTCTGCACCCACAGCAGGGGGGTGCAGTACTGAGACCCTCATCTACTTCCTGACTGAAGAAAATTACAGATAGGGGTGCAGAGGGGACAGAGAAATTTATTAACCTTGATAAGACCCCTCTCTAAATATATTAAATCATCTCTTGTTCTTAGAGAAAGCAACTTTGAATTTCTAAGCCAGCTGTTTTATATACTCCAGGGAGTTCTGTCACACATACATTTGCAGCAGCTGATTCTCAGCACAGCATTTTTCTGTCTGGGGAGACCCACCAGTTAAAAGACAATTAAAATGCAGAGTCCCACACAGCAGTGTGGAAAGGAGCACTTGTTACCTGGCAGGTGTCCTCCCACAAGACGTCTGATGGTACCAAGCAGTGTTCTCTGCATTAAAACATTGGGATAACAGCGATGGAGGAAGGGAAAGCTACAGCTTGTGATCAAGTCTTTGTAAATCACTGCTTCATACTGAGAAAATAACCACATGGATTATAATGTGCCAATATTTTTTTTGTAGGGGTTCAGACTAGCATAATATCAGAGCTCTACAGCAAAGACTCGGTCCTGTTTCTCTGAAATACCTGCGCTTTCCTCCCCCCTTCTCACTTCCTTCTGATGCTCTCTCCAATGCATGCAAAAAAACCAGAGAGGAATCCACAGAGAGTCTGTTTATCTCAAAGCCTGACTATCTTCTGCCCAGAATGATACCAGAACCCTACAGAAACCTCTGTTACAGCTGTGGAGCAGAACACCTAAAGGTGTCAGCAGAAGGAGGTGAACTGAGGTTGCATAGACTTGGTTATGAGAAATGTATTTAGAAATCATTGATAGTATTCAAGAATTAAGTGCCAATATTTCTCTTCCTAACTTTCATCCTATTTCCTACTTGCTACACTCTTCAGAGAAGGTAAATAGCATTATTACATTTTATTGAGGGGAAACAGAGAAACAATGCAATAAAAGGTTTTGTTCATAATAATCCACTAGACCCATGACAGAGCTGGACGTCATTCTGAATCTGGCCCTCCGGACATGAGGCAGGGCCCCCCAGCAAAGCTCTGAGTCTCTGGGTGTTAGTGCCCAACTCTGTGTCAGTGCCAGACCCTCTGCACGCAGCAGCCACCCCACAGGATCCCCACTGCCTCTGGAGAAGGATGAACACAGCTCCTCAGGAGCTCAGGGTAACCACGTGGTGAAGATCTCCAGCACAACACACCCCAAGTAAGTAAATATTGTCAATAATATCCAGTTAAAAGAGAAGAAAGTCTAAAAAAAAAAAAAAAAGACATTTTCCTCCAGTTGTTGCCAGCCAAGTGCTGCTGTTCACCCAGGTAAAAATATTGCCCATGTCTACAGGACGGTAGAAATATACTTTTATTATTAGCAGTTTCTGAGAGACAGCTGTGTAAACTTTCTCCGATTCCTGATGGTGGGTTGAGCAACAATTTTATTTATCACATTCAAATTTCGCTTTGGTTGCTCAGCCCATTACATACACACATCAGAGGACACCACAGAAAATTTCTGGCCTGTCTTCAGTTTAAACTATTAATGTAGTACTTTGACTCATACATCTCTCACACTATAAATGTTTTGTTAATATGATACAGTATTCAAGATGAGGATAAATCATGGCTGTAAAAAGAATTTGCTTTCCACTTCCAGAACCACCCTTTGAGTACACACATAGAATATTGACCTATGACATAATGAAAGCCTAGTAAAAACTGATTTATTAAATACAAATCTATTAATAAACCCAGACAAAATATGGAAGGAGGATGTTCACCTTCTCCTTAGTTTTTCCATTGTGCCAGGGACAGAACAGGGGATTAAGGCTACATTTACTTTTCTGCTGGTCTCTTTACCAGTTCATTTCACAAATGGGACACTGGGACTTCAAATGCTCTTGGAATAATAATCATCAACTGATCATTAGTGGTTTAAATACAAAATTGAAGCAGTAAACCACTGAAAAGCTCAAGCCACTATTCAAAGCTCAGTCTGTATCCCTTCTGATCTGAACCAAAAAAGACAGCTGGTTCTGGGACCAATTCAAGATAGTTTGGCCTAAAGTGGTGCTGGAAGCAGGAGCTGGCTTGCTAACAAAGCATATTTTTTGCACAGAAAGAATAAATTGTAGAAAATTTTCCAAAACTTCTGCATGCATTGCTAGAATAGCTGAATTACTTTAAACCATTTCTACTATTAACAAACTTTCATTAGTTTCAGAAAACAACATACTTTCTAAAGTATTTAACAACCATATGTATATATGAAAGAGAGAAAAATATTTGTCCTTCCCTAGATTCTTATTATCCAATCATAAGTTAAATTTCCCTCCCTGAGTAGTATAATTTTTCTGCAAGAAAGGAAAATACTGGTCCCTGGTCATCAGTTGGGATCTTGTTAACAGCAGAAGTCAGCATTAAATCACCTGAAAGCAGTTCAAGTGACCCAGGTTAGACATATTCATTAAAGATTTATATAAAGCCATCTGCATTAAAACGCTGAGCCAAAGGTTCCATTAAACTAGAAAAAACCCAAAATATAAGTTTGATGAAAGTTACTGCAGAGAAACAATTTGAATGATTGCTTAGGAACAGTGAATGTGGGTCCTTTCAGACTCCAGGTAACACCCTGAGCTAAGAATACCTGCAGTATTTGCAGCATAGAATAAATAAAAAGAACCAGGTGTGGATTACAATTTAGGCTCCTTGGATTAATTTTAGCAACATAAATTCATACAAAATTATGACAACATAAATTTGTTACAATAGTATTAACATATATAATTTTGCCTATATAATATGTTGATTGCTTAAGAAGTCTGAAATGTCTTTAGCTCATTGGGAAAAATCAGCAGTGAACTTGTAGTTCAAGCTTCAACTTATGCGTCAAGCCACTATAGGCTAAAAAAGCATGTCCTGCAAATTACCCAGCCCACAGTGCATAATGCTGAATCAGTGCTTTATAGACCATCAGTCTTCACAGCAAAGTCCCAAGCTGATCTCACCCACATGAGAGGTTTTGGAGAGAATTTTGTGCCCCATAGATCATCTCAAATTGTGCTTTCAACCAGAAGAAAGGCTTCTTTTCAGTTTAAGTAGGAGAAAAGTAAACTCAGTCCTACCCCTGGAAAATTTTCCACTAATACTGAGTTCCTTCTGCTCCCTACAAGGCAAAAGAACTTAATTTGGGTTTAAAGAATGCAGAGTACAGAATTTTTGAACAGCCTCTTGAGGCAGGTGCACTTTCACACCAAATATGTACTGATCTAGCCAAAGAGAAACCCCATCCTCTTGTGGTCCCATGCTCTGCTGTCACTGCTGTGGCTGAGTACAGCTAAACCCTTCTCCTTTAGGAGGGTGTTTACCTTTGGGTTTGATTGTCACCATAACTCTAGCAAGTTGTCTTCCTAACCAACATCTAAAGAAGACACCCAACAGTCACATATTAAACTCAGTGACCTTTGGAGCTCAGCTAAAGCTGAGTCAGCTTCTTTGATGAACTCCATGCTACAAATGCCAAGTCTCTTAGGAAATGGAGCACTGATTTTGGCACTGAAAGTAAGTTCTTTAGATTATATTGTGTGACTTCTACACAGGGAAAAAGTCAGGTTTAGCTCCCTCAGCATAAAGTCTTCTAAGTAGATGAGTCTCCAGTTAGAGAAAGATAGAAATCATTCATTCTGAGTCCAAACATGCTTGGACTTTGGATCACACAGATTGGAAATTAGTGCCTCAGATTTATTTCTAGTTAAAGTAGGCTAACTAAATTCAACAATTCATGATGTTTATTCTTTCCAGATCTACATTGTCAGCAAACAGCTACTTAAAAATTTCCAAGTAGCTCTGCTGTATTTCTGATTGCCTTCTGCAGCTCAGAACCATAAAAGGTATAATACACAAATTTTTCCTCTTTCCAGTTTTCTTTGTTTTCTCTCTCTTTTTGGCAGATGTCAAATAAAGGGATTTTATCCTTCTGTTGCTATTGCTCATTTTTCGGCTGCATCTCTGATCTCATCACAATTAACTAGAGTGTTCCTCTGCCTCCACACAGCACAAACCGTGGGGCAGACCCAACCAGAGGGATACAGAGGAAACAAACAGCATTAAGCAACAAGCTATTTAAAAAGTGTGACATGATAAGGTCTTACCTGCTACAGAAGTCTCATCTCAAGGGACTTCTGGTTAGAAGGGGGATGAAGTCCTGCACCTCTAGGAGCTCACTCAGCAGACTCAGCCAACCATTAACTGCACTGCCATTGAAACTTAGGAGTTGTGAGTGGCAGAGCTTGTATAGCCACAGATCAACTCACCCCAGTTCCAGCCTACCTGCAATTCCATATTCCTCAGTCACAAACCATGCCTCCTGCAAGGACATCTCCATTGTAGGGGCAGCTCAAGGATTTGTTTTCACAGGAGGATCTCTTTTCACACGATGACACAGCTACCGGGTTGCATTGCCTTCTTTGCCTACAGTAAGAATGGCAGAAGCAAAAACTGAATTGCAGCTTAAGTGATGGGTTTTTATCTCCCTTAGTTTTTTCATTTCTAGCTTTATTCAGAGAGAGAATCTTCAGAGACGAGGTTGTGTATGGAACTCATCCTTTGACTTCAGCTGCTTTAACAGAGATGCCAAAGGTCACTGAATCACCCTTAACTTGCTACCTCACCTTAAGGCAAAAGGATTATCTGTGGCTCAGCTGAGCTCTAGGTAGGGAACTGACACAGACTGTGAAAGATCCTGTGCAAATCCTGTAGGGACAGGTGGGTTCAGAAGCATTAAACTGTTAATCCAATAAAAAGGAAGGGACTACATTCATTACACGTGCAATCAAACAATATAATTAAGGTAAGTTTAAAGGAATGACTAATTTGTGAAAGGAAGGATGTGAATCTGCATGACAAATGTACAGTTGCCTTCCCACAATTATAAGTCTAAACTAATGGCTTACTTCACACCTGCTGTATTATAGAGGACAAGAGAAAAGGGCTGTATTTATTGCTGCTCTTACCAATTTATGGCCAGAGTTCTTTTCCAACAGCATGAGCTATGTTTTGGTCCAGGATAGATAGCCAGAAGAAACATGAAGTCAAAATCAACCAGAGCTGAATATAAACATGCGTTCACGAGTGTCTGACCAAATTTATGATTTTCAACAATATGTGCCTAGATTTAAGTCTGTTTTATGAGGAGAAAGCAAAGTAAATACTGAATTGTTTAAACTATTTTTATTTTCCATGACCTCTAATATTGCTGCACTGAAAAACAAGGTCTCAAAATTGATTATTTCACCACACAGGAATCTGAAAGATTTTTACCTCCTTTCCAGGTCCTATATTTAAAAGTCTATACACTTCATAATCTTTCCAGTGGCAAGACCAATTATCCTCACTGTAAATACCTTTATCTGTGATATTTGCATCTGTTATTATTTTATTATAAGACAAAGAAACCAAGGAAGAGTAAAATTGCTTATAAGTACAGCTATAGAGAATAAATCCCGTTCTGGAGAGATTTTGCAACGTGCTGGATCTTGGTTTAGTTCTGACTGGAAATTATCCAAAGGAATGTTTTTCCATAGGAAAATGCTGATTCATCAAAACTGAAGCATTTAGCAGTAGAAAAGGCCAACTACATGGAAATCTATCTTCCAGTGGAAATATGCCCAGGCTTCTGCCAGCTTGCCTGAGGCACTGTGCTGCACAGATGGGAAACCAAAGCATCCCAAAACTAAAAATAAGAGGTTTGACATGGAGATAAGATCATGGAAGGCTCATTAACTTCTGTTGACCATGTCCTACATTTCCAAGGTTTCTCATTCTAACACAGTTCACCCAGAGGATTGCTGGGCTGGCAGAAAAGGATTCAGGGTCCTGAAAAGGCAGATGCCTATCATCTCCAGGGCCAGGATGTCCCACTGCTCCTGCCTGCTCCTCCCCCATTTGCCAGCCGAGAGGACAGAGCTTTGTTTTATGAGAACACTTTAAAACACACAAAACTCATGTGAAGCACAAAACATATAATTACCATTTCTTCTGAGAAAAAAAATTCTCTGAACTTTCTTTTGTCCTGAAAATCATTTCCAGCTCTGTAAAGCCTTACATTGAATTATAATGTCTTCTACAATACTACTATTGAGACATTCAGAGCCATTTTCTTTACCATTAAACTTTTAAAAGGGGCAGAGAGGCGTCTCCTCCCCAAGCTGAAGAATATTTGTCAAGTATTTTTGTCAACTGAGGAAATTTTATTAAATATTAAATTAAAGAGTGATTAAAATACATTGAATTAAAAGCATAGGCCAGCCTACCCCAAACATTCCCCAAAAATATTCCCAGAATATATTTGAGAGCTGCAGGTGCTAAGACACCCTGAAATGGGCCATGAACTTGCCACCCACAGTTCCTCCACATGCACAGAAAGATGTTTATCCACCTCACTTCTCCTGGTATGTTGGTGCATTCATTCACACCCCACAGAAGCAAGAATAAGACTCCACTCAAAGTTCCTGCTAGGAGCTCACAGTCTGGGTAACTTGTGGGGTAAATCTTGCAGGGAAGTCCATGACAAGACAGCTCCCAAATTCTAGCTGACTCAATTACTGTAGGTACAGGCCCATGGCAAAGGGCTTGCACTGAAGGATGACCTCACCTTGCTAATGAAGTCAGAAGCAGTGGCCATAGCTGGTTGTGAGAGCTGCCAGCCAGACCCCAGGTGAGAGCACATCTGGTCAGCAGATTGCCAAAACAGCCTTCTTGTACCTCCTCAGGTCTTCCCATGCACAAGCACTTCTCAGAGCACTAGGCCATCACAGGCTATGCTGTAGTCGTTGCTCCTGTTCCACAGGGAAGGACTCAACATTTCTCAGCACACCAAGAAATCCAGTTCTGTCTTCCCACTTTATTTAATTTGGACAATTCTATTCAGAGCCCGAGCCAGCAGCAACAAGGGCTTGACTACACGAGTGCCAAGTGGCTGATGCTCAACATAAACAAGCCAGAGAATACAAACTCCTCCAGGAGCAGGATTGCTATTAGGGGCATTGGAGTTCTTAAATCAGTGACAACTTTAGATCTAATCTCTGAAGACAGGTGTTCAGTGCAGCCCTTGGGAAGTAGAGTTGACTGCTTGCTACCTAAGTCGTTTTGCAAGTGACACTCTGCGGCCTCAGAGTTCAAACCAACTTCCCACTAGCCCTGGGGGAAACAGGGTAAGTTTAAACTTTCAAATGAAACTTAAATTCAAATACCAATGAAGGAAGGCACACTATTAACTTGAATAACAGACATTTGCTACAGAAATTGCTGTTTCTGCCTTTGTTTTGTGATTAGATCATGTTTTATCATTTGTATGCACTAAAAGATGTAACAATGGGAATTACTGTAATGGAGTTGCATATAGTTAATAATTTACTAGCCTGTATTTGGGAAAGTACTCCACAAATGCACAAGTCAGCATACAGCTGAGATGTCAACTAGAAAACACCAGCAAGCTCATTATATATCTGAGAGTTACTACAAGCACTATCAAACTTAATCCAGGATCTACAACTTCTAACGTGGCATTCAAAATACATGGGTTTAATCATCCTTGTCCTTTGCACCTCTGTCTTATGACAGGCTTTTGTGCTTGCCCTTTTCCAGTCTTCTGGATCCTTGTCTTTCCTCCCAGACCTCAAAGATATTCTCTTAAGACTACCTCAGAAGGGCTAGAGCAGAGGTTTTTGGAGCTTTTAAGACACTGAAAGTTCAGACCCACAGGATGGCCATTATATGAAGAATCACAGTCTGACTGTAACAAAAAAATCTACCGTTGCATGAATCCTTTCAAATCAATCACACTCCCTCCATGGCCACAAGGGAGTCCTCCAGGAAAGCCTCCTCCTCCACAATCTTCACCATACTAGTGTCTAGAGACTGAGAGAACCCTTATATTTGCTCAGCTGTAGTTATTCTCTGTGAAACTCCTCAGTGGTAGCCAAAGGATAATAGGGATTATAGAGAAAAGGAACAGTTTAAAGATTCAGGCAATCTTAACATAATTTTGTGCAGCCAGAACTGTGCAGTGAAAACAGATCTCTGCTTTCAGAAAACTATAGAACCTTTCATGAGAGTTACTTGCTACTGATCTCTCTAAGAACACTACTGAGCATAAAATTCTGGGAGATGAAAGGGACAAGAGTCTAATAAAATCATCATGTAGGATTTCCACTGCTCTCTTCTAAACTGGTATTATATCAGAAAGTTTGACCTTTGGGGAATTGCTTCTTGGAACAACTCGTTCTGGAGCACACAGGGGAGAGGATGTTCTGACCCTTGTCCTGAAAACATTCGAGCTTGGTCTGGTGCAGCTCAAGAAGCAGCTCTAGTGGGGCTGCTAGTGACAGCTACCACCACAGAATCCATGCAATATCCTTGAGGAACAAATTGCTGGGGAGAGGGGCAATGTATCAAGGAATGCTCGACCTAGTAGAGTGACACTAAACTCTAGAAAGAGGAAGTTTTTCAAAAGTTGACTTTGCTAAAGGCATCCTGAAATGAAAATATGCAAATTGAGACACTTAGCAAAGATGTTGCACTTGATTTGCTTGAATCAAAAGTCTATCCAGAGAAAAGAGAAATCCATCCCACATCCCTCAGTAACATTAAGTAAACTAGGAACAAGAAACAAATCCACTGAAATGAAGGTCAAAGTATTTCACATGCCTCACTGTCAGTGATCAGAAGGACGTGACTATGATAAAATTAAAGAATAAAATTAAGTTCCCTCTATTCCTATAAAGTCACAAGTGCTGGTATCTCCTCTGTTTGTTCTGCTGGGTTGTCCAGGATGTGGGAGAGTGGAGCTTGGTTTAACCAGTTAGAGAGTGACACAGGAAAAAATGGTCTAGCAGGTACTTTAAGGCACACACGAACTTAAAAAGAACATAAAAATGAATTCGTTATCAATAAGTTTATGAACCATGCTTCAAGTGTACAATTTGAAGATACACAGTGCTATGTATAAGAAAACAGTTCATTTTCTAAACAGTGAAATTTTGTGCAAAAAGTAAAGGACAAGAAAGGAAATTTCTCAGTAAATAAAGCTGTGTTATTGCACTTTGCCTTGACTTCTTCACTTGACCTTGGACCTGTCTTGTCCCCAGACTCGTCTGGTGATCACTGGACTCTTCTCTGAGCTGAGATATTCTCACTGGACCTGCTGCACCCTCATTCAGGTGCTATGAGACTGGAGCCTTTTCAGAGAAGCTGCTGTCTGCCTGCCACACTGTCACCCCTACCTCCCTGACACATATGACATTTCACCACGGGCATTCCAAGCACCTGTTGAGCAGTACCTGTGTGCCAGCTCATGTGAACAGCCCAGCACTGAGCATCTGTTAGATCAGTATTTTAAATTAACTGCTAAAAGTATCAATGCTGCAGTTGCTTCATCTTGGGAAAACTAGGGAGAGCTGGACTGATGTTCACGTTGTGATGGAAAGTTTTTTTGGCCGACTTTGTGGGGGGTGGTTTCCATCCCTTTGTGGAGCCACGGTTTATTTTGTTTCTTGTTTTGTTTCTTGATAGTTTGCCAGCATTCTCTGGGATAGATTATTCCTCAGCATTTTCTGAATCTCTGTCAGTACAGTCCAATGCTTCCTCCTCCCAGCTCTCATACATGCAATGACTCAGCCCTGGCTCTCACTTTCCCTTTGTTGAACTTTGTGACAATTCTTTCAGCTGCATTGCTGTGTAGCCAGAAGTAGTATGTATACAGTGCGCCAAAAAAGGAATTTTGAACAACAGAAAGAAAAAGCAAGAAAGCTATTTGTTTCTCTTGCATTGGAATATATCTACATTTTATGTCTCAAATCTGGGCATACAGGGACACTCACATTTATTTGTGCAGGACGAGAGTGGTGTAAGACGCTCAACAGTTGCTAAACTTGCAGAAAGTTTTAACTCAGAAAAGTTTAGAATAGCAATTTCTTGTTTTGTGGACCTCATATCATATCATCAGAGGCACTGACAAGTCACATTTGAGATTTGAAAAAGTTAAATGATGAAATGAGCTGCAGTGATGGAGTGGTGGACATACAAAGTAGGTTAAGACACAAAGTCTCTTTGAATTACAGGCACAGAATGGGTTGCAAGCAAATAACCCATTGTTGTTTACAGAACTCAAGGATGACAGAATTAATGTCTACAACTTCATAGAGAAATACAAGGAGCCAGTGATGTCCCTAGTCAAAAGGAAAGGATAGCATAGTTGGAGAAATGGTGAGCCACTTTAAGGTAACTTTCAATTTGCCTTTGAATGGACAGAAGCAGATAATAATTCTTGTTTATGTAAGCTTGATTCTATTATTCCCAATTCCATTCCAGTTAAAACATACAAGGAATGAAATCTCTTAATGAACAGGGCACTGTGAGGGTCAGGGAAAGCAATACAGGTACTGAATAAATGGAATCCTAAATTCTTGGCATTACCCAATCCCCAGTGAAAACCCACATTTTAAAAAACCCCTCTGTACTGCACAATGTCACTGCATAGTTATTGAAAGCTTGATGCACCAGTGTTTCCAAACTTATGGAACAATTAATTCTTCTGTGAAAGGGGTCTGGAGCACAATTAAATTCCAAACTGAAGTCTTGATTCAGGCTTACCAGAGTAGCCTGAACTTTTTCCAAGTTTCAAAATTTAGTGAGAAACTTATCAATTAAGTAGAAGAATTTGATAAGCTGTGCACATATTTTTCCACTCTCTCAGACAAGTTTTGTTACAATTGTGCTCTGCTACAATATTTTATCCAGTTGCTGAATAACAATAACTTATATTGATCTCCCAAGCAGAGCTCTGTCTCTTTTGATTTCATGTGAACCCTCAAACACACAAATCAAGCCTTTGCCTTGGCATAAAAGCTGGAGGGTTCTTGTTTATCTAAGAATTGTTTGTACCGTTGCTGCTGGCGAAGGGATCCACCTCTGCTGGATTCTTTTGGACTTAGTTCTCTTGTAAAACTTCACCAGTGTTCAGATTCCTAATTCAATGAAGACTTGTTATAAAAACAACTCCTCCTCTCACCATTTTTCTAGGTCATAGTCAGCCATCTTCCCTGAGAGGGATGTGCTGTTGCCATGGCCTTTCCTTAGGATATCACTCGTATAACAGTGCAAACTCCGTGGTGACGCAAAACCTCCTGCATTCCTGGCCACAGCAGGACAGCCTGTGAAACCTGCATCCTCCAGGAAATAATGGTTCCAGCTACAGTAATGCTCTACTTGGCATCTCAAGCTAGAGACGGGACTGAGCTATAACTGTGGTCAGAGGCATGTACTCTCTGAAGATCATGCCCCTTAGTATGTACATAAACAATTGCCAGGGTTACCACTATATTTTTCTTCTACCTCCCAAACTATCTGCTCCCAGCTTGACAGAATCCATTTCTATGCCATGGTTTAGGCTGCTCAGCCTTGAAAGCAAGAGCTTTTCCAGTAGCACAAATTTATCTGTCCTTCAGGTTAGCTGTAGGAAGGGGTGGGAAATGTGGAGAAGGGAGAGTTTTTCATCCACTATTTTACTGTCAAATAGTTTATAAACCAATAAATACAGATTCTGCTCCTGCCTGCTAACATTCAAAGAATTTAAGCTATTGAAGGTAAATGAACAAGGAGAAGAGCAGAGGCAACTCCCTCCCATTCTGACGGCTAGCGAGCCAACAAGTTCACACTGTCCTTGTTGTGCCTAAATGGCATGGTTTCTGTCTCCTTCCTATCTACACTAATAGTCTAGAGTGGAACAAAAGGAGAGCTTCAAGAACTATGGTGTTTATACCAAAATGTCTTGCTCTTGGTAAAGCATGTTGATTTTGATAAAAAGAGCAATTCCAATAAACTTCAACATTATATAGAAGCTTTCTGATTTCCTTAAATTATGATTTATAGCACTCAATACAGTCATAGCACTGTAAACTGTGGTTAAATATGGTTTAAGAAAGATAGGTTTGTGTTTGTTATGCTAGGAATGAGCTCATCCACACCAGACAGGATTCTCTAAACCTTGCCTGATTGTAGGAGTTCAATAAATCCTGAGTACCCTGTGAGCAAGGGAAGCAGGTGAGAGCTTGGCCATCACAACACCACAGGAGCCAGATGAGCTGGCAAAGCCCATTCTGCCTCATTGCCAGCCCCGAGCTGATGGATGAGGCAGCGGGGGAGAAGGAGGAAGATGACAGTGACTAAAGAAATGTGTTAATTACATAGAGTGCACAAAGAGATGAGATGTTTGTGGTGTGACATCAGAGGTGCTGAAAGGACACAACACTCAGTGTGGGAACTTGACTTTGCATCAAGAATTAACTCTGACTCCCAGGTTACTCATTAGGAGCATTTTGGGTATACTACTATCTGCAGTTTTAAAGGACTCGGTTTCTTTGTTTTTAAAAAATTGTGATATATCTTTACAGTTTCTATTTGGTGATGTGAAGGGAAAGCAGAACAAGAAGAGGGAACTAGATATATATTAGACTGTGTACAAAATGGTGCTATATCAGGGAAATTATTTTTCTTTATCTAGTGGAATAATTAAGTGCCATTTAACATGAAGCTAATTTTCTCTTTTATGCATTTGCTGCATAAAAGATCTGAACTACAACTTTGGTGACTATTCTTGGGCAGATCAACATCATTTTTTAGGCACAACAAAAGAGGGAAAGACAATTACGTTTTATTCAGGCACAAAAAAGTTAGAGAAAGAAATTCACCTAAAAATTTACAATTTGCTGATAAGATTAATAAATCACCAAGTAAAATAACATGAAGTCAAATCAATTACTCTTCAGGGGCAAAATTGAACCAATTCGATATTTTTGCTGAGGAAAGGGGAGGTTTTTGCAAAGAAGGGATCATTTCTCTCCTACTGCACAGATTTCTGAAAGGAATCAGAAACTGCAAGAGGTTTTCTGTAGTACAGTGGATAGCAGAACCTGTCCTGATGGGTTTTGCTCTTTGGATCATTAGCTTTATACTATTCTGTTTCAGAAATGACTAACAGCCTTTAAGACTTTCACATCGGCAAAATATCATTGGTTCATCATTCTGCTTTGTAAGGGGACAGCTCAATTTTTCACATGTTTTAAATATAGTTCTTATCACATACAAGCTAGGAGACTGCTCTCAGTGGTCTTTGAGTTACAAAAACTCAAAGAACAATTGCAAACTTGAATTGCAGTCTTTCTTTCCTGGTTCTGAAAGTGAGTTTTTAAAACTTGGCAGTAAAAAGAACATACAAGTGGCTGGTTTTCTCAGCCTTAGCAGATCACAAGAGTGTGATGCATCAAAGAAAGCCTTTCTCAGAGGCCTGTAGGGATATAAAGGGATATTGACTTCAGGTAATCTAGAGAGGCATCTTCCCATGTAATGTTTGCTATAACTAATGGGAAAGATTGTGTGGTTACAGAAACAACCAAAGGCATATTGCATTTATTTGCAAACCCTCCCTCAAGCCAGACATTTATCTGATCTTAAGTTCCCCTCTCATTATCTCCCTCTCCGAAGCAAGATCACAGAGTTCCCCTCTAGTAAACATTTGTTCTGAGGATGGGAATCCACCATCAGCTTGCCTATGCTGAGTGACTTTGCTGACTGAAAAGCCAGGAAAATTGGAATAAATCACTTATGACTTGCCATCCCCTTTTAGTGACAAAGAATCACAATTTTACTTTGCTGTGTAGCTAATATGAGAACTGGCAACTGAGCTGCAGTGGCCCTTTGAAACCCTCTGTAGACATACTGGGCCCCACTGCCATGGGCATGGTCAACAGGGGAGGCTGTAGAAACCACAATGTGGAACTCTTCTGGAAATTTCAAGTTACAGCAAATATGGGAGCCCCAGGAACTCTTACTTCATTGCCAAAGCTGTAATTTAATGTTCAGACTGAATTCATTGCACTGTGCATTGGGGAGACAATGTGGTCTGGAGGTTACAGAGGAGGGCTGGGAACCACAAGTATCCTCTTGGGATTCTATCCAAAATGAACTGCTCACTGCATAACTTGAAGGAGGTCGCTTAATCTGATTTCTGTATGCCTTAGTCAATTTAGATATAAAACAGGATAGAAAGCAGGACAAAGCTAAAATTTCCTGTTACTGCAGTTAGACCTTATCTATGCAGAATAAATAAGTTCTTTTGACATAATTCATTATGGAAAGGAATATCAGAGAAGAAAAGTGACGCAGAAACCGTCTGGTTTGTCAACAAGAAGCAAAACCAACCACAAAGAGAAGTAGCACTTTCAAATATTGAAGAAATGTATAAAAACAGTACAACAAACACTATATTGCTCACAGTACCTGCAGAGAGAGGCTTTTGGATAGCAAAAAAGTCTGAGAAGTCTCAGTGGCATTTTGTCCTCCATTCATGAAAAAGCTGATACCTGAGCAATCAGATTGGTTTTGTTGATGCTGAGACTAGGGTGATCATTTGGAGAAATTTGATTAACAGTTTGCAGTATCCACTTATGAGAAAGAAGCAGAGACTATCAAAGCTGTAAGTAGATGTATAGGTGCCCTGATGATCTGTGGAAGAGGACAGAGTAGTCCTACAGGGTCACATGCCTACCCAGTGTCCAAAGGCATTCCCAGCTAAGCAAAGTGGATCTCTGTATACACTTCTGCCAGGTTGAAAGTCCATGATTTTCTTTCTGTAGCTGGAATCAGAGCATCAGAGGTTTGGCTTTATCACACTCAGGCCTTTCTAGAAGCTGTTAATCTGTTTCAGCTATGAACGTAAATGATCGTGAAAGAGAAGTGAACTCCCCTCAGGATGGAGAGATAGATAACTGTATGATTTTAAGGCAAACAAACAAAGCAACCAACCCTGGCTACCCACAAAGCAGCCTAAATACTGAAGCCTAGATCCATATTTCAAAATATTCTGGAAGTTTAAAGGAAAACTACTGAAAGAGAGGTGTGGAGCCATCATGGCAAATACGAAATCAAGAAGCAAAGACAAGCAGAGGAATTTTGGGCAGATCCCTGTTTGATATAGGAAGGATTCTGAACCCATCAAAGTATAACAACAGTTCATCATCAGATGGAGATTTTAACCCCTGGATTGTCATACATGAAATGATATTTTATGTACATGTATTTTAGCCCTACTTTCTTTCTCAAGAATCCAGGCTCCTCACTAGAGTAACACTGGCCTGCCTGTGAATAGAGAGCATAACAGTAAAGCTGTGGTGACTAGCAGAGAGAGGTTCCATTTGGAAAATCTGCAGGAGACCAGCCATCATCCAAGGAAATTTTACACTAATAAAGAATCCTGGACAGATCTTGAAACATACCAAATCATTCAGTTCATCTAACCCAGTATTCTCTGAAAGCTGCACCAGGATCCAACCACATTAATAGCCACATATTGAGCCAAAAAAAAAAAGTCTTAGCTACAGCAAGATTTTCCCTTCTGAGTTTAATATGCAACATACTGTCAACTAATATCAAAAACTGTATGATATATTTTAATTGTATTGTTACTCTATTTCTCTGTTAATTGCATACTCTTTAATATTGCCTTTCAAAGTCATGTCAAATGAATATGATGGGAAAACATTCTGCAATAAGCATGCATTCTCCCTCAGCTCACAAATGGCTTATAAAATTCAACAGTAACCTTTTGGCAATCAGAACTATTTACATAGGAGACAGATGACTAGGCATGGGAAAGCAGCTTTTGTTCACATCAAAGGACCACATACAAATTCTCACATGGTACTCTCATTTTTTAAAATCCTCATTTTTATTTACAGAGTAAAGAGATTGAGCAACTTGATAAAAACATGAATGGTGAGAAGTACAGTATGTGGAAAGAGGGAGAATGCTGCATTACTGGTATGGCATAAGGAAAAGTTGTCTCATTGCATCATATAGGAAAGTGTCTCAGAGTTCAATCTGGGGACATGAAAGCACGGCTCCTGCACCATCTGCACTCTGTAAATGTCCTGCAGCATAAAGGAACTTGCTAAATGGTATTTCTTACTTTGACTACTTGGTTACAGCTATCGCTTATAACTGCTGCCCCACATCAATATCCTTTCTCATTACAAAAAAACCCCCAGCTTATATAAGGAACCCCCAGTTTACATAAGAAACAAAATTTGGCATAGAGACCTACTTTTAAATGTTTGTGGGAAAGTATCCCAACAGAGTATACTGTATTTAAGAAAATAATTCTGCAGCAGCACTGAGCACAGGCAGCTCTCACCTCTAAAGTTACTATCTCACACCATGGCAACCTTAGCCTCACTGAAGAATTTTTAGGAACCTGGTTTCAATTATATGTTGTATCACACAAGTGCTTTTGGTGCTGAATAAAAGAACCTGTAACATAACACCTGATCATACAAATGCTGCACATGATACAAAACTTTACTACTTTTTCCTCCCCTCCGTCAATGGCTGCTGTTGTTTTATGAGGGAATTTGGTCCTCCCAACTTCAACACGAATTCCATCAATTTCTAAACACTTCCATTTTTTCATGACAGCACAATGTAGTTTGTTGTGCACAAATTCTGAACCACTGAGGTACATTGGCAATTAGCGAGCAGTTACAGTTCAAAATCCTGTGGTGTCTCAACAGTATGCTGCCATTTCTGCGTGTGCATACACATTACGTGAACAGAGAGTGTTTAACTCAGAAATGGGCACTGAAGGTCTTAGAGGCTCCATTCTTGCCTTCAGACTGTCCACAGTGTATGCTCAAAATGTAAAAGGCTTTTATTTTCCTTCTGTAATGATGACTGTGGTCAACATATTCATACCTTGGGCATGGTAGAGCTCCCTACAGTAAAGGCTGGAGTTTGTCTTCTCTGGAGTCAGACATCTGTCAGAAACAGTCAGAGACCATCTAGAAAATTCCCCCAGGAATGCAGGATCATCAAAAGGCTCCTCCCCTCTTATTTTGACCACTTTTCTCATCATTCCTTTTTTAACACAGTTGCATAGCAATGTGTGTTTAACAAGCACAGACACAGCCATGACACTTCACATCACAGACATTTCCCTTTAGGGAGAGGATGACAGGCACGCTGTCATGTGCCAAATGGCAGTTATGTTATTTAACATTCCACTAGAAGACACTGAGATATTCCTGCATATGGTAGGAGAAGCTTGGAAGGGATGAGTTCCTACCATGGGAAATGAAAAGGGCAGACACCATTACTTCTTGCAAGACCAGTCATTTTTCCTTCCCTAGATCTGGTGTAGTCCCATGTGCTCTTGACAACTAACAAACCAGAACACATCAGTCCTGGAGAACCAACTTTAAGGGAGTGACAGCTCAGACTTCTTGCCCACTGAATTGGCAAATTCCCTGTGGCTGTTTTTTGCCTGGTGTGGATCTCTTCCAGCTATTCAGGCATAGACTGAGGCTGCTGAACTCCAGAGTTTGTCTGATGACAGCAGCTCTAATCATTGACCACCTGCTGTACACAGACCACAAAGCTACAGCTTACTCACTAACTCATTACCAATAGTCATTTTTACGCATCATTTTAGCAACTGTAAAACACCTCAAAATAAGTTTAAAATTAACTTGTGGCTTTAAATTCCACATAGATGATTGTTTCAGACAATTTGACCTTCTCTGGTCAGGGATGAGTGACTTGTGGATGGGAGGAGCATTTCTAATACTAAACATGTATTTAGAAGTAATTCAACCAAATTGTTTACCAACGGAAGAGACATGTTTACTGTACAGCCAATACTACTTGATCTTAGTGAAGAACAGCTTGTAAGGAGAGATTAAATAACTCATTAAAAGTTGTAATAGGCATTTTTTTCTATTCCCAGGGAATAAAAATTTCTCTTATTTTATGAGTGAAACACAATGCTCTGGACATGCATACTTCTTTCTTTGGTGCTAAACCTTTTTTTTTTTTGGTGCAGGCTACTGATCTGGAAAGTAAACCTTCTACCTTTATTGCATAGATATAGGCATCTGGAAACAGTCAAACAGTATCTCAATTCCTGATAAACTAAATTCTCAAAAGCAGACCTTTTTTCCAGGTATAATTGCAGTAACAAGGTACAACTGTTGCTAGAGAATCACTTTTATCAGATTAAAAAAGCTGCTTTCTATGCAGGTCACTTACTTGCAGAACAGTTTTGACTAGAAAAAATGTTTGGAGAAGATGGGATGCTAAGCTTGCTTTTTCCATATTGGTGGTGGCTGGAAGTTCCAAGGATTAACTAGACCATTCCAGCACCTTATAAGGGACCACATTTAACTTCTTTAGCAGACAGAGGGGATCTGAAATCCAAAGAAGCTTTCCCAAACATTTAAAAGTATTCCACAGCTCCCTCAGCCCTTCCCCTAAGAGCCATGTTACTTTATATAACTTAGAAAAGGAGAGAGCTGAGTGTTTAAGGAGGTGCAACGTATGACTTGAACTCAATTCAGAAGAAGAGTGAACTGAACAGGTTGGATAAAAAAGGGAATAGCAACTCCATTTAACATGTCCACAATCATCAAGGGGGAACAGTCATCTTAATTTAGTCCTTATTTCAGAAGCGTTTCCATTTGAGACCTCAAAATGTTCAAAAGGAACCATTTTAATTTTGGCAAATGAAAAGCAATACATTTTAAATCTAATTTGATCTGTATAAGAAATCTTTCTAGCTGTTGAACTTCAAAGACTGTTAGCACAAACCAGAATGCCCTTTACCTGTCTGAGATTATCCTGCTACTGGTGCACATTAAACAAACTTTTCTTAACCCTCAGCAGTTATTCACCACGAGGAAAGGAGCCTTTCCTCTAGCTTTAATAGAAACCAAAGTTTGTCCCTCTCTTTGCCTGGCCTATAAGGTCAATACTGTTGTCTTCTAAGACCAGCATTTGAGTTGTCTGGGCTCTTACAAGCCAGGTTGAGAATTTTTAAGGCCAGATATAAAGCCTGATGCAATGTGAAACTCAGTACATTACTGGAAAAAAAAAATGGAGATGCATTCAAATTCAGTGTTGAAGGATGAGTAGGTTCAAGATTCTTGTTTTCCCTAAAACGTTATAAACCTCTCAAGCTTTGGCATGACACGCTTCAGCAGTGCAGTGCTGCAGCCTGCTTGCACTTGTGGTTCCATTGGCTTCCACACAGGTGGAATAAGACACATATGGCAGCAGAAAACATTTTCCTGGCTGAGATAGATAAGCTTATGACAAAGCAACCGACTACTCAACTTTTAATAAAGAGTTGTGTGTAACAAATTACAATTCAAAGGTTCTCCTAAACAGAGAGAAAGGTTTCAAAATTTTAGTGTAGTAAATGCCATTTGTCACTCTCTTGCTCGGTGAAAAAATTTTATGCAAGAGCTAACCAAAATAAACCTGCAGCCAGGAAAGCAAGTGTTAAATCATGCTGACAGTCTTGTCAATTTTACATATTTTCACTGAAAACAAAAGCACTAGCTACTTATTTAATTCTGCTTTAAAATATGTTAGCATGCTAAATAAGTAGTGCAGCCTAAGATAAACAAGACATAAATAGTTAGTAGGATATCCTAGCATCATTTATTATTTTTATTGATTTTTTTCTTCCTGCCAGCTACTTAGATCTGTTGTTTCTTCAATCACTTCTTTTCCTAATTTCTTCTTAAGAAGAAACACTTCATTCTTGGGTAATTGCAAAGTGGAATTTGAAGAAATTTGCTGACAATTAGATACCAGTAGACCTTATGCAAAAATCTTTGCTCACTTCTGTCTTAAACAATTGAAAAATAGTGAATATATACACACACACACTTGATCCAGAAACATGGAAGTCAAACCCTGCTATTGATTCAGAGCAGGACAGTACTGCTGTGTTCTTGTCCCAGCTTCATTCAATAACAGTTTTATCTAAGCTTGAAAGCTGACAATGTGAGTAAATAACAAGTTTCCTTAGGGCTACCCCATGCAAGCATTCCCCTCAGTTAAATTCTCTTTCACACACCCAGGCCCATGCTCTGCTGCCAAAGAAAATATTCAAAAATCAGATGGGGTAATTTCTTAAAGGAGATAAAGTTTTTTTAACTGTTCAAGCCATGAAGTTCTGCTGTTTTCTCCATTTTTTTTATATTATCTCTATTATAGAGGGAAAAAAATTGGAAAAGGTTTATCATCCCAGTTAGGTCCTCTGAATATACAATAAGCCAAACAGCTCCTATTAAATATTAGTTAAGACAAAGTCCATGAGTTAGTGGATAGAATTCAAGGTAAGAGAGGCAGGTTTTTAACATGAGCAATTATCTCCTCTGCTAGTTTAGCAAAGACTTCTTTCTCTGTGTAACGTGGATATAATCTTTTCACTCAGACTCCAAGCCAGCAAAGAATACACAAATTAATTCACTGTAGGCCAGGGGGTTTTTTTGTTTGTTTGTGGGTTTTTTGTTTCAATGTGATTTTTTATTTTATTACTAATTAAGCTTGGATTCTAGCCATAGACCATGACTCCAATGGGTTAGCTACCACTGAAAATAAACTTATCCAAAAAGTTCCAAATCAATGGACAAGTCAAGATCCAACAGCAAGGTCCAGAGAACCAAGCACAGAGCAGCAACCAAACCGTTTCAAAAAAACATCCACAGGTAATCATTAGATTGGAAAACAGAAGGGACAACTGGCTTCCAAGTCTACAAAATATATTGATTTCCTGCCATAGAAAATTTGATGACTACTCTAATTCAAGGTAACAAAAATAATTCTGCTTTCCTGCAGAGTCGCTGACTAGCTCATCCCACTCCCACCTCTCCCATTCCCAGGTGTGTGGGACTTGTGCTCACCACAATTTACAACCCAATGTGTCGTTAGCCTGTCAGACCAAGTCTGAATCTGGAAAGGATGCTGACCCCCAAGGAGCACCCAATGCAGCACTAGGGCAGTTACCACAAATGCACTGACTACAATTCTGAGTGACAGTGGGAGCCTTGGAGTAACCAAGGTCCTGTGACACTTTCTGCAGCACACAGAAAATTCTTGGCTTATTTCCAATTGCAGCTTCACTTTGTAGTATGTGAATTACTCCAGTCATTCTAAACGTGGATTTGGCCATACTGCTGGTTATGGTTTTGGAAAATACATCTCCAGGGTTTTCCTCCATAGATTAAGCAAAAAGAAGCTGTTCCTCACATGAGGAAGAGTTAAGCTGAGGAACTCCACTCTGGGATACCATGAATGCTAAAAGTTTACAAGTGTTTAAGGGGAAACTGCATTTGTTCAGAGGGAGATTTATTGTATGTTACCAAATACATAGGAGCTCTGTTGGCTCAGGAAATCTCCAAGCTAGAAATGGGAGCCTGTGAGAGCATTCACAGGGAACTTGTGCTCATTAATTCTGCTCCCACATTCTCCCCTAGACAGGCACCCATCTTCAGTCACCATCAGAGAAGATGCTGGGCTGGGTAGGTTTTTGGAATGAAATGGAGATTCTTATGCTATTGTTTCTTGTAGATTGGGATTTCTTCATTTGCTGTTTTCTTAAGCTATTGCTCACTGCTATTATACACTGTCCCAAGAACCGCTTTCCTCACAGAGGCTTCTGCATTGAACTGCTGGGTACGAGATGACCATTGGGTGTGTAATGACAACAGCATATTATCAAACTGTTTTACAGATCTTTACACAAGCTCCAACTATGAAATAATGAAAAGTAGTACCAGCAGAGCCTACTACTAAGCTCTACTTCAAACAGTCTGTAAAACACTAAATTATTCACGTGCCTTTCCAAGCCTGCAAAGAATTCAGCTACTTAATAATGAACAATTGAGCGGCACATCGTCTACCATAACAGCTAGACGTGTTGTTCTACACAGTACTTTAGCTCATTATGCAATTTTCATTACTATCACTGTAATTCTGTCTAGTTATCCCTGGCAAAATACACTGTTCCATTCATATCCCAACAACAATTGTTTATTTCTTCTTCCTAATAACATCAACTGCTTTCAGCTCTGTTGAGTAATGCAAATTAGTAATTCTACACTAGAAAGTCAGTGAAGAAATTGGCCTTGCTCACAATAGCCTCTCAAGCAGGAACCGTTTGCCAGAGATCATAAGATGAGGAGCTAATTGTTGCTCTCTAAAATGCCTTTCATATTCTCCACTACAGAAGTAGTATTTATGCTTTATTTAGCTGACAAACACTAGCAACACTGTCCGTGTGGAGGTGGGCTGAACTTCAATGCAGTGATCTGAGCTTTCTCAAAAGCTCAGGTGTTTTGCAATCTTAGATTTTGTTTTCTTCCTTTGCAGACATTAAAGATAGCCTCAAAACTTCAAGTTTGATATACAATATTTACCACATTTCAAGCCAAGCATTGTTGCAGCAGACCTCTCGTTAGGGGTAGAAATGAGCCAAGACACAGACTCTCATTTAACAATGTGAAAAGGGTCCTGGTTTATTCTTCTTTACAGCTTTGCCATCCTGACTCTGACTACAGCAAGCTGCTGCTGTAGGGTCCCACTGCAGGCTCTGCCTGCGGGTTATTTCCTGCTGGGCTATGCCTGCAAGTATCAGTTTGCAGCCTCTGCCCACCGGCTGTCACCCAGTTCGACTGTGACTGCACGCTCCAGCAGCGGGATCTAGCTCCATCAGACCCAGACTGACCTTACAGCAGATCTTTTACAGCAGCAATCCCTCCCTTGTTTCGTTCTTCTTTGTGTCTCTCCAGAATGGTCCTTCTTCCAAGGGGTAGGAGGAAGAGACCTCCTCAAGGTGCCCTTCCTCCAGGATCCCCTGAGCAGCCAACCCACCCCTTTTATCACACTTATCTTTATTAGTCACAGCTGTGACCCATTAAGGGCAAGGCTGTTCCTCTTCTTTGGTAATTAGTACACCTGTGACTGATCAGGGGTGAGGTTGCCTGCAATCCCTTCTTCTACACCTACAGAGCATTATGTTTCTGAAGTATTTAGAGATGCTAGAAAGTTAAGTGACATGTTTTCTAAGGATGAAAACAAATTTTCTGGTGGTGGAGGTCAATGTATTTTAAACAGTTACAGAAATCAGAGAGAATAGATGCTTCCATCCATGTTACATGGTCTGTCTTGTTTGAAGCACTATTCCTTTATAGACTTTGCCTACAGCACCCATCTACAGTAGAGGTCAAGCCCAGCCATGATGATGAAAGTGACCTCAGAATGGTGCTGAGGTTTAGAGAGGTGACAAAGACTGCCAGGATCAAGAAACTTTGGCTACCTCTGTGCTTACTGGATGAAACCCATGGTGGTACGATACAGAACTTTAAATAAGCTTAGAAATAACCTCAGAAGACACATGAAATGTGATTCTCAAGCATAGGGTATAGCTCAAGCTGGATCACTGAAAAATTGCTCTTTGATGACCACATTATTGTCCATTCTAATAGCATTACTAGAGAGAAAACATGTCAGAATTCCACCACATGAATATTAAATTTTCTAAAAGAAATTACAGAAAAATGGTTAAGCTTAGTTAAAAGAAAATTTAAAACAGCACCTACAAGAGCAGGGCAATTGTATGCAGCAGGGAGGCAATTCAAAACATTACATAAAGACTCTCAGTTCACAGCCATCTGAGGGAAAGAGACTCCAAAAGCAGCAATAAGAACAACAGTGTGTTAAACTTCTGAGGAAGGACAGATATAAGAAGATATATTAAGAAAAAAATTAGAAAATATGGAAGACATGGCTAGATGAAGAACACAGGGAAAGGAATTAATGCTGTCAAGTTAAAGGCACATTTAAAAAAAACCCCATATTTTTATTGTTGGCATAAAATACAACTTGCTGTAGGTATAAAGACTACTAATAAAAAACTTTTTTAAAAGTACTGGAAGCCAGGAGCCTGCCAGAAAGTTTCTGAAACCAACAGATCATAAAGACATAAACACTTAAGCAGATAAGCCCATTTCAGAAACACTACTGAATTCTTTCCGTTTGTGTGCAGCACAGGGAGGTCAGGCAGGTTCACCTGCTGAGCCACTCTGCCTGAGAAATCAGTCTGAGGAGCTGCCTCAAGCCAAAGCAGCTTTAAAGAAGCAGCTTTTTCCCAGCTCTGTAACATGAACTGCATAAAGTGCTGAGACTAGGGAGTGCTCACCCAGGAGTTCTAAGGGACCCTAGTATAAAATTTTGCCAGGCTATTACAGTGCACAGCTTGTCATGTAAATCTTCCTCACTTGCAGAGAGGTGTAGTGGGCAAACACCTCCCAGATCTGCAAAATGGATCAAGGGTGATCTTGCAAGCAAGACCAAAGAATTTAACTGCTGCTTATGTAAGCCAGTAAAACACTTACTGTATGTCAGAATCAATAGATACTTGGATAAATATGACTTATTTATTATTTATTTAAGAGTCAATGAGCCTTTCAAGAACAGTGATGCCTAGGAAAGCTATCAGAATGCTTTGAGTATTGATCAGTGTGTTAATAAAATTACTCAACATACCAGGATTTCCCCCCAGACATACTGACAGAGGTTTCTGAATGGCCTTGACAGCCACTACTCCTTTGTGGACTCTGACTTTGCTCTAGGATAAAACAGAGTCTTTAAAGAATACTGAGTTCAAATGACAGAAATAAGGGTTTAATTTTCACATTGAAATACTTTTGAAGAGGGGTACTCCAAAAACCTAATCTGGGACCTACTCAAAATTCTCTTAATATGAAAAAGTCAAAAAGAGACAGAAACAGAGCAAGAGAGTTTGCCAATCATAAAAACAGGGTGGGGGGGGGAGGGGAGGTGGGAGGTGGAACCAAAATGAAATCCCCATTATGTACAGTTAAAACTTAAGCTGAACTATGAAGCATCAGAAGCTTCCCAGTATTTGATAATTGGCTCATTAAATGAAAATAGAATTTATTGTCAATAAAAAGAGAGTAATGCACATGGGGAAAAGCATCCTTAACTGTTCCTGTGTGGTGATGATCTGGTTTTGCCATTAGTATTCACATCTATTATCCAAATTTTGCTGTAGGTAACAACTAAAATAGCAGAAAATTGTCAGAAAGTAGCTAAAAATACCCATGGTGATAGGAATTATTTTGACATGAAGAGGTAAGAAAATGTGTTCTAGTCAAAAGCCATTGTTCAGATGTTACACAATATGTTTAATTCAATATTTTCTTTTACTGCTCTCTATCTCTAAAAGACAACAGAAGAATTAGAAAAGGAATTGGAGAGCATTTTGAGGAAAGGATCATCCAATAAATGACAGGGAGGTGGTGTTGTTTTAATTTTTTTAAAAAAAATTTATTGGTGTTGTTTTGGCGGGTTTTTTTACTTCCACAGACATTCCTTCCTTCCAGTCATCCAAGGACATCAGGCAAGGGAGAGGGGTTCTGGTAGTTCTTAAGCCATGCTTTCACTTTTCTGGATCGTGCATAGAGGTATGGCCAGGTCCACAGCCCTGGGTTTGGCCAAACACTCTTCCAGGGGGAGTTGGGAGATGTCAAGAAAGGAATTCCTCCTTTTCCCTTTCATTAATGCAGTTTTGTTATTTATCAGATTGTTAAGGGTGACTAAGCATGCCAAAACACAAGTTTCAGTACAAGGCCTCTCTCTGACTCAATGCACTTTCAAACAAATTAATATGTCTCATCTACTAAGAGATTAATAGACTTCAGTGGTATTGCATTTAAGTAGGTACTTACTGCTCTTTCACACAATCCAGGAGTCTGATTATTTTTAAAGAATCATAGATAAGTTTGTACCAGCTATTTGTGGCAAGGGCAGACAACCAGAATCTGTAGACTTGTGGAAATGTCTCTCAACATGTCTCTGTGGTGGCTGCACTCTTAATTTCACCAGGACTCACAGATTTTCTTTTTTGCATGAGGGAGGTAAGGGAATGGATGTCCTCATGTATGTGAAAAAAGACTCTGAGAGTTTCTCAGCAATGTCTAAAGCAGTGCATTTTCTCAGAGGTCTCCATCTTTTAGGCACAAATTGCACCTCACAGAGCACAGTGCCAAAAGCTGTTAGCACCATCTCTGTAGTAGCAGTTATCACCATCTCCAAACAAACCAACTCCTGGAACATTTTGGTGTAAATAAACAAAGCAGTGCATGATACCAGGCAAAACAAAAACAAGAAAAAAAAAACCAAAACCAAACCAAAACAAAAAAGCCCAAACCAAACAAAACAAAGAAACATAATGCCCCAAAAAAATCTTAGAACTCACAAGAGCACAGCCCACAAAAGCTCTAGTTTCCTAAAAGAGCTCAGTATTTCTAATTTATAAGCATCTTTGGACAAGAAACAAACAAGAAAATACTAAGTAGGGGAAAGGGAACACAGTCTTAATTTTGGAAAAACACAGCAGAGAGCTCGCACTTTCCTCAAATAACTTGGCAGCAGGCTTTCTAGCTGTCCACAAGCAGCTGCCCCGAGCCACATCACAGCCCAGCCTCACCAAACCCCACACAGAGGAGTATCAATCCATGCAACTCTTCCCAGCCCCAAGACAGCCATCTGATCACCACCAAACTTAGCTGAGAAAAATCAGGCTTATTATGGAACTCAGAGACTTCATTCCCACCCTGTGAGCTCTCTGATACAGGAGCTCAGCACTCAGAAATTTGCACAAAATCTCAGGTGCTTGCAGCCAACTCCTTTCTTCTCCCAAGTCTCTCAGCAAACCCTCATCTCATCCAAGCCCAAGCAGGTACAGCAAATACCTGAGTGACAGGCAGTCCCTCTTCAAGTGAGTTTCTGTAAAGCATCACTTTTCCACACCACAAATAGAGCAAGTCAAAATGCACCAGATCTTCTCAAGTGAATCCTTTTGTTAGATTGCATTTTGACCTAATCTAGGACACCAACATAACAGAGGCCTTTTGCCAGCTCTTCAGCACAGGTTTATCTTCTGTCCAAACCTGATTACAGCCAGCTCTCATTCACCACCGTGCTCACTACTGGCAAAGTGGGATTACACACCAGTCACCACTCACATCCTCTGCAGAAGGCACATGCTGTGCCTTTCACTCAGCCAAAAGTAGGAGGGGAATCCCATGAAGCAGCAGCAACAATACACCAGGAGCTGCAGCTCTTGAATTTGAGACAAATATAATATGGAACTGCCTGACAAACAAAGGATAAAACTATCTTTTTCCTTTACCTTCAGCGCGCAGTGGGGAGATGGACAGAAGGAAGGAGAAGCTGTACATTTTCTCCTCAAAGCACACTTTGTATGCAAACCATGCCTCAGGGTACAGGAGAAGTTTCATGCCTTGCTAAATTTTACTTTGCTAAGGAAAACAACCTGAAATTTAGATATTCCTTTAAATAAGTACCATTCTTTATAAAACCCTGTCAAATTATTGGAGAGAAAATCTCTCTTAGAGATGCTGTATAACCAAAAACCATACAAAGTAGAAACTTTTGAAGTTTATTTTGCTTCCAAAAGAAAATGGAGATAGTTGTAATTTCAGTTAGAACCCAGCAAGCAGAGCCTTTCACTGCTAAGTCAGTTAATTCTGTGCTGGTGGTGCAGCCAGGCTCCCTTTGCAGGAAGGGGTTTCAGCTGTGCCTGAAAGATGCAACCCAAAGGCACAGTCACAAACTGAGCTGGTCCACACAGACAAAGGGATATTCCTTTTCCAAAGAATATTAACCAACAGGAATATGGTGTATTCACCCAGGAAAACTTCATCAAGGACAGCAGTACTACAGATTTCCTCAACCTGATTCCAATGAGTGTATCAAAGGGCTCCTGGGAGAGCTGCCACCAGCCTGGAAAGGTGGCACAAGCAGCACACTTATTAAACCTGCTCGTTGATTTGCTGTGTCCCCATCAACATCATGCTGAGCCTTCAAAATGTACAACAAATTAAAACCATGTACTGAATTCTGTTTCCAAAGATAGCAGTTATCAATTACTCATCAGTTTTTTTGCTTCCACAGCTGTTCACTTAGTGTCTAACCAAAGCACAGATGAATGTTCAGCTACCAACTTAAACATTTTCCATATGGTATCCAATTATGCCGCTTGGATTCTTTTAGTTTGAAGCTGGAATATTTGAATATTTTTAGGTCTTTTTTAGGAATAGCACATGGGAAATGGAACCTATTTTCTTCAAAATTCAGGATAAAAAGCAGTCTAATAGTCACCTGCTTCAATGAATCTGCATAGTTGATCACCACTAATATGTATGAAAACAGGAAAAGTCATGAACTCTCAGAAGTCCCCTCTGTGTTGCCCGCTGCTATCAAATATATAAAAACACCATTATCGTATGGAGATTGCAAAATCCCTGTGTTCACTCATGCTTAAGTCTGTTCAAACAAATTTTTTCTGAATTTTCCATTTTTAGATATTGAAGTTGATTTTTCTCCTGAAAAGTCTGAGAAAACTTCTTTCAGCTGTTTCAGATATGTGGGAGTTAAAATCCTGTTTAAAAAATACCAACCTAATAACAACCACCAAACAGCCACCCCCAACCAAAAAACAAAACAAACCCACCCTCAACCACCCACAAAAATCTGCCTTTTAAATGACAGTGGATAAAACAGCAGCAGCATCAACAACTGAAATATCTCACATACCTCCCAGTTATTAGTTTAATTTTATGGTAAACTTTTGGCAAGTTTGTTGTGCTGGGCCTCACACACAGGATATATGTCTCAGACAATCTGCTGTTTGGGGATATAAAAATGGAAAATTCATCTGGCAGCATAAAACGCTGCAGGAGCACACTGGGAAGGAAACAGGCTGGCTGTGGAGCCACTGGACTAACAGAAATCCCACCAAGCTTAGTTTATTCACTGTATTACAAAACCAAGAGGTGAGATGAGCCGCCTGGTTTTGTCCAGATGTGTGAGGACGCCTGGCAGAGGACACTGAAAATGGTTTTTATTGGCTTGGCTTCATATACATCTACAGGAGGCAGACTTTCCCAGGGCAGAAAGCTGGAGGAGGACAGATGCTTCCTTGGAATATACCAGGGAGATTCCCCAACAACACGACATGTACAGGGTCAGGTCAAAGATCCCTCTAATCTGCTGCTTTTCCCCTGCAGCAGCTGGGATGCCTAGAGAAAGTAGCACAAGTATACAACAATATTTCCCAAGTGTATCCTCCCAGCTCTGAACTTCCTCAACCAGAGACTGTATCTACTGTTCAGGAGTCTTTTGTGGAATTTTTTCTTCCATTGATTTGTGTAATAATGGTTTGAAACATTTGGCCTTTAAAACATCCTGTGGCGAGGCATGCCATCATTTAATTATGTTTCTATGGAAAAAAAAGTAAAGGGGGTTTTGTTTGTCTTAAACTTGTCAGCTGGTTATTTCATTATGTACTTATAGATCCCATGTCATGAGAAATATTGAATATGCCTTCACTAGTCACCTTTTCCATATCTCTGAGTTTATAAACTACCATGGTCTGCCTTTCCCAGCCTCTACCTCACGTCATATCGTCCAAGTTTAAGGAATCTCACCATTTCCTACATCTTCACAGAAACTTCTGAACACTATGAGAAGTCCAAAACTGCACAGACTAAGAGAGACAAGAACAAACTGTGAAGATGCTTTCTCTTTTATTTTCCTAGTATTTTTCCTAATGTTATTTTTCTGCCTTTTATATTATTGCCAATCACTGTGGAAAACTAGTGCTTTAATCCTAACTCAATCTCTGTGAGGAATTTTGAGGGTCTGTTCTGGGGTTTTCTTGCATGTTTTGGGTTTATGTTTTTGTTTGGTTAGGGTTTTTAAGAAGTTCTAGTACTCCAACATAAGCCAGATGGAGAATTAGTTCCTTAAATATTGAGACCTTACAAAAACATCATAGCTGTAGGCATGGCTTCTTTGTGTGAATCTCTCCTCTTCAGCACATCTCTATGACTACTAATTCTATTGTTTATTGTAATTGCTTAATAGTTTTCTGCTGAAGAAAGTCATCCTTACCCAACTTAATCTTGCCAGATTCCCTTAAGAATCAGCATCAATTTGCCATCTGTTATTCCTTTGACACCAAAGCTAATTTAACTCATATATTATGCACCACAGTTAGCAGCTCAGTAATTTATTTTCGACTACCTTCAAAACACCCAGGCTACAATGTTCAGCTTTGTCAATTAGTTGCTACTAATTTTTATGGATTTGTTCCAAAAAACTTCTTCTGACATCAAAATACCTCTCTGAGAAACAGTTCAAGTGAGTTAGACCAAGTCACACCAGCACACACACATGAAAGGGTGGAGATTGCCCCACAGAAAAGGATCCTCAGAAAGGGCTGGGTGCCACGGAGATGTATCGTGCAATTAGAACACAACATTTACCTTAGAAGTGTAAATGCCAAATTTGGAAAGAGTTGGAGACCCTTACCTTCACCCACACCAATATTAATGTTGACATCATTTATAACTTGACTCAGGAAATTTCCAAGCTGACTGGCAAACCTTTTTGCTAGTTCTGTGTGCTATAAAAGTCTGAAGACTAAACATTACATTTAGCTGTAAGCGATACCTCCTAGGATCACATTTCTTGAGGCTAGGGAGAGTGCAGAACATCAAGACTGAATGAATACCTTCCAAAGATAAGCAAACAACAAAGTGCTTTGTCCTCAGGGCCCTTTTTGTTTTGTAAAAGATTGCTAGCAAAGCCAAAAACCACGTTTTCAAGTTTAGGCTTATGTATGTAGGTCTTATAATATGAAAGCAAACTTTCTTGAGGTTATATAATGAAGGTTATTTGAGAAAAAGGAAAAAAATAATAAATCGAGCTGTTCCCACAGGCACCCTTCTTTTCCTTTGCCTCATTTTTTCCACTTCCCCCTACTTCACATTCAAGTTCCTTCTGCTTATAATCACATCTCAAGATTGTTTCTTTAGCTTAGTCGTAAGTTTTGGTTAGAAAGAACCAGCCCAAACAGAGCAAGAATTATGCTTATTGCAGAGTCTTAATTAATGTTCCTGTTACAGCTCCTGTTTTCCCAGAATATCCTCCAGTTTCACACTCCATCTTGGTGTTGTTGCTGCCATTCAGCTGATGTTTTGGACACTTACAAAAACAGATGCCTTAGTTAGTTACTCTGGCAGCTGTCACACCTCTTCTGGGCAGGCACAGCACTTAGCTCTGTCTTTGTAGGAGACTACAACAAAAACAATAAGGACAGCCTAGCTAACAGCATACTTAATTATCTAGGAGCCAAAAAGACAAATGGGATTCATCCCTTCATCTACATGCTTGTTCTCCTGACATCATAGGATCCCTGAACAAAGCAAAATCCCTTTCAAGTACTGCCCCTCTGCCTGACCCCATGTCCTGTGATGCCTACTGTTTCAGAGGAAGGTGACAGGAAGGGCATGAAGGAATGAGTTGCCAGCACTGAATAATCCCTTCTTACTTAGGATCACAAGCAGAAAAGCAAAATGTAAATCCCCACACAAACAAACCCCAAAACTATCTCCATATGTAGAAAATCACAGAATTTCACCAAATCCAAAGGTCTGAACCCTGTCGAGAATAACTTTTCACTTGGGTGAAATGACATTTGTTTGCTCACAGGGGAGACTGGAAGAAAGGAAGATTTCGCATCCTCTGTCTTATTTTGTCAGGTTGAATTCGATCTTACCCACATCATCAGTTCAGACAGTGAACACCAAGAGCTGCAAGGGAAAGGAAACCAGACAGTTCATGAGAAGAAATAAGATCTTTTGAACATGAATATCACTGAATATCCCATCCTATCAGGCATGTGCATGTGCTAAAAATGTTTACCATCCTCAGCCTGATGCCGTTGCTATCTACATTGCTACTGCTGAAGGAGCACCATTCCTACCTTAATTCATACACTCCCACTGTCTTTCTCAGTGGATTTCTAAAACCTAGGGTTTTAGAAATTAAAATAGAAAAATAAATTACTTCATAGGAGGTTTCACAAACCCCAGAGCTAAAGCTACAGCAACTCAGCAGCAACCATCATCCCACCTGAAAGCCAAACACCTCTCCTCCATCAGCAGAGCTGTAAAAGACCATAGACTGCAACAACCCAACCAGGCTTGGTCCTTCTCCCAGGCCTGGAGGCTCAAACTCAACTCTGAGCATTACAACATGAAGAGCTGCCACCTTACAGCTCTGCAGGGACCAGCTGGCACTGAGCAGGTGATCAGGTCGTTGTTTCAGTGATGTGCATTCCCGTAACACAGACAGGGCACGTACCTATCCTTTCCTTGGGAAATCAGTGGTCAGGCCAGGAACTGAGCTAGCGAGGGAAAATTAAAATACCTTTCCATTCCTACCTGTAGATTAAAAAAAAATTCAAAAAATAAAAAGTATAAATAAAAAAACCCACATCACCCAGCTCTTTTCATTAGCGCTAATACTCAGACCTTCAAATATGCTAGTGTGCTCATTTCCTGTTGAATTCTTTACACATAATTACATATCTACAATCCAATCTTGATTCAATTAGGTGATCTATATGTTTTCTTTAGATATCTAAACCAGTCTCTGAGTCCTAATATAATAGAATAGAGAAAGGAAAACACATTTTCAGAGACATCTCAATGATAAAAGGCAGCAGGAATTAACAATTCTAAAAGCAGCATCCATGCCAGTAAAATAAGATAGCATTGCCTCTACACACATTTAACACTTTGGTCTTATCCACTCTGAAAGATAAAGTTCCTGGGATTTTTGAGTTATTTTTGCTCAGACTTTAAGAAAGTCAGATAGGTATGAGCCACAAGAATCTTTAAATTCTAGCCATAAAATACAGCAGGTGCAGCTTTGTCTCAGGACACACAAATTGCACTACACAGGTTGGAAGGATATAGAGTCTATATATACATAGTCTACTCTGGGACTGCATGATTAGGCCATGTGGGTCATTATTAAGAATAAAATGAACAGAAGGATTTTGCAGAGTCAGAGAAAAAGAAGAAATGGTAGAAGCCACCTAAATGTTAGGTTTAATAGACTGGAATTCAAATTTAGAATGCTTTGGGATTAAACTGGATTTTTAAGATTAGAAATTCATTTATAAGATCTGATAGGACTGAAGAAAATGCGTGTTAGTGTTCCCTGGCGAAAAAAAAGCACCAGGCAACAAGAAGAGAATTGCTCTCCCAGCACTGTCCTTACATTTAACAGGTCTGGTCTCTCAATGCCACTTATTAATAGAGAACACTAGAGACATCTTAGAGGTCTCCAAGGTCCTTTCACTGTGTGTGCAGTGAGCCTGATGTGCTCCAGGGAGCACCGGATGTCTGAAGTGCCTGCTTTGCTCCTCGTGCACAGTGAGCCCACCCCAAAGAACAGGCAGATTTGGTCTCTGTCAGAACATGTAACCATTGGAGCCACTCTCATCAGCCCCAGCAAATGGGATTCTTCAGGACTGCTGCACATGAGCACAGCAATTTCACACACACTGGCTTTGGGGCAAGTTTAGAAGTATTGAACCGGTACACCAGGGACCTAAGGCATAAACCTTAGGTTACTATTAGTAAATACACCACTTTGAGGAGCCCTTGCCCAATTCTGCCTTGTGATTACACAAGGCACAGTCAGTGCATTCTGCTTGTTAGGCACCATTTATACCCACAGAACAATGAACTGTTAGAGTTATCCAGAGTTTGGAGAGGTCACAGATGCCTAAATGCAGACCACTGCTCACCTGAGCCTTCTCTCAGGCTCACAAAGAGCCTGCCATGGTTTGCAGTGGTGCCAGGGCCCACCAGGCATTTGCAAACAGACCCAGACACATGAAAGTCGTGCCCAAGGGCAGACCTTAGCAGCACTCAATGCTATGGTAGTATGAGAAAGCCAAAACTTTCTAAATATAACCTGAACAGCAACTTCAGAGCCTTTGTGTATACAAAATTCTTTAAATTCTGTTCTTGAGTAGGCCTGAAGGTTTTGACTGGAGCAATATTACTTTATAACAAAGAAAGATACCCAAGACCTTTTTTTACCTGCACAGGTGACACACAAACCCAAACAATCCTTCTTCACTTTAAGCAATTATTTCAGTCACACTGAGGGCAATAAGTTTCAACTACCCTTTAAGCCTTGCATCTCTCAGAACTGACTCCTTTCCAAAAGTGGCACATCACAGGGAACCACATCACTTTTTTGGAAACAAGTGCCTAGAAAGGAACTTAGCAGTTTAGGTAACCTTCATAATATAGCCAAGCTAAGAAACAGTTCTTAATTTGAACAATACTCTTCCCATCTCTAAGGATCTCTGTCTAAAAACCCCTCATCCACAGACCTACCAGTGGGCTAAATTCCAGCAGTGTCACAAAATGCTTTCACTACAAATGAGACCAGATTCTTTTCTCCCCATGACTTGTGTTTGGTTGTACCTGCCTTCTGTACACGTGTGAAAGGCCAAACTGTTTGGAAGTCATGGTTTACTCATATAATTATTCATTTCCAAAGCCAGTAACAGCTTGCAAGCCTCCAGCTGATCTGAGCAGTATTTGCATAAACTACTTTCTTCTCGTGGAGATACAATTTTACTCCCTCACATCTGCTGAACCTGCAGCCTCTCTGAGAGTGACTCAAAATGTTATAATTTTGTGTTTCCTTGCATATCAACTGAAGGCTTTCAGCTACCAAGTTCTGCTCACTTTAGCTGTACAACAGAAAGAATAAATGTCTCTTTTGACTTTTGCAGAGTAAAAGTATGCAAACTCCATTTGCAGAGAATAATCCCTTTAAAGTCTGTGTGATTATCACACTATGATTATCCAAGAAATTTGAGCAGCCTACAACATCAGTAGTGCAGTATCTTGTTACAATTTTTAAAGTAGCTTAATAAGCTTTTTCTGTGTAAGTAGTTATTTTTCCCCTAGGTAAGGTATGTGTGTAAAACTCAGGAAGATAATAATGGCTGTTACCTGATAGACCAGAAAAACCATCTAGCACAGTATCTCCAAGAATACCCTAAAATGGATGCATATAGAAAGGAATAAAGTCAAGGGAGCACAGGATGATGCTTGCACAGAACAGCCTCTCAGCATCCTGACATATGTTGCTCAGCACCTTTTCCAGCAAGAGACCACAGTGGTCAGTTTGATAATTTCAAACCCTAATAAAGCTGTGATTACAAGAATAAAAAAGGGGAATGTGCCTCTAGGAAAGTGGGATTGCACCCAAAAATGAGGCAGTACCTGAAAATGAGAGAAAACTATGAATATAAGTCAGGTGGAGCACCAAGACCTGCATAGGATGAGTAGTTCCCAGACTGCAAAGTCCTGATGGCAGATCCCACTTCAGAGAGAAAAAAAAATGCCAACCAGGGCTGTGCTGCCATTACACAGAAAAGTACAGGGAGCAGGGAGGTGGCAGCAGCAGCAGGTAATTTACAGAATCATGTCTGGCACACCTTGATGCCAGCTTACACCTGCATGAGACAGCAGTTGCCCTGCCTGCAGGGACTCAAGGGGGTGGCACTGTGCTCTCTCTCAGAGGCGAGGGCAATACAGAGTACTCCTTTTACCTTCATAGACTGCTCGGTGCCATGGCAACATGAACAACAGATGAAAAGCAAGATAATATGAACTCTGAGCAGAATTTTCATAACTTCTGATTTTAAAAAATGGCTTTGAGAATTTTTGGCAAATTTTTGCATTTTTTGAGCCTCCTCTGTCAGTAATTTATTAGATTCTGAGATCTGAGCTTGCCTTCACATCACTTTTCACAGGCAGATCCCCAGGTAACAATTATGCTTTGGCAGGTTTTTTTTCCAGGCAGCTTTTCCTATCTCTTTTATAAAAGCAGTGCCCAAAGCCCAATCCACTGGTGATAACTGTTCTTTGCAATTTTTCCCTCAAATTCCAGGCGGCAGCTGCTGCCGTGAGACAGAAAGGCACACAAAAGCTTGGGAAGAAAGGCAACAGGAAGGTCCCATTACTACACTCCAGAGCTTCCAAGGAACAGATACTTAAAAACATGCATTTCTTTCCATCTTCAGTTTGCCATATCTTGGGGTTCTCTGCTCATTGTGCTCCAGAATTTTGCCTCTAACACCTCCCAAAGTCAGTATGTAAGAGGACTCAAGAAACTTGTGCTCTGGGACAGAGCCAGTGTTCTCACAGATGGTGATGTTCCATGTGAAACATCAGAGCAAAGCAACATACTGAAATTGCCAAGCTGCTTCTCAGATCACCCTGCCTGCTCTTTGATGTAACCTTCCCTGACTTGAGAGGTTTTGTTCTTGCACCACAGGACCACACACGCACAGAGGAGTGAACACATGTGTGTACAAATGTGTATATAAAGGATAAAACTGAAATCCCACTGTAGCACCTTTCACTGACTCTTCTGCTTAGAACATTTAATTACCTTTTAAAGAGTTTTGAAATACTTATGCACAAACCTTCTGCCCAGGTTTAGTGAGGATAGTAGGGACTGTCAGTGAAGGGAAACCCTCATCAATGAGTTTGCACACCTTTCTGGCTTTGCAGGAAGAAAAACCCAAAAACATAAAAAAGAACCGAGCAAGCAACCAAACACAAAAAAATCCTCCGCATTGAGGTTCTTCTTCAGTTTCTGAAAGCTGGGCCTAGCCTAGTGCAGTTGTGGCAGCAGGGTAATTGTGCCTGTGCTGTGACATCTGCGAGTCTGTCTCCCAGTCCCTCTTTCACTGCACTTCACCACTCAGCTGGAGCAAACCTCAGAGATGTGGGCACACCACCACAGGAGGTTCTATCCACACCAAGGGCTGAAGCAGTGAGCCACATAGCTCAAAAGCATGAGCTCTTGCTGCAGGAACACCAGGCTCTCAGCCCAGTGCGTCCCGTGAGCACACATCCTCTGTGAACTGGGCACAGCTGGGGATACACACCACAGAACCCACCCACACACTGGTCCTGGGTCACTCAGCAAGTACGTGGGACTAAGGACTGAAGGCAGCATTCGAATGTGGTGACTCATCTCAGCTTTCAAACCCTAGCTTTGCAGCAAAAAGAACTCACCATGCAAAGCATTTCAAGTTTCACTAGAAACTTCCCAGCCACCCCAGGCAAACCAGCAGAATTGAAGTTCCTGATCTGCTAGATTTGACCCACCTTTAACAAGCTACCAGGGTGACCCCTTTCACCCCTTCTGAGCAACTCACAAGACTGAGGGCACATTTTCCTGATGTGTCACAGGCATCCACAGACCAACCTCCCTAAAACCAAGCAGGACTGCAAATTGGAAGAGCTCTTATCCCACAGAGATCAGTTATTACATGCTAAGGTACCACAATAGATCCCCCTTTGACTATCTCGTTATTCCAGGCTTCTCTTGAATTAAAAAAGAATATATAAATTTTATGCAGTCTTTGTGATGGAGCTGTAAATGACTTGTCCAACAGGGTCTGTACTTTTATTGAGACAGGAATATTTGCCTCAGAGTGCTACCAGGCAAATGCATTTAGTGAACTTCAATACCTCTGCATGGAATACCATGGAATTGAAGACTGTCCATGGTCTGGCAGTTCATAAGGCAAATCCTGTGTGCTTACTTACTGAATTGATGAGAATTATATCCAGTGCAAGTTGCTGCACTGCTGCTTTTCTCATGTCAATGTTTGTTTAGAGATAAATCCTAGTACTGCTGATTATGCTGGCTCCTGCACTCTCTGTCAACCAGCAACCAAGGAAAGCTGGGCATTCATTTACAGATGCAAAAACAGAATATTACACATTTCCCTTTAAATATCAGCACATCCAATATACACAAGAATTAGAGCTCAATGGCTGGGCATTAATCTGCAATGAGTCTGAGGTTGAAAACACCAAATACCAATTACTACACAAAATTCAGGCACACAAGGAATGATTAGGCACCTGCTACTTCCACTAAGGCTAAAACTGCATGGTACTTTCCTCAAAGAGAGTCATATGCAAAATATCCAAACTGATGAGCTCTGGCCCATCTCAGTATCTCAGTGAGCTGTTTGTGTACAGAGCTGTTACATGACCCACCATCCTGTTTGCTTTACCGCCAGACTCTGGGCCATTCTCCTCTCCCCAGTATGATACAGTGCAGCCAGACCCTACAGGAATGCAACAGTCTTTTTCAAATATGCTTGTGAAGGTTCTATTTAGTCTCTGCAACACCTGCCACGGGGTGACTTTTCAGCTGTTTCCTGCATGGATCAGATTGGATGGAGGAGAAATGTACCAACACTCTGAGAAGTTACTACATCACTCTTAGCTGCCCCATTAGCTAACTGGAAAAAAACTGTAGAGATGCAGCTGAAATTCAAGCTTTCTTATAGGTTATGCCCAGTATTTTCATCCTTGCTGACCCTGAAAGGAATTTTATTTTTCCCACTGAAAACAGATGTATAAGGAAATGAGCAAAAATGTTGCGAGTCGTTCTGAACTATCCAAGAGCCTGTGCTTACAGGTTTGTGTTTCATAGGATTTTGGCCCTGACATTCTGCCCACTGCACCTTCCCCAGTAATAGCAGCTACCAAGGAAAAGACAGGACATATTCTCATCAAAATCTAAGGTCTGTTTCCAGTTAAGGGTGCAGTAAAATAACATGTCATTTATAAAATCAGATGGAAAAACCCAAAGAACAATTTAAAGACAGGCTGGTTTCTTCTCAGAAAAATAAATGTCAGCCTAGCTCCCCTTTTTCTTCTATGCTTAGGACAGACTGAGGAGAAAAGAGGTCAGACGGTCCTTTCTGTCTCATGAGCTGAGTATTTCCCTTAAGCTTGCACTATGAAAGGCTGTTGTAGCTAGCAGCACCTTCAACAAGCACACTGAAGCAGTTATCAAGACCCAATTATTGCTTTCAGGTTGTTTTTAAATATCAACACAGTTGCCGAAGACCTACCTATTATCCATTGCTTATCTGACTCATGACACCCAAACCACATCCCAGATTACTTTGTCTCAGCTCTCTGTTTACCTCATCTCCTCTCCCAGCCTGCAAGCTCTGGTAAATTGGGTTGCTTGTTTTGTATCCCCTCCTTTAGCAGCTGGCAAATGAGGGTCCACTTTGACAGATTCATGTGAATAACTGCTTTTAGTCAAAAAGATGATTTACAAATTTAAGTAAGTTAATGTTTCCTCACCAGAAACTAAATCAACGCGGCTATTACTTGAAACACAGTTTCAACAAAGCATTTGCTTCTTAAACAGCAAAAGAAATGATAGGCTATTTAATTCCCTGATTAAATCCAAGAAGCAATGGATCCAGTCTGATTTCTACCTGCGCCTTGAGAGAATCCACATTTCTTATGGGAGCAATATGGCTGCCAGGCTACAGGATAAACAAATCTCACAGTATAAAATTTTATACCAGTTATATAGTCAGAGCAGAATATATAGCAGAAATATGATATATTCTTGCCTCTGTGTGTTCACTAACCACCATACTAGGGAATCTTTGTAATTTCTTTCTCTCTGACTCAGGAAATACATATTTTATACTGTAGGGACACAGGTCCAGTGGGACATACTGTGGGTGTACTGCCCTTTCTTCCTAACATACTCATAAAAGTGCTAGTAATTCAGTGGGAATGGATTAGCCAGCTCCACCCAAGCAAGGACTGAAACTATATGAGGGATTCCCTGTTTCTGGGCAAATGCATTAACCCCTGAGTTTAGTAAAAGGGAAAAAATTAATCCACTCCCAGAAAAGAAAAATAAAAAATGAAATCCCAGGAGTAAGTATTCAGAAAATTTGACCTGAATTCATAAATAGTTTTGGGATGACCTAAATACCATTTTTCCCAACAAACTTGCTATTCAGCAGATTTTTTTTCCTTCTGATTTTGCAGGCCAGTTGGCTCATTTGAGGTCTCTCACTATAGGCATTAGACAACAAACAAGATTTTCTTTGTATACAGCTTGGATAGAAAGGAATTCACTATGGAATTCCTTAGTCCACACTTAAAAATCTGCAGTCTGTTTTTCTAGAGTGACCATCATCACAAAATTATCACTGTGAGGAACACAACCGACAAAATGGCCACAGTCATCCTTAAGAATGACATTCTCCCAAGTTAAAGGTCACAAAATGTCTGACAGAATTGCCCTTTTCATAAGTCACTGGAAATATTAAAACTCCTGAGAAAAGCGGATGACACGGTATCAACCTCAGATACAAAGCAAAATGAAAGGGCAGCTAATTAGAGGTTTCACAAATATCAACAAGACAAAGCTAGATCAGATCTTAGCCTGTGGGGAGGAAATGCTTTCTGATCACCCTGGGATTGAGACTGCAGCTGTGGTCAGCACCACCACCACAAAGGACTGGCCATGTCCCTCTGGCCCCTGCAAGGGCACAGCCACCAGGAGGTCCAGTCCCAGGAACAGGCGTTCGTTGAATCTCTTCACAGTCATTTTGTACCTTCACGAGGGAGCTCTGCAAAGGATGAGGAGATGTCCGAGCAGTTTGTATTAAAGATGCAGCAAAGATAAAGCACTCATTGTGTAAGCGTGGCACATTCTCACCAGCCTGCTCAACGTTGGGACGTGGATGCTCTTAGCTAATGGGGCCTGACAGGCTGAGCAACCAGAGACATTACTCAGACTGGGATGTGTAATTAAACCATAAAGTGTATCCTGACACGGCTACTGGGGACTAATCACAGGCCTTGGGGTATGAAAGAGCATAAAGTTGTGAGCAGCAGAGCAAGAGACGTGTGATTAAGGAGGAAATCACAGGGTTTGTTATTGCTCTGGTTAGCCTGCTGCTGGTGGACCAGGGCAGGGCCATCCACCCTCAGCCCCAGGGGGAGACCTCTGCCCCTGCCCTTTGCCATCACCTGGAGCCACCACTGTTCCCAGGCTCCCACATGGCAAATTGCCCCAGGGGGAGGCACAGGGCTTCTCTGGGACTCAAAGAGCACAAGGCCACCGAATTCTTCCAGAGATTCCGTGTGGGGCTACAAGAAGCACAGGCTTGGGCTGCACCCCACAGAGACCTCTCAGAGATGCCCCATGGGAGCTACAAGCCCTCTGCAGTACTTGCAGCCCCTCCCCAGTTGCACACACCTTGCTGCCCTTGCTTGGAGGCAGGAATTCTCCTCATCTCAAGGCTTTTATCACCTGACAGTTTCTTCTGAGAGTCAATCAGTGTAATTAAGAGATTTTTTCAATAACCTCCAGTTGCTCCAGGCACATGAGCTTAACAGCTGGAGGGCTGCACAGAAACACTCTGTGAAGGCAATTATGTGGCCATAGCTCATGTCTGCCCCATCTCTGCAACATTTTTCTTCACCCCTGACAAACTCAACCCCCACAGCAGGTGGAAGGGAGAGTTGGGGCACCCCAGCTCCCGGCTTGCCCCACGTGGGTCCGAGCTCTGCGTCAGGGAAGCCTGTTTCCTGTGCAGCTGATCCAGGGCACAGTGGGGAGAAAAATGCAAAACAAGCATTTATGAATGGCAGGTTAAAAGTAGGCTGCAGGTTAACCTGCCCTCAGGGACATCTGTGACAGAAGGTGAGAAATCTGGTGTGAATTGGACCAAAAACCCAACAGATTCAGAGTGAGGAGACACCACGGACATGCTGGAAATCTTAAAGGATCCAGGGCCACTGGAGCTCTTTTGAGGCCATTTATAGGGGAACCCACTAGTGTGAGGAGCTAAGAGCAAACCTGCACCTTTTACTGGGTTGAGAAGAAATATGGAAAGCTAAAGAAACTGGATTTATTTTAATACTTAATTTTACTTCTACTTCTACTATCATATACAGAAAGTGACCCATGGTGCTGAGGAGGGCAGGAGAGCCCGTGGAAACTGAAGTACTGGGGGAAGGTGCTGGATCAAAGCTAATGGAGCAAATGATGACATGGGTGAGGATGGGCTGTCCTAACAAATCTTCAGAGCTTCTTTTTTAAACCTTCACCAAAGAAATACATACTTTAAGCCAGCTGTGTTTTTACAGCTCCAGCATTCCCCATTCAGCTCTGTCTGGGCTTTAACATGCAGATCCCATGGTAACACAGGGAGAGAGGCAACTTCAGGCAATTTTCTGTAATCAGGGGAATGGCTGCAGTAACTGTCCATGTACAGCTAACCTCACAATGCTTGGCATACTTATGAAGCCATTATTTCCACACATAGAATATATCACCACTGATGAATCCTGTGAAAGAGATTAAGGGTAAAAAAGGCTGAGGGCTGTAGCTGACGTTAGAGCCAGGGTGCTGTTTTCCCTGTGTCACGGCTCAGCTGGTAACTTGCAGCCCAGTCTCTCCCTAGGGCTTGGTAGCACAGTCACTTTTACAGGCCCATGCTTAAATGGAACAGTTTGGCCTTCAGATGCAACAATAGCTTACGTGCAGGACTCCCTAAAAGCGCAGGTCCCTGGAGAGGAGCATGAGGATGTCTACAGGAATGAGTTGGCTGTAGCCTGAAGCAGCAGAGCAGATTCATGTAATCCCTTATAGACCAAAGAGAGGAATTAATTATTTTCCAGGCAGTGCTTCAAATTGGATCACTGTGAGGATTCCAAAAGAAATGTTCCTGATGGTCATTAATGTGTTCCCAGTGACGTACAAGACACGCGAACCAACAAAGCAGAAGTTAGCCTGGAAAAAACCCAGCTCATGTGAAAAGGTGCACTTACAGTAAATTTCATTGTGAGGGACTCATTTGTTTCCAGAACAAATAATGACTCCCACTGCCCTTCCACGTGTGCTCCCAGCAAGGGGTGAGGGAGCAGGATGCAGGGCATGTGTACAGCCCAGCTTCCACGCTTGAAAACTCCAAGGGGCCACGCTCTGTTTCCATAACACTTTTTACATACTTACTTTTATGGGTCTCTTGATGACAATCTAAATCCTGCCTGTTCTTCAATAAACCATTAATCTTCCAGATAGAGTTCAGGGAAGTTGCTGTGTAGCAATAAAATGCATGTTTCCAGAGCCCAGAGGGAACAAAAAGGAAAAAAACAAAGCAAAAGGGAGAGACATTGTTTCTGAAAGACAAATTCTTGGCTTGCAGGGGTTGGGGGGCATGTAGGGTTATCTCTCCAAATCCTGCCTGGAACCTGTAGATGCCCTCACCACACCCTGATGCCACTTTGAGTGTAACATTTGGGAGAAGGTCCACCCTCCAACATCACTATCAGCATAAGAAAGAGGCTGGTGACCCCTATACCTCTCAACCTCATGGCCCAGAAGCCTTTTGTCAATAGTGCCAGCTGGGTTTGTGCTTTGGTGAGCAGATACCAGCTGGGGAGTGTCAGTGATCATCACTGGCCCTGCCAGGCCTGCCTTGGAGGTCAGTGGGGTGAGGGCTCCACCATTCCCCACCAGCCAGTGACTCCAGCAGCTACTTCACATCACCCAGTTTACAGACTTGCTGCTGATTCTGCAGAATGAAGCAAAAAATGTCTCCTTCAAATGACTTCTTTCAGTGTGCTGAGGGAACCAGTCTCACAGAGCCAGTGGCACAAAAGCCATCAAGTCCCCACACCAAGGTTGGTCAGTCCTGTCCTGGGTTTGCATTTGAACTGGTGACCCACAGTAGAAGTTACAAATTCTGTGCCCCACTTTATAACAGGATAAATGAACACAATCCCTTTGGCTTCCAGGCCCCTATAAAATTGATGGTAACCATATGTCAGTGTGTGTAGCTGGTAGGAAAGCACGTACTGCTCTACTCAAAAGAGATGGTAGCAGTCAGGATTAAAGAGTGCCACGGAACAGAAAAAAATCAGATTCAACCTGACAAGTGCCTTTAGCTATGTCTTTTATGCGATAAAGAAAAAGAAGGCAAGGATAGGCCTGAAAAAATAATTTCCCTGGGCTATCGTCCTATAGAAAAATGGTAGAAAAGGCAGAAAAGATAGGCACGTCAAGAACACACATACAGAGATGAGTACAATTATTGGGCTCTCCCAGTTCAAACTGACAGAGCTCTTAACAGAAAAATGAGGGAAAATTCACTGTCTGTCTAGACATCATAAATAAATAAATACAAGGACTCAGAGAGTCTAGTACTATTACTCTCAGCTCCTGGGTTTCTGATATTTCCCTGGCACATATGTATCTCACAAATATTCCTATACAGGATGCTTTTAGTCCCAAAGCCCTGTCTATTCTACATGAATGTTTTGTACTCTTCTTTCCACATGAATATAATGTTCCTGTTGTTCCTGATGATAGTACTTCACAAGACAAGCTAAAGGTCACGGAAGAGAAGTTGTGGAAAAAATTCTTTTTACTGACAGAAGAAATCCTGGCATCTACTGAATGTTCTTCATGAGCTTTATTGCAAAACTTGTGCATAATGCGCTGCGTAAACACAAATGGTAAGTAAAGTACCGATAGACCACCTAAAGCAATAAAAGCCTTGAGCAGCCACCTCTAAGGCAGCATTTTTCTTGCCACTGCAGCATGATGAAGGTCAGCCCTTATAGCAGCCATTTGCACCACTGCAGAAGTGAGCTGCATGATTATTTTCACCTGGTCTTGAATTCTTGATGAATATAGGAGAAAAGGTTTACAGTGAGCATCCATCTGAGATACACGTCCTGGCCAAAGACTTCCAGCTAATTAGATATGACTGAAGTTAATTATGTTTAACACTGAGCAGATAGACCCTGAGAAACAGAATATGACAGGGCTCTTGCTGCTGTTTCCTCCAGTAAAGGCACAAAGAGCTATTTCTCAGTAAACATGGGTAGGTGCTACCATCACATCACCCACTGGGCCTCAGAGTCATTTCTTAGGTAACATTCACCTTTGTAGCCAGAGCCAACAGCATCCTTTGTTGTAAAATTCTGTCCAGGTGATGAAAATTAACCCATATGCACTCAAAGCACATCCCCCGAATTTCCACATGCTCTCATGCAGTGATGAGTGAGGAAAGTCACACCTGGAGAAATGTCCCAGTGGTGCTTGGGCTTTCAGCAGTCCCAGCACTGCTCTGTGCTTCTACAAGTGTCAAGAGTGTTCCCTGGTTCCCAGTGCAGTGGCAGCGCAGCACTTGCAGGCTGGAAAGCAATTGCTGACGCTCAGTGGCTGCTGCTGCTGCCAGGACTGGCAGTTGCAAGGGGTGATTTTGTGGCATCAGGTATTAGTAAGGAAAACAATGGGATGGGTCTTTTTTAAGGCCTTGAAAGAGGCACCACTGGGGCTCTCCTGTGCTATGTTCCAGGCAGCCTGAGTGCTGCTGTATCACTCCATACCTATTGTTTAAAAATAGTAGCAGCATCAATTTTTCTCTTCCTCTCTCTTCTCTTACAGGAAACCTTGTTCAATCAGTTTATCCTGATCCGAGGAAAGAGAAGGCGGATGTACATCCTTAGAGGTGCACAGTTTATATTTCCTCCTGCGGAGAAGGAAAGACAGAGCTTTTGTGCATTGGCTAGGGTGGAATTCAAAACCACTTGTCTCACATCCTCTCTCCTGCAGTGTTTAGCTGATGTTTTCTTTGCTGGGATGGGACACAGCTGTCCCGGGAAGGGCTAGGCTGGGGACCAGCCCCACAGCAGGCTACTCCAGGTCCAGGGCTCATAGGTAAGCTTCAGGGCCTGGAGGCATCACACAATAGGTCCATCTAAACTGCTAGAGTTGTTTTGTCAAGAAATTCTTTAATTCTTTAATTGGTTCCTTCTCTAAGGACAAACAACTCTTCTGCCTTTTCTCACTTTCCATCAGAGCTCAGCACTCTGAAATTCTCAGCGTAGTTATCTTCACATCAGCCTTAGGCAGGGAAGGTGTGCTCTTCTTTAAAGTTTATAAAAGGGAATCTTAGCCAAAGCAAGTAATTTTCCAGAGTACCACAGTGAACCTGGAGCTGAAGGGAGAACTGAATTTAGTCTCCCATATCTCAGAACCATTGCCCTGCTTTCCAGCTCTCAACAAAGCAAAAAACCCTGTTAGGCTTCTGAGGGCCTGAGGACAGATGAGCTGAAATATTCCAAGTGCTAGAAATTGGCATTTGTTGCCAGTGACTACTGTTGCATCTAGTAGTATTAAGGAGGGCAAAAAAAAAAATTGTTGTTCCTAAGTGGGCAAGACTTTTGTATGTATACCATACCTTTAATCTAAAATTCACAAGCATTTCATATCTATCAGAAATATCTCATATTTTCACAGACAGCAATATAAATAGTATCATACAATAATCAAGAGAAGCACAGGCCAGTTGAACAGGTTACTGAGAGATAGAGTTGGGAACACAGTCTGTAATGCATCATCCAACTGCCTTTATTATTCTTTTTAGTTACTTACTTGTATGGCAAGAGTCTAACCTGGCCTAACACAAACTAGAACCCTAGCCAAACCAAATTAAAATTTGAAAAACTGGAGCTCATTGATTTATTTATTATTTTCCATTTTCTTGCCCTGTTGAGCTGGTGACAGAAGTGTCAGTGTACTAAGAAAGTGCAAGTTTTTTTGGAAATACACTGTAGGACCTGCAGAGGTGTGTTAGAATGGAAAAAATACAAAAGTAAATCAACCAAATACACAGAGGCAAATATGATCAGTGCATGAAAACCAGTAGCCTGATTTTACTAATTTTACTAAGTTTTATGCCTCTTAGATCCAACTGTTAACTCAGGAAGAAATCGTCTTCCCTCTAGGACAAGCTCTAAAAAGGTTATAACATCACCATGGTAAGTCAACAAACACAGGAGAGTATGGTCCAGCTTTGTCACAATTGCACCTGCTGCATCCAATTATTCTGTGCTGCACCCACTTTGAGCATCTCTGAGAATGCTTATTTTTTATGTAGTAGGGACTCCTTTCCATCTGAGATTTTTAGATGAAAATTAAGGCAGATGGTTTTACCTCTTGGTTGAAATGGCTGCGATAAAAGTATGGTCTTCCCTGGGGACCTGTGTGCCCCCTGTCCACAAGCAGTACACAAATCCTTGCTCAGCATCATGCACTGAGGGCCTAGAAACAGAAATGATTGTTAGAATTAACAGTCTCCTTCCTTTCCAACTCTTTGAGAATCGATTTGATTATTTATATGAATGTGGGAGCTTGTCTGAGAAAGGGACAGATCCAGGGAACTCACTGTGAGAGGGCCAAGCTAAGAAGGGAAGTTTTGCAATGAGATGTGGAACCTCATGTGCCCCAACTCATGTGCCATGGCCTTACCACCATCTGTGACCTGTGCTCTGGTCCTGGGAAAGCGGATTCCCTCATTAACATCCCTTCTCTGGTTAACTCCCCCCCAGGCTATAGCACAGCCATGATGGGAGAGCTTGGGAGATCCCGTGCCTGGGGAAGATATGGGTTCTGCCTTCCCCCTTCATTTATTCAGCAGGTTCAGCCAGTGAATGAGAAACCTCACAGGTGTGTCTGAACATGATGCACTGGTAGGATTTAAAAGACAAGTCCTGTCACAGATCCCAACGTGGCCACCTTGAGAGCTGGCATTTCTATTTACAGCAGGTCCTGGAGCCAGCCCATGTACACAGGCCACGTGTGGCCATCTTCTCCTTTTCTCTCAAAGAGGGTATGTGCCAACTACTGCAGCAAATATGTGAGGTATAGCACTGCCAGGAAGTGGGAGCCTAATTGCTGTGTTCTTTTAAAGAAGAATGCATTTGTAAAAAAAATCACCTCCATTTAGTCAAATTACAGTCAATTATCATGACCTTCAAGCCAAGATCTATGAGCTCTGAATCTAACTTAACTCAGTTACTGAAGCACACTGGAAATGTCATTCATTTTGGAAAAAAACAAAATTATTTCCTTTTGCTCCTTAGTAGTCAAAAGAATTTTGAAACAAGATTAATGGGAGCAATATTTTTTCCTTCTATCTGTAGATTTTGAAGATTAGCAACACTTCTTTTATTTTGGAATAATAGCTACTTGGCAGTCTAGGGTCACTGGGCTATCTTCAAGGCATCAATGCATTCACTTGCACATGCATCTGACTTTTATAGCTAAAATAGATTTTTGCTTCTTCCCCGCCCTGCCCCCCCCAGGTATCATCAAAATACTGACTTGGACAAACACCTTAGGACAAATACAAATATATTCAAAACTATCTACACGCTTTCTCCGACCCTAAAACCCAAGGATAGCTCCATCACGGTCTGCAAGAAGGTGGCCACATTTTAGTGTTTAGTAGCTCTTTTCAGTGTAAATAGGCCCCGAAGCAGGCAGTGCTTCCCTTTAGGGAAGCTCAATTTAAAACAAGAAACTGCTGGAATAAGCTACCTTTTTGATCCATGCAGCAGAACTGTAATTTACATTTGGTTCTGTTTTTCCTCCTTATCACCAGTGCTGTCAGAAGTTTCTTGATTCATTATGGTGGCAATGGAAACACTGAAACCCCGAGCCAGCAGCGTGGGTAAAAGTGGAAGCTGCAGCGTTAGGGACTGACCCGCCACTCCAGGACACTGCGCCTGTCCCGGGAGAGTGCACGGCTGCAGGGAAACACAGCCTTGCTGATGGGCAGCTTGAGGGCCACAGAAGCTTGTGACCAGGGCCCAGAATTATTTAATAGGGAGTGAAGAGAGCAGAGCACAGAGGAGCCTGTTTTGTGGGAAAGTGAGCAAATACAACTTTTCAGCAACCTGATTTTTGAAACAACCTCAAATTACCCCGTGCAAGCAGGTCTTAACCAGTGCTGGTGAATCCGTACATGTAACTCAACAGATTTAGGGAAGTTCAAAGTCGCCTCTAAACATTTATCTCCTCCTTAGGGAGGCAGATTCTGAAAACCTCCTCTCTACATAATACTGGGAGTGACAGAGCAGCAGTGAGACCCAGGGTCAAAGCTCGTGACAAAGCCAGCTGTGTGCCGTGGCCAAGCGGTGGAAATCCAGTGGGATCAGAGATCTGTGTCAGATACTTGTCCATAACCTCAACCCTAGCCCACTCGATTTGCAACAATGCAAACCTAACTCTGAAACTCAAAATGCAAGCACGTCCAGAGGCTGAATAAGCAACACAAGTTTCCACAGCAGTTTTGCCAGCCACCCCAGTGCCTCCCCAGCACCCCCAGGTGTTTGCAGAAGGATGCCTCTGTGGCTCTGCTTGCACATACTCACCACCTGAGTGTGCTGCCCAACAGCCAGCACGGAACAAAGGTGAATTTAGAGCACCTGGCTAAGCCCTGCAATCAGCCCACAATGCTGCAGTACTGTAAATCTCAAGGAATCATTTCAAAAAGAGGCTAAGAAAAGGATCCTTCAGGAATTGTGCCCAGTCTCGTTACTGGAAACCTATTTGATGTAGTGAACAAACACGGAGACTTTTCCAGGAAACGTGTTTCTTTATTTAAATAAAATTAGTGCCAGTAGAAACAATAAACTTTAAATACATGAGACAATTATATACAACTCGATGTTAGGAATTATATACATCAGTTTTTTACAGATACAAATACATTTATACCAAAAGTAAAGGACGAAGGAGAAAGCAATGGAAAATGTGACAACTTGCACATGTCAGTCTCATTTGGAAAGTTTCAGGATTCAAGTGATTCCAGGCAAAGTGCCAAACTTAATTTGGCTCCTTTCAAACTTAAAACAGCCCCTTTTAGAGTAAATCTACCAAAAAGCTTTATATGGTCTGATCCAAAGTTCAGTGAAGTCGATGGAAAAACTCCCGCTGCCTTCAGTCTGCCCCAATCAGCCCTTTCGGAGCACAATGGAGCCTTTGTTCTGCTGGCTTGGAGAGAGAGACAGCGATCCCTGATCCCTGCATCACATTAACCCTCCGAGCCCTTCCCAGCGGCAGCAGCACAGCTCACTCTGGCTTCAGTTCATTTCTACTCTTCAGCATTCATGTTTTTCAAGCTGTCTCTCAAGCTCGAATGCCAGTGGATAAATCACAGAGCTATTTTAGTGCAGGAAATACATGGAGACATTTTGCAAATATTTCGCTGTGCAATGCTTTAGATTCAGGCTCTTCAGCCCTCATGCTTCAAAACTAATCAAAACACTGTAATAAGTTATTATAAAATATAAGGTATGATTGAAATATTAATTTTCTTTTTATTAATTTTTACTTCTTTTAAAAGTGCAATAATTTAGTAACAAATTTCATGAGCATTTGAAAAATGTCACAGTACCATTAAATTGGGGGAGGGGGAAGTCTGTGGTGGTTTTAAAAACTAGTTACTAATAGTTTTACAGAAATGCATGTGTCACATATGAGCTGATTAAAAAAAGATGTAACACAATGTTTACCTACACTGGCTTAAATAGAGCAGAAAGTCTAGATTCTTTAATGATATAAATGGGTACAATTTTGCTGACCTCAAATAGAGAATTTAACTCCAACAAAGAAGCACAAAATCTTGTACCAGTCCTTGACTCAGCTGATGATTTCAGTGGGGCCATGAATTCATGCTTGCTAGGTTAAATTCCATTCAGAATTCCACCTATTTTACAAGGGGTAGTAACAGAGCAGCATCTGTTTGTCTTTCTACATCTTATAGCCTGTAACAAAGATCTTTTAACATCTCCTTTAACTTACAGATCTTTGCCTTTGGTGACCAAATGTACACATCTTTAAAAAATACAAAAGCAAAAAATAAACCACCTTTCCTGTTAGTAACTCAGTCACAGGCTGGATTGCAGCAGAAGTTGGTGAACCTGACCCAGCCAGTGCAGGTATGACTTCAGCAAAAACGTGGATAAGTGGGTCTGGAGCCAGGCTTTACAAACTGCACAGGAACTCAGTGCCTCTTTTTTTCTGCCTTGTCTTTCATTCTTTCTGTACCTAAAGTCACTCTCCAGCCATGCTGCAAACTCCCTTCAAGTACAGCATCAACCAACTTTCAGCTTTCAAGGCCTCATTGAGCAAATGTGCTGTTGGCTGTGGTTTGTCGGAAGAAAAACACAGTAACAGTATTTCTAGTCTATCACAGCTTTTTGTGAATGAGCATTATCCATCATCTTTAAGAACCAGGCACTTGCATGAGGGTAACTTCCCCAAACATTTCCCAGATACTTACAGAATTCTGAAATGTGCAGAGACATGCCAGTAATAATTACCTCATTAGAAAATACATATATATTCACCTTGTTCTTAGCTTTCATAGTAAGAAATAATAATGGAAAAATTAAAAGTAAGCAACCCAATTATGTGCAAGTTACACATTGAAGTTGGGTACCACTGCTTCCTTGTCCTGCCAGCTCTCAGGAGCACCTTGGGCCCAGGAGCACAGATACCTGTTCAGAGTTCATTGGAGAGCAGAAAAGTAGAGCCACAAGTTCTTAGTGGGAGCTCCACTCACGCTTTGGCAGCCGATCAGGGGAGCCGTGCCAGTGCTAGGAGTTCTTATGGATGTTTTCCACAGAGCCCTCGCTGCTCTCGTTGAGGGGCGTTTCTGACACTTCCCCCAGCTCAGTATCCAGCACTTCCTCCTGGATGGTGAAGTGCACGTCTGGGGAGGAGGACTCAGAACTCACGCTGCTGCCTTCCATGGAGCAGATGGCACAGGACAGGGATGGCACCATGCTGTCCTGCAGCATGTTCAGCATCATGGGGATCTGCATGGATTTCAGCCCTGCTACGGTTGGTAGGGGCTTTACAGCTTCCCCCCATTCTCTCTCCTCATCTTTGTAGAGCAGAAGCAGATTGGATGACTTCTCTTTTCTTTTGGATTTCATGTAACCAAGCATTATTCCTATCAGGAAGATCCCGTAGAAAGACATGACAATCAGAATGTAGAAATACTCGTTGCTGTTGTTCTTCTCTGTGCTGGGGGATTCAGCATCAAGCATAGCTTGGGTCACATTTGCATGGTCCATCTTCAGCATGGAAAGTGTTTTACCACAGCTAAAGCCTAGAGGAGAATGTAAATGGGTATGTAAGATCACATTTTAGAGCAAAGATGTAAAAGAAACACCTGGGAAAAAGTTACCCCAAACTCTTCCTTTTTCCTCGTAGTTGTAAGTTGCAAACCCCACAGCTGATTGAAGCTCTCAGTCTATAATACCTGTGCATTAGTATTGTAAGTGAATGAACTCTTATTCAGATACCGAAAACATTAAAGGAAAGAGAACACATAATATTAAATTATCTTGGATTCAATGCTGAACTGCAAAAGCCCCAATCCATATGATTAAAGAAAGAAAACTGTATAGAAATGCTCTGCTAGGCACTTAAACATATTTTTGTGCTACTTGATCATGTTTCCATAGTGGAGGAAAGTTAGAAGCATTATTTTATTCAGTGATGCAGGAAAAAAAATAATCAAAAAGCAACTTACGCCAGTATGCAAATAATTCCTCCTTTTGCAAAGCTCAAGAGACCTTTCCTCCACCAAATGCCGGGTGTTCTGAAAACTTTCCTCTGCTGCAGTTGGAATAAATAGCTCTCAAGAAATGTTTCATCACGTGTTTTAGAGGCACAGTTTATAATAGTTTTGTGTTGGAGTCAACAGATGAACTTGAAGGATTGCAGTTCAACCCACTGAACTCTTAACAGCTGTGAAAAGAAAAAGAGTTGGGAATTCAGATTTTACTCTTTCCTAACCACTTCCACACTGGCTCTTTCAGCTTGTGAATCTGCCCCCTTAACACCCCAGTTGCTAAATCAGACCTCTTACCCTGGGAGCTGTGACACAGAATGGAAAACCTGCAGATTGTTATTCTGTGTTTGTGATAACATACAGAAAAATATACATGTGAATTTTGTATTAGACACTACGAAGTTATTTACTTGTCTGCTATACACAGTCTTCCCTAAAGAGATGGAGAAAGAAACAAGTTCTTTTCTTAGGTCAGAACTAGTGACAAAGCTTTAGAAAGTGTGTGCAGAACAAAGAGATGACTTTCAACTCGTGCTGCAGCTCCACCTTGCCACAAGGTGAGGAGCTGGGTAGAACTGGGCCCGGAGGCTTGAGTGAGCTTTGGATGGATGGGTGCTGGTGCTGCCCGACTTTGGGCATCAAAGCAGCAAATGTGGGATCTAGGTTCTCCACATAATCAGTGGAAGGGTGCAGACTCCTCCAGGGAGCAATTTGGAGCTCCTGAAGTTTGCAGCCACCTTCTGCCTCCATAGAAGCAGCTGAGAGTTAATGCTGTGTACATGACATTATGCCTAAATAGAGGCCAGGGCCACTGAGTTAATGATGATTTAAGTACAAAGGGAAGTTACCAGTTCCTGGGCAGAGGGATGCTCTCTGAGTGACTGCTGCAGGCTGCGGGGCAGAGCAGGACACGTCGCAGCCCATGGGGAGGGCAGCTAGCATGCAGCCTGGGTTGCAGGGCCCACAGAGTTCCCAGTCATCAGCTCAGTGGTACAGGAGGCTCTGAGACCCCTTTCCAACACGTAAGCAACAGTCCAGGCCATGGGAAGAAGGAGGCCCGGCTTGCACCTTAGGGATTTCATTTCCTTATCCTCTCCATCCCCATTCTTCACACACAAAGCCCAATTAGTCAGGGCCCACATGTGAATGTCACCCCTTCTGCAAAGCTTCAAGGATGTTTATGTAACAGAACACTCCACTTCCAGAAAGCAGTAGACTGGTGCTGGAGTTTCCCAATGGTAGGTCTGGGGTTTTTTTCCCTGTAGTCACTTGTGGATTCTTTGCATAGACAGCAAATTCTTTTCCAAACTCTGCCCTTACAATCCCTCTGAGGTAAAGGCAGATAGGATTAACTTCTCTTCACATGTAGGAAAAGGCAAGAGAGAGAGAAGTTAAGCAACTTTAGATGTAGCTGAGCATTTGAGAAAATAATTGTATCTGTATTTGGAACCAGCATTTTCCGTCATTTCTCTGAACAACTACAGAAAGAAAGGAAAAATTTACATTAGCCAGATTGCCCTCTCTGCACCTTAAAATAGAGGATCCTCCCTTTAGGATGTTGGTTTTATCTCCCTGTGCATTCCCATGTGATAGCTCAGGAGCTGTAGATGTTGGACTAACGTCTACTGGGATTTCATCTGACAAAATCTGTCTGCAGCACCAGCTTGCCAAGTCTGAATTCTTCTTCCCTGTTCCCGACAAATTACCGAGCAGGCAACAAGAGCATATCAACTGTAGGCTAAAGCAGAACCCAGAGCAAGCCTCTGGATTTTCTAGTTAATGTTAGAGAATATTTACTTCACAACTTTCTCAGCTCCATATGATATCTGCCCTCCCCATTCAGCTCTGGAAATTTGGGTGTTGAAAAATTAGAGAAAATGTGTCAGATTTTAGCAAGACTCATGCAGGACTTTCACAGCCACATGAGGAAGTGCCTCACATTGTTGGGCCAATGAATATTGGCTCAGCACAAGGACTTTCTCTCTGCCCATGAAACCCTCTTGGAAGTTTCTTGATCCTGGGAACAGGACCAACTAAAGCCTGTCATCAGTGTCATCACTCACCTGGACACAAAGGCTCATCCGGAGGAACAGACACCCCACGGCACCCAGCAGTGAGCCAGCAGAGCACGGGCAGACCAGCGCTTCTCCTTTATTTCCTCCAAACCTTCATATTCTTCATGTAGATGAAGCTCTGTAAAAAATTACCAAGAAGAACTGAAGCACCCAACAGGAACACAGGAAGACTGCTCAGGTACATCCTTAGATTTAAGCAATTCCCCAAAAGTTGAACTGAAAGATGACTGGATTGCATAATTCTGCAGTGTTATTGACGAAAACTCTTTGCAACTATGTTTACTTTGGCTAGTTGATGTCATCTCTTCTCCATCTGTTAGCCCATGGTTCTTAAAAACAGCTTAATGTTAAAAAGGCCTGCAAGGAATTCCTGAGCCTTCTATAGACACGAAGAGGAGGGATAGCAAGACACAAAGGAATAACCACCTGAAAAACATATGCCACTTGCTTACCAATGCTATCAGTCAGCTTTCTCAAGCTGTACTCTGTAGAAACTATATTTTTGTCTTTAAAAAAGACCTAGAAAATTAAAAATTGGACATTTAGTTTTCTGTTTCAAAATTATATTTGCTGCATATTATATTGTAAAGACATTGATCACAGCAAAAAGCTTGCTTAATTTGAAATAACTTATTTTTTAAGTTAAGCTTACTAGCTGCTTCTTTTTTGATGTCTCTTTCTTTCTTCCTTTCAGATCAATTCTTTCCCCCAAACTTCAGAGAATTTTCCTTGAAATTTCACTTACACATCTCTTATGCTTTCATCAATTGCCTCTCACATGTTCCTCTTCCCCTTCTTTGCACCCATCCCAAACAAGGCTATAACATTAAAGAGTAATTCTCGTGCTGTTACTACCACCTTCCATATTCCCCCTTTGGAAAACATTCAGGCCAATAAAGCAGAGCAACAGCCAGGCACTCCAACAATGAAAAGGTCACAACATAGTTGTTGATGCCAGATTTTTTTTCTCAAGGTCCCTGTCTCCTAGAGAGCCTTTTGTGGCAGCAACCTCCGTCACCAAAGGACGCAAACGTTGAGGCTTGAGGCATCCCACGGGGCAGGAATTCACAACATGGCTTAAGAGATCATATAATGTGAGCCCTTTCTCCAAATAAAAATTTGAGGACAGTCAGAAAACTGAACAAGACAGAATCTATTAAGAAGACAACATGAAACCTCCTTAGAGACCCAGATGACTCTGCAGGATGCCATGGAAAATATATGGCTAACCCTTCATTACGGGCATAATCCATGGTCTGATGCTGCATTTATCTTTCTTGCTCCAGTTAGTAAGTTAATAAGACTAAAGACACCAAACAATTGTTAAAGAGCCAGCTCCTATGGGAAGCTGAGCCTGTTTGGTGAGTGTTTGCTGACAATACCACTCTAAAGAGTATCCGAGTATGTGCTTTTTAGAGTTATCGACTGAAAAAAAGAAAAGGAAAGAGAAACAGGAAGGACAGAGAAGTTGTTTTTTTTCTTCTTGCACATGCACGTTTAATGGAAATAATGCCTAGTAATTTACTGCTAGGGGAAAAAAGGAAGGGAGAGTTTTGCCAAGCAAGTATGAACTTTTTTTTTTTTGTAGACCTTCCAGACACTTACAGCTGGCAAAGGACAACCAACCGATGGTGATCAAAAAGATGATCAATATATTTCACTCAGATATATTATTTCAATTAAAGTAAAATTGGAGCTGCTTTTGACACCATAAAGAAAGACATGATAAAATAGATGTTTGTGGTCCTGATATGGTCTTGCATTTAAGGACCTGTCACACTGAGAGGTACACACTGACTTTCAGCCCTGCTGCAAAACACACACCTCACTGAGGACTTGAGCCAAAGCCCCCTAAAGTTACTGACAGTGCCTCTCCTAAAATAAACATCAGCACCTGCTCCTTTCAAGTTCTGTGCAACTCAGTGAAGCCAGAGTGTGTTGGAATAAAACTTAGTTCAAAAGCAGCAATACACTCATTCCCAGAGTAGGCAATGAGGGGCAGAAGTAGCACAAGCCACATGCCTCCTCACTATTAAGTGTACTAAGAGCATGAAATTTATGAGCTATACTTTGTGCTCTTAATGTTTCTATGCCTCATTAGCTCAGCCACTTAAGTGAAATTAATCTGATAATACCTACAAATTTCTTGTGCTGGGAGGCACAGCGTGGTGACACACTGGCAGATCAGCACCCAAAAAGGCAACAACCACTGTGTCCATAAGCACAAAGGCTGGGTTGGCATCTGAGCCACTCACACATGGCTCTAGGTTCAGTGTCATTTTCCATCACTCTCCCTTATTTTTCATACTGCAGAAATAGATGACACGCTTCATAAACTTGACACAAGCAATTTCTAGAGGAAGATGGCAATTTCCTCAGTGTCATCTATAATATATTGTGTTGCCATCTGGATGCCAAAGGGGAGTAATGGTCTGATCTGTTATTAACTATAAAAAAATCTTAGTAAAATGCTACAGCTCTCCCTTGTTACCTCACACCCTTCACTGGGGAAAACATGCAAACATAACTCCAGGAAAGGCATGCATCAGCCTTCTCTCCAACTCCAGAGTTTAGTTTGCTTTAATTCAAATTTTATTTAGCCTTCATAGCAGATTCATTTTCATGAAACTTGAAATTTCTCAGGCCTTCCCTGCACATAGGGCAGTAAAAAAATATTTTACTCAATACAAGAAAATACAGGGTTTAGCAGCATGTCACAGCCAAGGTGACCATCTGCAGTCACAGTCTCAGCTCTAGTGGTGGCAAGAGATTTCCCAGAAGCCACGTCTGGAGTGTGTGATTGCTCTCCAAGCACACAACAAAGATCTGTAAAGGCAAATTGGTTTCAGATCCTGAGAGATGACGAGCAACAGAAAACCTCTATGATATCTGTAATAACAGTTCAGACTAAATTTAGCATTTACTGTAAGGCATGTGTTGAGAGAGTCTTGGGGTTTTGGAGAGGCATTCCTTTTCAACCTCTAAACTGAATTTCAGAAAGTTAGGAGTGACTGGAAACAGAGTGGAAACAGGTAACTCTCATGATAGCAGTAACAAGAAATTACATTAAAAAATACAAGCTTCTCAGTGGTTAATATGAGAATCTGAACTCAAAGCCGTCACAGCCTCAGTGCTGGTTCCTATAGCTAAGACAGGTTACAAAGTTATTCTATCAACATAGATTTCTGTGCAATAAAATGAAACCTACACTTCACATTACCTTACCCTTTTCCTTTGATGTGTCACAGTGAATGTAGTGATGCTTGATTTGAAAATACTTTTTTTTTATTTTTACTTTACTTTTTCTTCTGCTAAATATATTTATCTGTTAGATGCACAGCTTTTAAAAAAAATTAACTCGAAGTTTACTTTGCTTTTGGAGACAAATAATAGATTCAGCTGCTCTGTATACTTCGACTGTGTTTAACATTATTTTCTTCTATTTGGATCCAAAACAACAAGCAAAATACTAAATTCTGGAGGCCACAAAAAAAAATCAAGAGCCTATAAACATGGTTAGCACTGTTTAGGAGAAATTCACTAACAAGTCCAAACACACAATTCTTTCTCTTCGACAAAGAGAGAGCTCTTGCTCTCCCAGTTATGGAAAGGTCCTTATTTAGGTCCATTCATTCTTCCTGAACAGCTTCTAGCTCTAATCTGCTCAGAATTAGCACTTTGATTTACATTAGGGAAGGTTTTTAAACTACAAATTGTAGATAAGGGGTATGTATGAATATTTATAGGGCTTTTGAAAAATTCCTCTGCATGCAGCGTGAAGATCTCAGTTTTTTCTATTTTTTTGTTAGTTTTAAGACTTTCTACAACAAGAGAAATTTAGCAATGCCAGTAATTGCTAAACATAAGAAATAAAGGGGACAAACTCACCGAAAATATTCAAGCACTCAACTTGAACCCTCACCTGACTACAAATCATAAATTAAAGATCATTGGAAAAGTTAAGAGATGCTTGCCCAGCATAAGGTAGAAAGCTAATGGAGACATGGATAAACATCTAGCTGTCCAGTTAAACACAACCAGAGATCAAACAGGAAAGCATGCATTCATTGCCTGTGCCAGGAAACATTTTATTAGAATGGGTCCACATCAGCTGGGACCCTGCTGCCTTTTTGAGTAGGAGCAGCTACACATTACCTGTTGCCACTTATGCAAATTCATGTTTCACCTCAGGTAATCTCTTCCTCCTCCTCAGTTCTGTGGACTATGGAAAAGCCCAGCATGGCATAGTCATTTTGCTTTGAGCTTTTTAGAAAGAAAGATATTTGGAAGCCAAAGAGAACAGAGGAGCAGGGTCTTCTCTCACGAAATGAACAGGGCAAGGTTCATACATGCAGTGACTTCACTTGCCCAGGTTCAGAGGTGTAACTGTTCTCAAAGTTGATCACATTTCAAAGAATTTGAGAAGAAAAATGAACAGACAAAAATTTAATCATGAGGGAAACCACAAATTCCGAAATCAAGGAGGCAGCTCTTGCTTAGCCCTACTAAACCACAGCACTGGAGGTTTAACATTCATACACCAAGAAACAGTAAAGGCACACACATTTAACAATGCAAGTTCTGCCTCAGACATGCCCAGAGCACCCACTGAATCCAGCAGGATTTTAGTGAGTGTTAGGAATGCAATTGCTAATACAAGGCAGGGTACCAATCTGTCTTCCAGCATGGTCTGTGTCTATTTTTCTGCCTTAGGATTAGCATACCTGCCAGCACTAAGGGGTACTTCATATCAAGTTCTAACACTGCTCTTGAAAATGCAGCATTCAAAAGAGACTGGAAACAGAGAGGGAGATCATCGTGGCATTTACTACAAAAGCAATTCTACCCCTTTAGGAACTCTCACCATACAATAAAAAATACAACACAGTGATCTTCCATCCTCCCGAGGACAGAAAACACGTGCGGGGCAGATTCAGAAACAGGTGTAGGGCAGAGATGAAAGGAACAGAGAGTGCTATCCCAGTAGCACACATCCAGCCCAGCCAAAGTGAAAGCACTTACAAGGCCTTAGAGGAACAACCCACTTTTTCTTCGTTATTTCTTCCAGCCCTGCAAAATTAGTTCACAAAGAAAGAAGCAGCCCATCCTTGTTTCACAGCCATGTCACTATAACATCCCAGGTCACTGTGACCTTCAGCGCTTCTGAGATTTTAATTTTCACATGAATACCAGATGTTGAGCCCTGTCCCTCTGATATTCACTTTTCTACAACATCAGGCACTCTGTATCATGTACATTTGTAGCACTCCCTCTGAGTTTTGGTTGTGAAACCTCCACATTTAACTGTAGCTGTTAGAGCAAACATCCATTAATTTCAGCTCTCAACCCTGTTGACCTGAATCTTCATGGGATTTCAAATACAGCTTAGATTACATCACTGCTGTTCTCTACAGCAATCTCCTTTCAAGCTGAAGCAGCTACGATAGCACTTCAGTTTGATCTATTACATCTTGGCATCTGTTGACTGTATTCACTTTTTAGAGCATTCACTTTTTAAAATACTCAGAACAGCTATTTGTATTCTTATTCTAAAAGTCTGCTTTGGAAACACAACAAAAGAAATAAAAGAGAATCTGGGGTGTAAAGAGCGTCAATAGGACGAACCCCAGGTGTACAGTAAAGAGGACAAAACCTATACAAAAGAGGCAGCAACAGCACGTGCATCCTCTCCAAAGAAAGGGATTCTGCAAGGCAGAGGAGGGAAAGCAGTAAGCTGTGATTTCTGAAACCTGAGGCTAAGATTTGTTCCTGTGTTTCAGTATTTTGGTATTAGTCCTCATAGCCACAGCTGTGAGTGTGCAGGGAAAGGGTCCCTAAATGCATAAGGTAGAGAATGGGTTGTAAGCAATGCAGGATCATGCCAGCTCCAACAGGACAGGATTTTTTCTTCTTAACTGTTAGGAAAACTTTATTTCCTTCAGTTAACACAAGCACTCCTAATGCAGCCTTGCGTGCACAACCGATAGAGTTTGAATGATCTAATCCTTCACTACCAGGACCTTGGCTAATGTAACCACCCCCTGAATGCCCCCGTACCTCCTGCATGAAAGATATTTGGAAAGAGTTCCAAGAGACCTGGAAAAGCCCAAGGAGAAGCCCTCCTGACATCTCCCTCATCACTGCTGTGAGGGGCCACCCTGCAGATCAGGTACACCCAGGGGGTTGCATGTGACATCAAACTGAGCAAAGTGTGCATCTCCCTGGCAATCACTGCCGTATTCCATGCTGGGTCTGTGCCCACACTGCCCGTGGAAAACTGCCCCTGTGCCATGTGGGGAACAGAAACAGGGGAGAGAGCACACATCAACAGTGCAACAAGGCTGATCAAAGGAATCTAAATTAAATTCCCAAATGGATTATTAAAAAATTATACCAAATAAATGAAATTTAGTAACATAAAAATGCCTATTCTACGTAGGGGGGGTTTACTTGCAAATGATAAAAAAACAGAGGGGATGTATTTTTCAAATGCAATCCTTTACATCTCAGTGGGCAGACATGAAAAAATTTTGTTAAAGCAAAGATAATCATTGTTTTGATGGAATTGTGCTTTTAGAACTAAGGGGAAAACACTCTCTTCCTCTCTTGGCTGCTTGTAACATGTGAATAATCAGCCTAAAGTAAACAACGTGTGGTCTTGTGTGGTCTTTTCATATGAGGCTGGTATTTCACTTGAAACTAGGAAGTGACAGGAAGTGGGGAGTTCTGCAGATACAGGAGAACTTGTGCTTTCCCAACAAGCTCTGGAAATGCAGTGTGTTTGAAGAAAAAAAAAATTATTCCTGTTGCAGATGGGAAATGCAAAAAAATACATCTAAATAAATAGAATGAATAAATATTTCTTTGAGTCATATAACTAAAGAATTTTGTGTGGCCTTATTTACAACATTGCCTGACTCATGAGCATTTCAAAACTCCAACGTCACTGAGTACCAATCAATTCTTAAACTGACGTGTTAAAGGAGTTCCTGAAAGCAACATAATGCTGCATTATTTGCAATATAGTTCTTGATGCGTGGTGGTTGCTCACATAATTCATCCACTTAGGGAAGAGAAACAGCGCTCTGGCAGCCAGAAAGGCTCAGCACGGCAGGGTCTGTGCTCCCCTTGCTGTAGCACTGCAGGCAAGGAGTCCATTAGCTGCTTCCTTCAGCAAGGCTCCTAAAAGAATGATGAGTGTTTAACACGCTGCTCCCCGTTTTCACACCAATATGGGGTGTGGAAAGTTTGTGTTGGTTTTCTGACCCGCTGCTTGCTCACCCAGCTCCAGTGTGCCCTGTCTCCTCCCACCATGGTAGGGCATGCACACAAACCATCAACTCAGCGAGTTTTCCTGCTCCCTTTCCCTAGCCCAAAACCTCTCTCTCACTTACCTATCCATAGCCCCAGCAGCCCAGCCCTCCCTCTGTATGGTTTTGACCTCTACCCTGCCCAGCCATTCAGTCCAGCTCACCCAAAGCCCAGGAGAGGTTTGCTCCCTCCAGGTACTCGCAGGATTTGGCTGGGTCCCTGCGTCCCACGGGCTCAGCTTCGTGCTCTGTGGGCTACAGAGGCAAGAGGACACAGCCTGCTCTCATATACAAAATCCTTCCACAGTGAACAGAAAATACCAACTTGAAGCCATTGCTTTGAATACTGGGACTCACGTGGTCCTTGCCTTCATTTCTGGGCTTAACCTTCTGAGTTAAACAACCCACCACCTTCTCCCTCTGTGACTCTTGTCCCTCGCCTTTGCTTTTTCCCAAGTTATTTCCTTTTAACCATCTGTCCTTCAAAAAACAGGTTGCCAAAGCATCTCCTTAAAACTCATCTAAAATTGACCTACTATCTTATACCAGTAGGGTGGGGAGTGACATAGAAAAAAGATTTTAAATAACACGAAAATACCATGAAAAATACTCATGTGCACTCAGTACCACATCCTTATACTTGCCCATACCTTCTGTGCCTTTTTTCTGACATTACTGGCTATAAACACTATGTGTCATATCAAACCAAATTGCTGTGTTCATGCTGGGGCAGGACTGTATTTTTCTGGAGCAAAATACCTCGCATTTTTCTGAGCCCTGAAATAGCAATCACAGCCCATATGTTTGTGGAGCACTCTCAGCTGGGACAGATCTGCAGGTTCCAAGTGCTTTCCCAATACCTCCCTTCAAGAAAGAGCTGCCCAAACCAGTTCCTCCCTTCTCCCCAAAGATAAGCTCTCTTTGCCAGATTTCCCTGGGGGTGCAGCTCAGCACCTTGCTCCCCACAACAACAGCACTGGGCCTGGTGCAAGGCACATTCCAGGAATGCTTCCAGGCATAGTGTCTGTGCTTCCAGCTCCTAACTCTCCTCCTTTTCCTGAAAGCTCACCCATGCTTTAGTCAGATTTTTTTTGTTTTAAATTGTTGCTCATTCAAAAGCAGAGAGGGGTGCATTTATTCTGGAAGGTTCCCTGCCCAGGTTCTCATTTCCTGGTATATCCTGTTAGGATTGGTGCACAGACCAAGCAAATATTAATCTGAATTAATTTGCATTTGTAAAAAACAGATTTAGATAAAAGAGTCAATGTAGATCTAACAGCATCAGGATTCACTAACAGCATAGCAAAAAAAGAACAATGAAAAAAAACTCACAATAAAAAATTTAAAAGCCAGTTCTTTGGGATTAAGGAGTTTTGATAATTAAGCTTTATGATTAGCTGCTGAACCAACCAACAAGTCAAAATATGTCATTGTTTTTTCCTAAACTCAAGAACTAACAAGAAAAACAAAATAAACTTCAATCAATGGTTTGATCTATTATAAAGACTTTTTTTTTAAAAAAATCAGGATCTGAAGATTACTACAGAACATACCTAAAATGTAAACAGCACAAGATTGCCCGTGATGAGCTGTGCCGGGGTGCAAGTTTGAGATGACAAGCGCAGAACCAACTTGTTCTGGACTCCTTCATGATGTAGGGGTGAATAAAAAAAATTAATCTCTTCCAGTTATGTGAAGGATGAAAAGCAGCTGCAGAATCACTCAAACAGGCACAGATCAGAAATCCCTGAGGATACCCCAGCACTCACCTCCAGGATCAGCAGGCTCTGCCCTGCCTCTGCTGCAGCCCCACTGGCTCCTGCAGCTCTGTCGGGAGGGAGGGCTGAGCTGATAGACATCACAGGATCCCAAAAGGTCCTGGTAGGAAGCTCACAGCCCCTCATGGAGCCAGAGGGGTGCTCCTTCACAGACACCCACTACACTTCATTTTAAGGAAAGAAAGTCTCTCTGTTATTACTCAACCAGCACAGGCACAGCCTGGGAACTGCTCAATTCCACAGGACGCAGCAAACACACACAGAGATCGTTCCCCACTGAAGTCACTGGGTTGTTTTTTTTTTCTGCAAGGTGAATCATATTCTGCCCCTTGGGTTTAATACCTAAATTCTTTTCTAGAAAAGACTTCTACCAACTCAGGTCTGTAAATTGCCTCATAAACCCATATCCCACTGATGTCAATAGCAACAAAGGTTGGTCAGCTCTTCACTGTGCCCCAGAACACCACATTTGTGTTAGTACACATCTGCCCCTTTGCAGCCACCTCCAGGTCTCACAGTTTAACGTTTGCTGGTCTCTGGTACACCTCTGCCATTAGTTCCCTCTCAAACACAACTCACAAGGACTCTCTTTGGTATTCAACAAACCACAACAGGTCCCTTATGAGTGGGAGTTGTGATAGATCCTGTCTCACGTCGGAAATCTCAGCGTAGGGAAGTTTAGGTCATCACTGAAACACTAAGTTGTCTTTTTAGGTTTTTTGGTGTTCGGCTCGTGTCCTTTTATCTGGCCCCCCATGACTGCTTTCAGGGTCTGATGAAACTCAAAAAGGAAAGAAAATAAAATAAAACACAGACATTAATTTGGGTACCCAGTGTTCAGACACTTCCAATAAATTGCCCCAAGCCTTGCTGTAATTAGTTCAGGAAAGCAGCCATTTTGCTAAACGAAAGATATTAGAACTCTTACGAGTAATGTGAGCCTAGGCTTTGCTCCCTAATTTATTAGCATTTTCTTTTTATTTCTCTTATTTTACTCAACTCTTCATTTCAGAACTGGTCAAGTTACAGCCACATAGGTTCATTATCACATGGAAAAATCCATGTGCCAGGCAGTGCCACAGACTGCAGCAGCACCTTCAGAGCACTGACTCCAGCAGGAGGGAGCTGTACATCCCCAGCCCAGCCTTCCCCTGCAGCCTGAGTTGCCATGGCTACAAGTGATGCTCAGGAGATCAGATTGCCATGGCATCGAGGCAGGAGAGGCCACCCGGGGCAGGGGATGCACTCCCGACTCTAGATGCCACCATTTTAATTAATAGGGAATGTAATGTCGCCAGTTACACACAGGTAATGGAGATTTCTGGGGCCATTTCTGTTGGACTGAATTTAGGAGATGTTCTAATCCAGCTTCAAAAACAAGTGGCAAATCTGGACGAGCTTGTTAACAAAATAAATCACAGGCAAAACATAGTGGATTTCTGTTGTGACAACAAAAAAGTGGGGGCAGTTAATATGGTCTAAACATAAGTAAAAACAAAATGAGGATCCCTCACATCTACATGAACTCCATACTACTTCCTGAAATGAAAGGTGGGGGCTTCCTTCCCAGAAGGCAGATACAGTGCAAGGACAACCGAGCAAGCAGCAATCTCCTCTATTCCAGGATTTCTAATACTGGAAATTTGTCCACAACTGGGGGTGTTCAAAACCCAGTCTGTGTGCCTCACAGGCACTCTAAAGCAGGACAGTGTTGTCAACTCCCCCCATTTAATCAGATAGCTTGCAGCACTGAGATGCTCAACACACACTATTGAGCTGTTGCCAAGACACCATTCACACTTCTGACTCCCCATTAACATCAGCTAATAATCTTCTGCCATGGGCTTTCAAAGCACTCCAGAAGGATCCAAGGCTGCTGTGAGAAAACAGGGCAAGAGAAAAAAGCTTCTTGCTCTTGCAAGCAGTCAAATTAAGTTTAGCCTATGGCTTTTGCATGCCTCAGATAACCAGGAAACCAGAAAAATAAAATCCTAAATCCATTACTTTAATCATTTGGGGATCTGAGTTGTGAATTTTGAATTACAACTTGCTAGGAGCTGGCAGGATCAATTAAACTTAAAAAAGCAGACATGACCACAGGTTTCCCTTTTCCACCCATTTCTCCCTCGAGCGCTAACAAGCTCGCTCTCTGTCTGCTTACATCCATGGCTGGATCCCTCCTTCTTCCCTGGAAGCCCACAGCACAACCCCTACACTTCTCAGCTGCTTTCCAATTTTGTTCAAAACAGACAATTTGGGCAGAGGTTCAGACAGGGGCACACAGCTGTTCATCCCGAGCAAAGCTTTTGGGATCAGCATCCTGGGGCTGGAGCTGGGGAAAGCCCTGCTGCAGAGGCCGGCCAGCACTGCTACTCCTCAGCATGGACAAGGTCAGGGAGATGGAAAAATTCCAGCCAGCCTCATCTCACCCCATTATTTTGCTCTGACTAAAACAAACTGTTATCTTTGACCCTACTCTCCTCCTAGGATGCAATCACAGCACTTGTGAAATGCTCCTGCTTCTGCAACACGAAATCCACAGTGGGGAAATCAGTCCCAGAGATCTGAGCCTGAGCAAGAGCTGCAGACCTTCAGTAACCACCGTGTTTCCAGGGCTGTGTGTCCCAGGCTTTCATTGGTATCACTCAACCCATGTCCTTAGCCCTTGGCAGGAAGGTAACAGTGGCACAGGGAGATGAATGCAAAGGCTGCTGCAGAAAGCCAACAGAGCAATAAATGTCCAATCTCTGCTGCAGCAACCAGACTATTCTTACCCTCAGGTAGGTTTGTGTCAGATCTTATTTCAGCCAAACTTGATATTAGCCTTCAGAACAGGTAAAATAGAAGAAAAGAAATCCTTACATCTATGAAAAAAATATTGCAGGCAAATAAAAGAGGGATAAGAACCTCAGACCAATACATTTTCCTGAGGTTGGTGTGGCGAAACCTGGGTGTGAGAAGTGGAGATTTCTGACTTGCACCCTACATTCTGTCGCTGGACACGTCACTTGCTCCAGGACTGAGAGGAAAACACGACTGGGTCATTGCCCGGCAAGAAGATGACCTCCAGGGAGGTCAGGGGCTCTCCCTTACAGCAGGAAAACTACAAAGAATGGATTCAGAAGAGATAAAGATTTTTTTTATTTTGCTTTGCTCTTGTGAAATAGACAGTCAAAATCTTTTCAAAATAAATAAAGTAGGACTGGGAAGATAATTCTTTAGAATAATGAGAGGTATTGCTTTTTTCTTGATCCAAAATGTGAGGGAATCAGGTCAGAATCATGGGTCTTTGCTCCTGTGGGAGATTCCCAAATTCACAGGAAAACAAATGTCACTGCTGCTCACCAAGTCATCTATTGCACGCAACTGCTGTTGTAACTGAGTCATTGACAAGCTACAAACATTTCCCACAATTTTTCTGTAAGGTTGTGGGGGATTTTTTTGTCTAGTGACCAAAAAGAAAAAACCAAGTCAGCTCCAGCACAAGAATCCTGAGTTACATTTTAAATATTACTTAAATTATATTTAAGTAGTATAAATGTCTATTGCCATCCCTCACACCTACTGTCAGCTGAGTTTTCTTACACTGCAGTCGCACGGAATGAACACTCTCAGACCATGCCCCAAGATATGCATACAGCTGCCTTTTAAGACTATCACGTGGACCAGCAGAGAAACAGCAGTAGAGATTTTTTTGAAACTACCAAAACCAACATTTCCATTCATTAGCTGAGGAAATAAAAAAAGTTCAAGTAAATTATCCAACCTCACACGGTCTGAGTTACTGACTTCCTCAGTGCTGCAGGAGCATTCACCCCCAGAGTGGCTGCAGTGACAAGGGGCTCTGTGACACTTGTTTGCTGATGTCCCCAGCAGCCCACGCTGGTTGGGGACCCCATGACTAAGGTGGGTGGCCTGTGCAGTTGCAGGGGAGCCAGGCTGTTCCAGTAACCACTTCCAGAAGTGATGCCTGGTCACACCAAAAAGACAGCTTGAGGTATAACCTTCAGAATAAAACAGATGAAGAGAAGGGATAATGAAGAGGATTGAAGTTGCAATATACTTTAGGAAAAATTTTGACAAGACTTCCGTTAACTCAGTTAATACAGAAATCTTTTGCTGCAGTTGACACGTGCTTCTGATTTTAAAAATGATTTATAAATTAGGAGTAAGATACCAGATGTGGAGATGATGCAAGCATTTGAGATGCATCAGTCTTTAAAGCTATTTCTCCCTGAAAACTATGAGAAAGGTCTTGGCAGCAAAATCAAAAAGTTAAAAAAAAAAGGGCAAAAAGATACTAATTGTTTCTTAAGGGGAGCTGGGAAGAAAACCATAGCAGGACTATGGAGAAGTGGAAGCTGGGTATAATTTTCTGCAGCCTCTGCTGAAGGTTACCACAGCAGTGTGCTTTGCTGTATAAAGTCAGTGTCTCCGAGGAATGATCTTCATTCAGAGGCTGCTGTCAGGAGGAAGAGCTCCCTTTGCCCGGCTGGGTTTGTGCAAGCCGTGCCTCAGCGCAGGGAGCAGCGGGGCCGGGGTGCAGCCCTGCCCGGGGTAGCGCAGCCCTGCCCTGCCCTGGGAATGGGAACCCCGGCTCTGCCCTGCCCGGGGAATGGGAACCCCGGCTGTGCCCTGCCCGGGGAATGGGAACCCCGGCTCTGCCCTGCCCGGGGAATGGGAACCCCGGCTCTGCCCTGCCCTGCCCGGGGAATGGGAACCCCGGCTGTGCTCTGCCCTGCTCTGCCCGGGGAATGGGAACCCCGGCTCTGCCCTGCCCGGGGAATGGGAACCCCGGCTCTGCTCTGCCCTGCCCGGGGAATGGGGACGCGCGGCTCTGCTGCGCTCCCACAGGGGCCAAACTCCGGGTCTGTTAGGAAAATGCGGGAGCAGGAGCGCACCCATGGCCAGCGCTCCCCATGGCACTGCCAATGCTTTGGCTCCGGGCAGACAAGGGAATAGCCGGAGACTCAGATACAGGGAGAAGACAGCATGGAGGAGAAGGAACCAAACGACTCTTCAAAGAGTTCTTACTTAAACAAAAAGTTGAAAGAAGCCAGGGAGTTGGCTGTAATCTCAGCCTAAGAGGGAAAGAAAATGTGAAAGGGTGTAGCATGTGTTCCTAAAGAGACTTTCTAAGGCTTTGTTGCACTGAATCAGCACAAGATTCTTCAAATCACAATGGGCTAGAAAATTCTATCACAATAAAGCTGTTCTGAGTACTACTGGAGACTTCTTGAAAAAGTAAATAAACAAACAGATGGAAATAATTATAATTCAAATACTTGGAATTGTTGGAGTGAAGCTTTCAACTATCCCAGATTGGTCTGGGCCCTAAAAACCCATCCAAACTTTTTCTAGCTAAAGCTAGAAATGAGGGGGAAAAAAGGAGAAAGAAAAAAAAAAAAAAAAAAGAAATCACTCCTGGCATAAACAGGCAGGAGGTTCCTGGCTCTGGCCCACTCCAGCACACAATCCATGGAGCCCTGAGGGACAGCCTGGCACCCCTGGCACCCCGCACCTTCAAGCAGGGACAGGCCCTTGGAGTGGGACCCGCAGGGAGTGGCCCAGCAGCACAGGTGATTCACCAGGTATTTACTGCAGCACACAAGGGCCAGGAAGATGGTTAGCTGCTGTCAGCAAAGGAAGGGGGCAGCCAGTGCCCCCCAGCACAGAGGGAGATGGAGAAGGGGGGAAGGGGCAGCATCCCAGCACCAGCAGTGCATCCTGTTGCCAGTTAAACTGTCAGACATCATGTGGCAATTCAGCACCTTGTTTAATTTTAACTATGGAATATTTAGACTAATGGAAAAAGAAAGGTGACAGGATAATATAAATTTTTTTTCTTTCCCTTTTTTTTTTACTCAGGTTTTCCATTTCCCACTGAATTGAGGCTGCTACAGAGCAGCAACACTGGCTATTCACAAATCCTCAAGCCAGAGGCTGAGGACAGAAAATCTTTGCTTTCATGGCAGGCATTTATCAAATGGAATTCTTTCTGTCCACCAAATTAGTTCACCCTTCCACAAGGACCAAAAGACAGGGTGGGTACACACCTGCACAGTGCCCTGAGCACAGGCTGCTGCAGGTGGCACTTGGCAGCCACAGCCTCACTGTGCCAGCATTTCAGGAAAAAGTCCTATCTAGAAATCCCTGCCAGTCAGGACTTAGAGAGAGCATCATGCCTCCTGTGGAAGCAATCCATTTTATCTACATTTTATTGTAAATCCTGTAAAACAATAAAAAATACAAAACAACATTTATGGAAAAAAAGTACACCAGAAAGATCTGATGGTATAATGAAAAGTTACTGGTAGAAAATAAAACTGATAAAAGGAAATGGAAAAATGGTTTAAAAACAAGTATCCCTCAGCAGCACTGGGAAAAATTCTGGGGAAAGTCCCAAATCTCATCTATTTATGAAAACATTAGGAAAATTACTGCAAAACACAAGGGGCCACACTCCTCATCAGCAACATGCTGCTCTCAACCAGACCTGTCACCTGTCAGTCCTGGAAAACCTCAGATAATCCATTACTAAGCACATGAAGGAATATGGGAGCTACATTCAAAGAAATACTTCAGAAGTTTATCAAGACTTCAAATAAAAACGAAAGAAATTTCTTAGAGACATTTTAGAACATTTTACTTATAACATCCTTGGAGAGACATCAAACAGTTCAGCAGGAGCCACCACCCCTCGAAGCTCCATGGTGGTCTGCACCAGGGACAACCCAAAACTGGGTTTTCTGGCCCTAAATCTGCCCTGTTGCAGGTCACCCACACAAGGTTTGCCTGTGCCTGTCAGCCCGTGGGAGTGCAGAGGCACAGGCAGATATCCCACTGGAGCTGCACTCAATAACTTATCAACCCTTCTTGATACAGAAATTACTCTTGAAAAGTCTCCCTTTTTTGATTCTCCTATTGTTTTACAGCTCTTAGGCAGCTTTGGCAAGAAGGGCAGGAAGGAGGATGTGATGCTGAACAGGCCAGATTGCTCATTGGCATTCTCAGCCTTCCTGCTAATTATGTTACGCTGCTTTAGCTGGAACAGACCAAGTCCTGAATTGCAACAAAATTAAGCAAAATCACTTCATTTCCAAGAAACCTGGCAGAAATACCCAGTAAACGTGTGTGAGATCCAGAGAACTGATGAAACATAAAATGCTTAATGAGTTTCAGCAAATAGCTTCCTTACAGCTTGTTAAACATCCACATTCTATCTTCCAACTACACTACCTAACAGGAACTACATTTTCCAAATCATCCTTCAGTCTTGTAAGCTATATGGTTAAGATTTAAAAGCAACTATACAAATATGGTGCTAGGAAACGTACCAAAAATAGAGTTTGCTGAAAAATGCCTGATACAAATCTCATTTCAAAAAAACTGAACTGTATCTGACCAGCATTATTAAGATAAAGCTCTAACTCAAAGCCTGTATTAATAGTTAAGCATCTAGGATGTTTTACCAGGTTGAGATACAATGAATTTTATGGGAATTTTATAGATAGTCTCTTTCGCTATTAATAATTTCATATTTCAAAACGATGCTTCCTTTTCCCTTAACCTCACTAGGAGACTAAAATAGCAGAAACTCAATGTAAATTTACTTTATGTAAGAAAACTTACTCAATGTAAGGATCTATGTCAAAATCTCACCATTTCAGAGGAATAAAGGTCACCAGCCGCCAGGCTCATTGCCAAACACTACTCTGATTGCACATCAATGGGAAGCCATATAAATTTTCCACTGAAGTTTAACTCTTATATTCATAAAGTTGTCTCTCAATTATCTGCAAATAATTACCAAAACAAAAAACAAACAACCTACCCAACTTTGCTACCAATAGAAGGCATTACAGTTCCAGAGAAAGAAATAAACACACTGGTTGTAAAGTGGGAAAGGGTAGAGTGGAATATATGGAAATTCAGGGGCTAGGGATTCAAATAGGGTATGTGGTTTTTCCTGCTGTTGCTCTTGGCAATGCTGAGTACCCCTGAAGTTTGATAGAAAATATCTTTTTGACATTTCATGCATGACAGGCTGCACTGTCCTTTTGGGTACGTGTGCTCCCAGGAAACTGAACCCACCCAACAGGGAAAGAGTGTTTGCTTTTCTACCAACCACCTTGTCCTGGGACCAGGCAGTGGTTTGGGGATGCCCATCCAGGACCACCGGCATGGAAGTGCCCAAAGCCCAGCCCTGTGCAAGGTCCCTGCATTGGGCAGGGAGGCAGCTAAAGCCAAGCACTGGCCTGCACATAAAGCAGGAGTGAAATGCTGAAGCCAGTCTATATAATGAAATCTGGAATTAAAATCACAGAGACATTACTTGCTAAAAGCCACAGATATCTATTTTAATCATAGTTAGAGTGGGGAAATTACCTGCCAACACTCTCTGAAACTTCCAGCCACCCACAGCTGCTGTCCCTCCAGCCACCACAGCTGGACCCCTGCTGGAGAGCCACAGGCAGAAACAGCCCCACTGCCACCAGCTCTGCCCTCGGGTCCAGCACCAGCTATCCAGATGCAGAAGCTGCTCTGCCTGGGAACATTCCCTGATTTCTCATTTATCACTGGCACCTTTCACCCCAAAGTAGAAACTTTCCTCCCGCTGTCTCCCCAGCACAAAGGCACATCTGTCATCTGTTCCCTGGCTTGCTGAGGGCAGACAAATCCACTTGACATCAATTCTAGGGGAAGGTAGAGTTACCTTCCCACCCCACTGCCCTTTGATCCCCTCTTTGATGTGCAGGAGGGCACTGAAAAGGGAGGGCAGGTGCCAGCCCCAGCTCAGTGACCAGCACAGCCACTCCCAGCTCTGTCAGGGAAGGACAGGTTCTGCTCTGTACAGAGCACTGGCACTTCCTTAAACCTTTCGTACCAAGAGAGAAATTCTACACACACAGAAATAACAACAGGTTTTTAAAAATATTCCCAAGTACTACAATTTTTTCAAAAATTACTCACCTTTTCAACTGTTTGGGTACTCCCTCTCCCGGCTGTCACTCAAGGACTTTTTTGCAGACAATAATAGCAACTCAGGTCTACAACGTTTTTATTTGTATTTTTATTGTATCCATTTTGGATTCCATGCCTCTCTAATGGCTACATTAACATTTTCTGATATGGTTACATTTATCCTTCCTGAAATTAGTTGCTATAATACCAATTGTAATAGTTAGACCTTGTTTATTTCTCTTTACTAAAGAGGCCCCTAACAGCATTTTATTAGCTATAAATGCCTAACAAAAAGTGAAAAAACAAAGTCAGTTAATGATATTATCCTCAATTATTTGAAATAAATTTTCAGTCTTAAAACCCCCCAGTATTTTTGAAAGAAAAAAAATAAACAACTACTTTGGATATAACTGAATCTAGAGGAAGCTGGAGCCTTCTCATGGCTGGTTCAAGGGATAAACAAAAACATCAGCTATACAGCAAGGAAGGTTTGACATTTTGTCAGCACAACGACCCTGGGCATTTGGGGAACCTGTAAATAGAGACACAAAAACCAGAAAAAGGCTTCTGTTGAGAGGTCTCCAGGCTGGATTGTTACCAGCAATGGTTTGTGAGCTTGTAATCAAAACTTGAAATGTAAGTGCTTAAGATCTCTTAAGAAGTCCAATTGCACGCACTGAGCATCTGACCCTCCAACACACAAACCTAAGGAGAATTACACACTAAATACAAGTCCTAACACACTTGGATAGGAAAAAAAAAATGTCATAAGCCTACAGCTTTGCACAACGTATTACCCAGAGCCAGTACTTTTAAAATAAGGTAAATGGCAGATCACACGCAAATAAAAATTGATGAAACACAATTTTCCTGCAGTGAAAATCGAGGCTAACCTGCTAATTCCTGCTCCTGCATTCAATCCAAAACGGTCACACATATTTGAAACATATGACAATAACAAATAAATTTCTATATTATCAACTCTGTACCACTGAAAAAACTGGATGTACAGGGCCCCATTTGTGAAATTAATTTTATTTTTGAAACATGATATCCAATTACAAATAAATAATTCATACAATATAACTCAATTAGGATATACAATGTTCAGGCAGTTCATAGTAACAACCAAGATCACATTGAAAATGAGTTTACATTAAATAACCCATTACAACAATATACAATTGGTCATTCAATTAATGTTTCAGCCTGGTCCAAGGTGTAGGCAGGTTGAAAATTGTTCCTCTTACCAGTAAAGAAACAGATGTACACAATTTAATATTGACTCCAAAGTAGTTAATACACCACAGTAATAAAAATTAAAAATGCTGCATCGCATCACCTAAATGTAGTTTTAGTACAGAGTAAAAAGTTTGTCAATTTTAGCAGGACGGAGGTTATTGCAAAGGAATTTTATGTCCTATAACAATTTCTGCATAAACTTAGGAGCTTTACAGGGTGTTCCTAATGTATGGTTTCCATTCCATGCCTTTCTCTGGCTGTAAAGCAGTGGGGTGCAGGCACCTGCTACGTTCTTAGCTCCAGTCACATACTGCTTTTCACTTCCATTTCAGCAAAATCTTTCCCTGCTCAGCCACAGCTCCCCTTTGAGCTGTGCTCCTGCCTCTCTGAGACCTGCAGCAGCAGCAGCAGCAAACTCCCACTGTCTTTTCTGACATGCAACTTTTAAATTTCTCACCTACCCCAGAAATGCTATGCTCTGTAAAGAACTTACATCTAGATTGAATGATAGCCTGAAGTCCTGAAAATTTTTTGAAGAATTGTGAAACAGGAAAGATGTTCACAGCATCCCTGGAATTTCTTCGTCAACCATTTTAATAATGAAATATATAGATTTTCACAAGAGAGTAAGTAGTTACAATTTTCAATGATTCAGACACCTGGTAAGTTTTTATTTACAAAAGTTTTGTTAAAAATCCCCCTCTTTTGGGGGCCCTTCAGGTGAGGTATATGCCCCTTGCTCTTAGTTTGAACTCAGATTGTTTGAAGTTACAGCTCTTTCCATTACAGAACCCCCCATGTGACAGAGACCACTCCTCCCAAACATGAGCTTCACAGCTCCTATATAGCTGCCCACAGCCTTTGGGACAGTGCATAGGATTCCAGCAGGTACTTTTTTGTTCTTGTCACACAGGGCATGGGAAGACACACCAAAAAAAAAAAAAAATAAAATAGAGAATTCCCAGTTGGCAAGCAGTGCATCTCTGCAGGGGTGGAGCAGATCCCTCCAAAGCTGTCCTCGTGCTCAGCAATGCAGGAGCCCGGGGGGGGGCAGCCAGAAGGACCTGGCAGCCACAGGAGCAGGGGAGGGAGGGAGCCCCACACCTGAAGTGCACCCTGACTGAACATCCCACTGCAGCCCCGTCACTTCCCAGCACCCACAGCACAGGTGGCCTCAAAGGGACATGAAGCACTCACAGTCCAGCAGTAGTGGGGTCTGGCTTTTGCTATGAATCAAAAGAAAAAAACCATACTCATCACAAAGATTTTTGAAAGTCTATGTCCAGCGCCGAGACCAAACATAATGAACTGCTTTGTTTTCACATTCTGTAGAAGAAATAAATGTCCACAAGGAATGTGATACCTAATGAAAGAAGAATTATACATATCACATCCATTTTAAACATAAATAACCTGACTATAAAAATCAAATGCACAGTTAAGACTGCAACCCCATCTTGTGACCAGATTGGAAAAAAAGAATAAAACTACTATTTCCAAACCCTTTTAAAAGTGTCACTTACACAATTTCTCAATAGGAGATTTAAACCCTTAGCAGAACAAATTACTAACTGCAGATTTGTTTAACCAAAAGCAGATTTATTTTCTTAAATCTGCTGCACAATTCACCAAGTGATATACATAGTACTTCAGCAATTTATTAATTTTCACTAAAAATCAAAAAAAATTTGAACAATGTACACTCTCTGTTTAAGAACCTGTTGACGGAGTACAGAAACAAATTGAAGTGTTAGTAATGTCTAATACATGGTGTGAAACTTCCCTACAGCCTTGGCAATTTTTCCATATTTGGATTCTTCAGTCATTTTTCAACATTTGTCTTGTCTCTATTTGCCACAAGGTTTTCATTTATGATCTGGATATCTAAAGGCAGTAATCTCAAAAATATCGTTCTGATTTCTTTTTGTTGCTTCTATTTCCATTTGATTACTTACACCAAAAACAGTTTTTCATAGACAGCAGCAGGGGCAATCAATAATTAGCACAAACCACCTCATTTCATCAGAGAGCCTGCCTGATAAACTTTAACTCCTATGAACCTGCTTTCTATAATCAATGGAGAGCATTAACTAAAAAAAAATATTTCAGAGGTTTATAAAATGAGAATTTGCACATCAAATACCTCCCAAAACCTCATGTCACAAAGACAAACAGCAGGAACTCCCTTTCCCAAACTAAACTTCTGGCCTTCAGCATTGCTATGTGCTCCATAGCAGGGCACTAAGTGAGCATCAGGACCTTGAGTTTTAGTACTGCAAGTAAGTGATACACACAAGAGTAATCTCCAAATCAAAGCCATTTTAGTATTTGTTTCATCACAAAGTTGACTGATGTAAGCCTTTTCACATTCTCATGTAAGCCTGAATATTCTTTCCAGAAATATTTTGAAAATAAAATTCACATCTGAAACAAATCTGAACACACTGAAGATGAAAAGAGCCCCCATATTTTTGAAACAATATCCATGAATCTCTACTGAAACAGAAACTGAGACTCCTTCCCAAAGTAAGAATTAGGTGTAACAAACCAAGCAACTTTAATAACTCTGGCTGACAAATGCTTCAAATACCTGCTTTTTAAAGCAAAAAGTACTACACAAAAGAACAGAGAATCAAAGGGAGATTTTTAATGGCACAAAGGGCAGCTAGGCACTGTGTGAGCTAAGAACATAACTGTCATTATGACTTTAAAAATCCCCCCAGGAAGATTTGGGTTGCAGCTAGGGCAGAGGAGGGGTCTTGCCAAACCTTCACAGACAACCAAAGAGCAAACCCACTGTAATGTCCAAACCTAATGAGAAAAGCCAAAGGTTGCTACAGTCCCTCTGCTAAAAGGACACAGTCAAGGTTGTGAAGTGTTAGGTAAAATTAATGATGAGGGTTCATATTTACACTACACAGTTCAGCTCTGGATGAAATGGTCACGAGCTACTTAAAAAAGGAGTTTCTGTATCTGTATCTCTATCTGTATCTGAGAGATTATTCTTAGGTTTATCTTCTGCTGCGTTAATAGTATCTTGTGTATTAAAGGAGCTTTAACTAACGCCTGCAAGAGAACCTGCCTTGAGGCAGAGCTGTGCCATGAAAATCCTTCCATTTTCAGATAAAAATAAAAGCAACCATTAGGCACATATTGAAGGTGTATTACACAAGCTGGAATGTCAAACATTTTCTCCCTCAGATTTACACAGAAAAATAGCACAGCAGCAAATAACCTGGTCCTCTGTTCAACAATTACCTTGTAACAAGCATTTTCAATGTACATAATGTCACAACATCAATACCTTCTTATCTTTAAATAATTAGGTAAAAAAAGGCCCCCAGTATAACCATTTCTTATATAGCCAAGTTCTCTCTATATACATCCAAATTTTAAAGATACAAATAAAACATTATACAGGATTTATAAATGTTTAAAAAGTTGAGGCTTCAGAATCATGGTTTCCCAAAAAGACCCGGGAAAATCCACAGACTGACAAGGTAGCAGAGAAAACTGGAAAAAAAGGAGACAGACACCCGTTTGCTGCCATACCATTTTACTAAACTTGCCAGTCATCATGGAGATGTCATTAGAAAGGACAGTTTAAGCTGGAAATGAGGAATGGTGGTTTTGTGTGTTGATCTCAAGTGTTGAGTGGAGACAGGCAATTCAAGTATTTCCTATTTGATCCAAGCTCATTGTAGCAGGTGGTGCAAGGAGGATTACTTGACGTTTTGTCCGTACATTCGGTCAATGTCCGTCTGATAGAACGCCGTGAGCTCCTTGCGCTTCAGTTTGAACGCGTCTGTCACCAGACCAGTCTCTGGGGTCCAAGGATCAGGGCTCAAACGGATCTTCACTGGTATTTCAAACTTCTCCAGATTTGCTGGAAAGAGAAATACTTTTAATACAGAACCTAAATGTAACCGCTCTCCCAAAGTTCAGCGCAAAAGGAGAAATCACGTTCCCACACAGAAAAGCACCTGACCCAAAGGACCAAGTGCTCCTCCAACCCCTGTGGTTGGTTTGACAACCTGGGGGGTCACAAGCAGAGCGACAGGATCCACTTGTACCTGCTGTCCAGTTTCCACAGAAATACTGAAACAAAGCCCAGCTGTTCAGGTATCTGTGCAGCTCCCTGACTTCAAAAAAACGCCTCAGTGCATGGAAATTATATCCTCAAAACAGACTCTGCTCTACCAGCACCATGGTACTCATCATCTGCAGAGAAAATCTTAAAATCCATACTACTTAGGTTAGAAAAAAATGGGGGAGTTTTCTTTTCCCTGATAGTTCTAAATTGATCAAGGCAATTAAGTTCATATGAGAGCTCTTCCCAGTACTCAAAGAGAGCAGTGCTCTCCCCACATTACACCTTCAGCACAAAACACTATCATTTGCAACAATTTCTGCTGTGGCTTCAGATATGAGAAAAGAAAAACAAAAAACTAAAAAAAGTAAGAAAAGTAGCCAACAGATAGCAATAATAAAATAACCCTCTCTTTTGAAGCTATACATAACTTTCCAAGTTATTATACAAATGTATAATTATCATGTGCAACCTGTCATTTTTAGATTCTCCCGCCCCTTTTTCTCCCTTTGACATTAGATTATTGGGTTTGGGTTTTCAGAGTTTTTTTGCAATTTATCACTAAAAACCATAGTATTTAAAAGTAAAGCCTGTGATACCAAAGTGAAAACCAAAACCAAATATAAAATAACATCAAAATCATTGAACCAAATACTACCATTAATCAATTTTTAAAAAGTATTTAATTCTCTTTAGAATAGTGTTGCACAAAAAAAATGAAAGCAACTTTGTACATGCTCAAGAAATCCAGACTAGAGAGGTGGGACAAGGAAAGAGCAGCTACAGTGTTGAGACTGCACTCAAGGCAGGAGGGTGCTCCTGGGATAGGAGCTGGCAAATATCTCCTCAGAGTTTAATATATTCACAACCAATATGGACAAGAGATGAGTATTAACAAACAGAGACTGCTGGAAGCATGTAGTTAGCCAGAGTGGAAAGGATGAGGACAAAGGGCAAAGAAGGACAGGACATTGTGATACTGAGCAACTGCAAAACAGCAGCAAACATCCATTGCAGGCAGGCGTCAAGAGATGAGTATAGAAAATTTTACACCCCTGATGATCATTATTTAAAAAAAAAAAAAAAAAAATCATTCTGTGGCCATAACTGACAGCTTTATGAAAAAAGCTCAGTGCTCAGAAATGGCAAAAAGCAAAAATAAGGCAGAAATTATAACAAAGAACAACAAAATATCCCTGTGCCGCTGCTTCATTCCACACCAGAGCAGCCTGACATGCCAATTAGCATGAAAAAGATACTGAGGGGGAAAAATAATCCACACTGACAGAATCACAGCCACCACTGGGACTGCTAACTGCCTCTCCCAGAGCAGAGCTCAGCAGAGTCAGCCTGAACTGGCAGATGGGAGGCCTGGGACAGACAAATAAGGCATTTCTTCACACAAACAGGCCAAGCTACAAACTCACTGAGATACTATGGACACTGCTACAGAATATCTGAGTAATCTTCAAATGTGGCTAGAAGAGTTCATGTAAGGAAAGTCTTCTGAAAATTCCTAACTACAAAGATGCTGCTTTGGTTTTGGGAATCCTTCAGATGCAAGTGGAAGCCAGGAGAGCCCCTGTCACCATGGGTTTATTTCAACTCTGCACTGATATGCAGCATGTGAGACTGTCTGATACCCAGTGTATATTATGATTATGAATCTATAGCTGACCCACAGTGGTTCTGGACCAGCAGCAAGGCCAACAAGATACTGCAGGACATCTTAAAGAACACCACACATACAAACATATATAGAGAACTGTACCTATAAAGCTTCCCTATTTTTATATTCTTTCCTCAGCTATTTGCCACAGTAAAACAAGCTGCATGAAACAAAAGGACTGACCCAACTCATGTTTTGTTGTTGGCAGTTTTTGTATGAAAATCTCACTACATAAAGGTTCAATGAAACATACACACTCAAGGAAATATTTTAGGGACACTGCAGCCCACAAGATTGATACCATCTACCCAGGCACTCACCTGCCATGGCAGCCTCAGCTAGCACCTTCAGAACCTCTTTTTCCATCTCAGGACTGTTACAGATCTCTTCCCAGGTTCCTTTAAATCCTTTTTTTCGGGCTAGTTCTGCGAGCTCCTTTTGATTTGGCACAACAAATCCAATGACATAAGAATGGAAACTGAGAAGCACAATGTACTTTAGTATGAATTTTGCAAAGTAAACAACTCTTCAAAAATAACATTTCAAGTTGGGGGGTTTACACCTCATACAGAGATACTGCTCTTAACAGCTGGCTTTTGTTCACCTGATAATCTTCCTGGAATAGTACACAAGTTACCTCTGCCTGCTTCAAAATAAGTAGAAAGAGAAGCTACTTACCTTACAGTAACTGGATTGCTTCAAGGTGTGCTGTCCATATGCATATTCCACTGTGTCTCATGCCCAAAGCTTTGGGAAGCAGCACCCAAACGATGTCACTGCGCCCTGCCTCTCCTCATGCTCTGCAGCCCGGAATGGAGACTGGTGTGCGGCTTCCCTACCTCAGTTTCCTCTCAACTGCAGAATCCAGTTACTGTAGAGGAGCAGAGGACTGCAGTGAAGAGGGGTTGGAGAGCAGGTTGTGGAATGAGCATATGCACAACACATCTCAAAGGATGCCTGCTTCTGTAAGGGAAGTGACTTCTCTTTCTCTTTCAAGTGATTGTCCATACACTCACTCTACTGTTGGCACTCTTTGTCTGCTCCTGACACGCCCAGAACACAGGAAGCTGTTATCTCAAAGTCTTTGGGCCCTAAAGTACAATTCACTCTGAAACAGGTATTCAAAGTTTTTCAGACAGTGTAAAGTTTAGGTAAAATGTGCACAGAACCTCACGCAGCAGCTTGACACATTCTAACAAAGCAGATCACAGAGCCAGAGTTGAAAGCCATCTCAAAAGAGCTCCTAATCAATGCACCTGCCCTGAAGCAGGGTCAGATACATCTAACAGATGTTTGTCTACATCTGTCTTAAACATCAGCAAGCACAAATGCCAACGCTTCTTCACTCACAGCATGGATAAGCTGCTGCTGCTGGCAACTCTTAACTCCTCCTCTTTGCAGTTTTCCTCAGAATAGTCAGATGTCTCTCTTTTCCACAGAAGCTATTTATTCATTCCCAGATTTTCCTTGTCACCTTTTTAGTCTTGCTTCCTTTCTAGGTTTATTTAGACATATCAGCAGTGTTCTTTTCTCCTAATTCATGCTATCACAGGTCTCTGCCCAGAGATTGCCATTTTTTTCCTGGACTCTTTTCCTGAGGTCCATCTCTTCCGATGTGCTACACGTGGAACTCAGACCCTTTAATACCTGTTAGAGCAAAGAGATCATTGTGCATTTTGTAGGCAATACATCTGATTACGGCCTTCACCTTCTTATAACAGCATGGCACTTGTGGGCTCATGTCAGCTCCTGGAGAATTGCTACCAACTGGTAGTTCTCTCCCTTGACTTCTGCAGTTTATTTAGCTGTAAGTTACAACTCCTCTCTTTAAACTTACTGCTATTTTCAAGGAAATCTCCATCTAGCCAAGCTTGCTCTGAACTCTCATCCTATCCTCCACTGTGGCTTTGGTTCCCTCCCATCTTAACTATCTACAGATATATTAAATCTTTTCAACTCTCACCAGACAAATCATTAATAGAAAATACAGAAACTTAGTCTAGCATGCAGATTACTGCAGCTATATCCTTTAAGGTCTTCAAGATAATTTTAAGATACTACCACTAAATATGCTTTTGGTTACTGCACATTGCAATTTTCTCCTTTGTTACGGGCATGAATCACAATGGGCATCTTCTTGAGAAGACTGCACCATAATCCATTACAAAGAAACACTTCCTTAACAGCATCATCACAAACTTTGCCTGCCAGCTCAAAATCACTCTCATTTTTCTCTTCCTGAGAATGTGCTAGAGGATGATTTCAGGTTAGCCTCACTATCACTACTGCTTGTATCTCACCTTCTGCCTTTGCCTCTGTCCCATGCACACTCATGTTGTCCTCTGTACTGAACCCTTGTAACTTTGCTCCCTACTGTGTCGGTATCTGTGTGTGAAATACCTGGGACACAAAGGACTCTGGCACTTTCATCCCTGATTCCTGTAGTCTTTTGACATGCTCGAGATCATGTCCAGCAGTATCACCAGTGTCTCCAGGGATAAACAGCATACAGAAGCAATCAGTTGGGTGGGTAAGCATCAAACTTTCTGTTCATCTAAAATTCAGCCCCTTGAGTAGAAGTGTACATGTTCTGGACAAACAGGTTCATCCAATTGTTTTTTTCTTGGAAAGAACACCTTGCAACTCACAGTTCCTGGTACACCTAGTTTTTCATTCTGTGCCACGAAGTTAAATCTTCACTTGTTGCAGTTCAAATGCTAAAGCACTGTTTTGTCTTGAGAGGTATGCTGAAGGTATATCTTCCCTCTCCAGCAGTTACTTCCCTGTTGCTGCTCCTTATGCCGATCTTTTGTATCTGGTAGCTTTGTCTTAGAAGTGATTTTCAGTGGAAATTTTCAGACTTTGGTCCTCAAGACCTCCTCAGTCATCTCTTCCATGATGAAAGATTTTGCCAAAATGTCTGTTCTACACTAGGCAGCCTCACTCCCTTGCTGTGCTTACGATTCTACCCACGTATAGTTCTCAGACCTATGTAGAAGCATATTTAGTGGCACTGCACATAGATACCACTGTTTCTATTCTGTAAACTCAGTAATCTCAAGGAGAAAAGGACCTGACAAGTCCCTCAGGATTTTTGCCATGTTTGCTCATTCCTCAGGTAACTCAGCTACTCATTTTTCTGAGGTGATGCTTGAAACCCACTTATGTGTCTTGGATGGGTGAAGTGTTGATAAAGCAGTAGAGTCTCCCTTGACAGAGCTCTAATCACCATTCCTTTCAGCAAATGTTTTTATTCCTTATCTCACTTATTTTGTCTGAAGTCAATACAGCTCTTGAAGTAGCTATATCATGCAAACAATTCTGATTCCCTACCACCATGTTCAGAGGAGCTTTGCACCCTAAACTCTAAGGTCAAATCACATATTAAACCCATTTGTAAAAGTCTGCCCTCCTTGTCCTTTCGCATGTGGAAGACAGAACAGCTACAAGTAAAGGACTCCTCCTGCATATGAGATCACCCAGGCAAAAGATAAGGAGAGACAGGATCTAAGAAAGGTCACAGGCATTGTCACAAAACCTCTCTGATCTCAGACTGCTGAGGTGAGCACATGGCCACAATGAAATGTGCATATGGACAATCATTCAGGGACTCTATTACATGGCTACTCAGGCCATATTACACAAATAACAGTATTAAGAAAAGGTACAGCAGCAACAGAAAAAAAGATCTGGAACATCTTGTCTTGTTTGCCCTCAGTCTGGACTCTTGTTTGTAAATTACCTTTAAAAATTGCTCATAGGTTTTCCTGTTTTTAAGTAATAGACATGACATGACCTATCAGAGTCAAGTGTCTGGCTGGCAAGTGCGTTTTAGCTTCCAATGTTATGTTGACCTGGCAAAATTAACACAAAAATTTGGTAGCATGAGTCCAGTAGTGAAATGCAATCTTGGAAGAGAAGAAATCACACGTAGGAAGTTCTTCCTCCACAGACTACAGAGGGTGCTTGGAACAGCAGCAATTTCAGGCTGTCAAAGCGAGCAAACGTGAGACTCACTCAGAGTCCAAACCACACATAAAGTTTAAAAGAATGGAAATTTTCTCAGCAGTGGCAGGCCCAATGCATGCCAGCCTACTGATCCAAAACTGCAGTTACAGAATGACTACACAAACTCCCCTAAAACTACAGAGAACCAGGTGAACAAAACAAAAGTTAATTCTTTTATTTATTACCACTGAGCAATTCTCTGGTATGCTTATCCTGCCTTCTTTCAAAGTAAAGTGGGGCTTTTTGGGTCATACTGGGAATCAGAATATTTCTGATCATTCAGAAGCCCCAAGATAACTTTCCAAACATCAATGTCAAATGTCAACAGGCAACAAAGACCACCTGAAGTATATTTATATGTGTAAGAGCTAAGAAACTCTAGAAATAGAAACTTAAGACATGTTTGAGCCCTTATCACCTCATTTATTAGCACACATATAAAGCAAATAGAATTATGGTTGATTGTCATTTATTGTGTGTTTGCACAGTGTTTAGAGTGTGGTTTTTCTCAAGCTTCAAGGTGGTGTATTGCAGCGGTAAAGAAAAGTAACTTTAATTCACAGGCCAGCTACTGAGCCATTGGTGTTTCTTCCCCCCACCTTCCTCTGAAGTACCACAGTACTTCCTCTGCAGGACAAATCACAGCTAAACAGCAAGGAACAAACAGGGTGTCCTAGGGCTTCTAAAGGTAACAATCTCCAAAGAGCTTGAGTGATGCCTGTAATTAATGCAATAGAGCTCAGCTGCTTTTCAGATTGGGGAAGGAGGAATAAAAGACTCATCATTGGTATTCTCCAATGAATGATGACAACAAATGAGAAAGGAAAAATAAAAAATAAAACTGGATTTCAGATCTTTTAGTTTTGATAGAGAGTTATTCCACTGTATTGTAAGTAAATAAAAGCTTTTTTTTAAACTGGTTAAAAAAATTCTACACATTGAGTGGCAAAAAATTTTGCTTATGGCTTCAAGAGGACAAAGAACAGAGCAGTAACAAAGTATCAGCTGCTCTTACCTGCTTGCATATGCACAAATATTATCCACTAGTGGGAGATTCTTCAGAGCTGCTTCCACTTTGCCAAGAGAAACGTATTCTCCTGCCTGCAGTTTTACAAGATCCTTTTTGCGATCTATCGAGGAAGAAAGCAATTAAGTGTTAATTACAGAACAGAAAACTTTTAAACACTGATTTTACATTTTTCTGAAATGCATATTTAAATATGCAGACTGACTCATGTTTGGTGAATGTACCAGAAAATCTTTATTGTCAGGTTTCCAGACTGCATTTTATTAGTCTGTCTTTTCCAACAAAATGAGGGATATTTCAATTCCATGCATTTTCTGCCTTCAGAACAGCATTTCCTATATGACAGCACCATCATGTGCATGGAAGACAAGCAGGACTGTGCAAAAGTCACTGTTAGCCAGGAGCACAGGTTTTGTGCTGTCTGGCCCAGACCCACAAGGCATGATATGCACCATTTGGTGACATTTTGTTATTCATTTCAGGCTAAATCCGTATTTAAAGAGCAACTGCTCACCTTTCACTTAAAAAACAACAATAGGAACCAAAAATTATGCCCAAATTATTTGATGTTATTGTACACAACCTTACAAAATTATAATACAATATAAGGCAGCTTAGCTACTCAATTAGCTTACATTTAGCTCTCTAATTACTACCCAGTCTCACTAACTTAGGGAGTCAATGTTAAGATTGCTTCAAAATGGACCAAAAATCAGCTTCTAAAACACCCAAACAAGTTTACATTAACATATCAGAATTTGCCTGGGATACATGGGAAGGCTTTAGATTGCATGACAAGATATGGAGGTTTTTTGTCATTACTGTATTTCACAGCCCTGAAAACTGTGTGTATGTATGAATATCTGTACATATATATGTTTACCTGAATTTATTAACTCACCAATAATTTTCAGACATCCATCATGATGAAACTCTCCAATGTCTCCAGTGTGGAGCCACCTCTGCCCGTTCTCATCAACGGTGAAATCTTTTCTGGTTCGTGCTTCATTTTTGTAGTAGCCCACAGTCACATTCTGCCCCCCAATAAGGATCTCACCTCTAGGATATGGTTTATCAGTGTTATAATATCCACCTAAAAGGATGAAGCGCTTTATTAAGTTTGTGAGAATGAAAACATATTCCAAAGCAAAAAAATTGCGCCATCCTCCTGACACAAAAGTACTAAGTAATGTGCTTTATCACTTTCACACAGGCTCAAGTAAAACCAAATAATTTTGCCTCACAGTTTAGAAAAAGAAAATCCCTAAGGTTTTGCATTAGTCCAAAACAAGTATTATGTATTTCTACTCTACAGTACATAAAAGCCTACAGTGAAAGGAAATACTCACATGTACTTCAAAATTTACTATATGTATTTTATAAAGTAATCATTAAGCTTCTATTTTACATGCCAATTTTTAATGACTTTAAGAAAAACATTATGAAGATTATTTTAAAATAATTTCCTAATGGCAACTGAATGTATTGTGCATACTATCTAGTCAAAATGCCACTTGCATTGATAGCTTCTGTCTGGATATTTCCCTGTTTGGAAACTACCGAGGAACTTATTTTACCTTTCTTCTCCCCAAAAGCAAACTTTTATAGGCAAAAGTAGCACTTAAAATACAAACAGCCAAGAAATAGACTTCTAATTACTTCTACTGAGCAAAGCCCAATAGAAAAACACAGTTCTTACAAACACATTACCATTTAATCATAAGCAGGAATTCTCACCTTCTTCCCAGTTCATTAACTTGATTTCACAACAGACCAAAGGTGCTCCCACTCTTCCTGTAGTGTAGTCCCAAACTAGAATTCAAACAAGTGCATTTTCAGAAAAACAAAAACTAAAGCTGGTTAGAAAAAAAAAAAATCTTTTGTTGTCATGCATCCTTAGTGAAAATTAACTGCTATTTATTTATGAACTTAAATTCACAGAACTAAACCTCCAAGAAAACCCAAGATTTATCAAGAGAACACTGATAAAATTCTTATCCCACCAAGAGAGTCATTTGCTATATTAACAGATACCCTCAGTTACTAAAAAGCAACTAAAGCCATTAGGTTCTGTTACATGAAATTAAAATCTGGCGCAGGAAGATTTTTTCAACAAAATTTGAAAAAAATTATTCAGTTCATGTGGTAAGTACACCAACAATGCCAAGATCCCATTCACTAGAATGGGCTGCCCTACCACAAATGAAACATTCATTTTACATGTAGGTCACCTGCTTTAGCACAGTGCATCCCCATCAGCACTGCTGATACACTAACACATTTTTGGGAACCCCTGATTCCAGGATTCCCCAGTGATGTCTGCTGGCACCACCACAGGAACAGGTGGGCAGGGCTGAGCCCTGCTGCACTGAGTGTGGGTGCCGATGCCAGGGGCTGCAGTGCCACCCACCTTTGGTGACAGTGCCAGCCCCAGGAGCAGGCAGTGCCAGGTGCCACCCACCTTTGGTGACAGTGCCAGCCCCAGGGGGCAGCAGTGCCAGCCACCTTTGGTGACGGTGCCAGCCCCAGGGGGCTGCAGTGCCACCCACCTTTGGTGATGGTGCCAGCCCCAGGGGGCTGCAGTGCCACCCACCTTTGGTGATGGTGCCAGCCCCAGGGGGCTGCAGTGCCACCCACCTTTGGTGACGGTGCCAGCCCCAGGGGGCAGCAGTGCCAGCCACCTTTGGTGACGGTGCCAGCCCCAGGGGGCTGCAGTGCCACCCACCTTTTGGTGACGGTGCCAGCCCCAGGGGGAGGCAATGCCACCCACCTTTTGGTGACGGTGCCAGCCCCAGGGGGAGGCAATGCCACCCACCCTTTGGTGATGGTGCCAGCCCCAGGGGGCTGCAGTGCCACCCACCTTCGGTGATGGTGCCAGCCCCAGCAGACTCGGTGAGGCCGTAGCCCTGCCCCACGGGGCAGCAGAAGCAGATGTTCATGAAGCGCTGCGTGGCCGCCGAGAGCGGCGCGCCGCCGCACAGCAGGATGCGGATCTTCCCGCCCAGCAGCATCCGCACCTTGCGGAAGATAAGGCTGAAACGCAAAGGGAAAAGCGCATTTGGGGGCTTAAAAACAAAACTAGTTTTGGATCTGAACTGAAAGTTTCCACTGTGTTCAAATACACTTTTATGACATCCAAGGAAAACCCTGAAGGGGCACATTGAAGTTTTCAGAAACACAGTTAGAGATTTCTAAGATTGTTTCCATGTTCTAGTTTGAAGATGGGTTAAAGTTTGAGAGCACAGATTTAATGAGGCAGTAAAGTTGCACGGTTTTCTACTAAAAATATTTTAAGTTGTATAAATTTTGCAAATACGTTATTCTTTACTCTCAGAGAAGCCCAGAGTTAGATTCAATGATTCTGTGGGTTCTTTCCAATTTGAGGTATACCAGTGTTCCCTTCTGAAAAATGTAGAGTCCACTGTTTTCAGTAGGAATAAACTTCTCATCTTACACAAAAAATTGTATAAATCTATTAATAAATTCTTGATGAAAATGCAATAAATGTAAATTTTCAATCACTTTTAAGTTAAACAACAGTCACTTAAATTGTATCAGTATTTAAAATCCATCACAACAACTCCTGCTTTGTTGTTTTAATTTACATTCAGGTACAGATATATTCAAAGTGTCAACAATAAAATGAAGAAAAGCACAGAAAAACCAGATACTGCTCCTGTGGTACGACTTTGACTTTTTGGTGCCATTAAAAACTAAGTTAACGTTACCTGTCACAGACTGGGGTAGTGTAACCTTTGGAAATCTGTTCCATTTTGTAGTTGTAGGCCAATATAAACAGATTCCGCTGGAAACTGGTCATTTCATTCACTTTATTCATGACGTTTTTGTAGATTCGATCCATAATTTCCTAGTTACGTAAAAGATCAACTTTAACTCAAAGAAACAGAAATCCCGTATTCAGTACAGCCAAAAGAAAATACAATCTAGAAATTCAAGTGAGCTTCAGGTGACAACCCACTGCCAGGTTCCCTCCCCTTCCCTTGCTAAGAGACAGCAAGATGTTCATGGAAAGGAGGAAAGCAAAATCTGGGCAGGAGCAGCAGTTAACTCCCAGCTGCCTGCTGCCAACTCTCTTTATTCCACTCTTTCACTGAACAAACAAGAAATGACTAATTAAAATGGAGATCGAACCTCTATCACTATCTTAACTTGGAAAAATGTATTCATATCACCATTGTTTATTCCCAACACACAAATAAGTACCAACATTATTTTAAGGCAGCTTAACATCAAAGATTCTTTCTATTTAAATGGTCATGGTATTCATTTTGTTGCTAAAAATTGAATTATAAATTATATTTTAAAAAGGTTTTAAAAATTATTCATCCTTCAGTTACTTACCGGAACAGCTGCCATTAGAGTTGGCTTAAGTGTAGTAACATCCCCTTTGCTTCCTTTCTTTATTTTAGAAGACTAAAGTGAAGAACAAGTTTACTAGCAGACACATTCAAGATCTTTAACATCAGAAACAAAACTTTTACTATTTTAAAATAAATATTACAAAGATGTGACATAAGTAATTTTTTTTTAATTTTTTTTTTTTTTTACCATAAGGACTTACATCTACCACATACCTGGTCAGCCAGTGTCTGAGGGGAAGAGTAACCAATGCGGCACCCGTGAGACAGACACACAAGCTCAGCACTCAGCTCCAGAACATGGGCAAGGGGTAGGTACCCAATATAAATATCTTTTTCCCTGCAAAGAATTTTTAAAAGATAGGTTTATGCTGTATCACTAGAGTCCTCAGATGCATCATTAGGCACAATTTATGCAAAGTCTGCTGTAGAAATGGAGGAAGCAGAAAATGCCTTTGAGCTTGAGAGTGTATTTCAAATCACGTGGGCTTTGCTTCAAGAGTTGCATACTACATACTGTAGATTTAAGGCATGAAAAAAGGGTGATGGTTACTCTGGTTACTCATCCCAAGACAATTAACCATGAGTTATGGTTGCGAAGGCAACTCAGTTGATGGGATTAAAAACTGCACCAAACAGAAAAAAGCCACAGAATTTAAACATTAACCAAGGGAAGCACTGCTTAGGGAGTGCTTTTGTGTCCAGGTCTTGCCCACAAACCAAAGAGCAGAGCACAAAGAATACACGAAGTAGCCATGTCATTTGCTGCAGTGCTGGAAGATGCTCAGATGTCAGTGCACAGTATGATGTGTCACAGCCATAGCAATATAAGAAAGTTCACATTTTACACAGTAATTAATCGAGAATTAAATGCAACTACATGACTTCTGTATTTGCTGGTAAGTCACGGTTGGTACGCACCCCAGATTTGGGATCCTCTCAGCCATTCCAGTTATTCCAGCAATTATGTTGCAATGGGAGATCATAACTCCTTTGGGAATTCCTGTGGATCCACTTGTGTACATGATCACTGCAATATCCGAGGGCACGGGCCTGGATGGCTGTTTGTTTCCTGCAAGTTGTTAAAAAAGTAGGATGCGTGATTGTGGAGAGCCTCTCGGGCTGGAGATCTGACACACTGACACATTTCAGCAGTCACTGCAATTCAGCACCACAGGACTCTTGCTATTACATTCTCCCTTCACTTAAAAAAATTGTGGTCAAGCAGAAGTGCCTTCACAAAGAGTAGGAACTTTGCATTAGCTGAGCAATACTTTGACTGATTGTCCTTATCTACCACAACAACCATCTTGCTATTATTTTTCCCCTATTCCTGCAGTGGAGACAAAAACAGGCAGAGAGCTTTGGCTTGTCCAGAGCACCACTGCGCATTCCTGCCTGGGGAAGGTTCACTGCCCTGGTTCCACGCTGCCACAGGGGCCACCCCTCTGTGCCCAGCTCCTGCCTCACGTGCCCCCTGGCAGGGAACAACACACTCCCTCATCTGCAACACCTGCAGCAAAGCCCTGCTGAGACAACCTGAGGTCCCATCTCCATCAATATTTAAAAGAAGTTAAACAGCTTTAATTGGATTAAAGTGCTTTTAATGTGCTGAGAGCAAGGAAAATACAAAAACTACTGTGCTTACTCAGAGGAAACTGCATCACACACAGTGCATGTGGCACAGCGCACACATCGAATGAGAAGCATGAAAGCAACATTTAATTGTTTTCCACTCACTGAATCCTGCCTATCCTGCACAATGAACAACACAGAGGGGAAAAAACATAAGCAATAGCTCATCTACTTAATATTAATTGGACATGCTTGACCATAAACAATTTATGATAGCATTTCACAGTTTATGAATGGTTAACTTGGCAAAGATAATGTTCCTTTACTGTAGTGCAGAGTATGTGATATTTAAAAGACTGAACAAAGAATAAATACCTTCTTACTTAGCACACAGATTAACAAATTTCAGGGAGCTAATGAATTACAGCCAAAATTTTCCTGCTGGTGCTGTATTAAACTGTTTTAAACCATTAGTACATAAAAGTAGTATATCAAATAGGGAAAAGCATCTTCTAAAGAGATTAAGAGGTCATGATATTTGGAGCAAATCTGCCATTCCCCTGAACACCAAAATCAGATGGATTGACCACCCCTCCAACTCCTAAAATACATTCCAACATTCCTGTGCCTGCAGTAGTTGAGATTCTGAAAACAAAGGATAAGAACAAAAGAAAGCAGCTACTGAATACATTGAAATCTTAAAATATTAGGATGGGCAGCTCTTCAGAGCCAAGAATAAAAATTTCATGAGATAATAATTAAAGTAAGTTCTAAAATTCTGAATTATAGTTCTAAAAATGTCACATAGACCAGAAATAGATTTCAATGAATTTACATAGATTGATGCTTTCAGAAACGTAATAACTGACCAAGTCCTATCAGATTCAAATGACTATTTTACATTTTACAATCTGTGAATTTTACAATACTTAATGGTAAGAAATTACTGATTTCTTTTGTTATAAAATACACAATGATTTTCCTTCTGTACCCTGAATATCCTAGTTTTAATATGTCTGATCAAAAGAATGCATTCTGAGTTTCTAGCTTGAATTAATTGCTTAACGTAAAAACTATCCTTCAGCCTTGACACTTGATTGTGGAGTCAGTTTCTACTCTGTTGAAAAACAAAACAAACCAAACTTACACCCCAAAATCCAATCACCCACAAACAAAACAAAATCACACATTTTATTTAAAGGAAAAGGAGATAAGAAAAGTTTAAATCTGCATAATTTTGAAATCTGAAGTTTCTTCAAGTTTACTCAACGGGGTCAAATTAGGGCACCAAAAGAGATGTTCTGAACAGAAAGAACCTACCAGTGTCTGCCTTGGCCCCCATGGCTTGCACAGATGCCATGGTGTGAACAATGACACCCTTGGGGAACTCTGACCACGTTGTGGGTTTGCCATCCACTGTAATTATGTGTCGCAGTAGTGGAACCTGAGAAACAATTTCCTGTGGAAATGAAAAATGGGTTCAGAAATTAAAAATCAGTTTTATGCCAAGAACTAAAAAAAAAAAAAAAAAAAAAAAAAAAAACAAACCCAAAACCTCCATGCTATCTGCTGTATACTTTTTGAAAAGCACAAATATAAAACATTTCCAAATTTTAAAGGATAAACCTGCCAAGCTCAAATAGCTGCAAAGCTTGAAGCTTTCAAATTTTAAGTCCAAAAGCTTCTCCAACCATTTACTGATTTGTATTTTACTTCACGAAAACCCCACAAATAAGACTGCAATGATTTGCAGACATAATTGACTTTCCCTTCCCACAGAACATAGAGAAACTGGCGATACTAAGCTCACAATAATTCTTAGGTTGCTCCTTCGTTATTATGCTATTTAAAATAAGCAACAGCTAGGAAAAATATTGAAAATTACTAGTTAAGCATTTCAAGCAAAACATGAGTGCTAAGACATTTATCAGTGTTCTCAGGGAAGAAGAGAAGCTCATCATCTATAGCAGAGCAAATACATTCTCTTACTGCAAGCTGAGATAAACGTGCATGGCATAGATACTGTCATCATAGCAACTTCTTTTTAGAGTTTGGGAAATTCTCATTCAAATTTCCACAACAGCACAGTTATTCACGAAAACAACTGCCGTATCTGAAAGGTCCAGATCCCCCAAAACACAGAATGATGAAACTCATGCAGATTAGTTGTTCCACTTGGGTATTCCATCAGGGTCAGTAAGTCAAAGAAGTTTTTTGACTGCTGTAATGTTTAGTGAGCTTTTTCTCCCCCTGTGTGGAAAAACAGCTCTAACTCTTTAAACACCCTTCTTTAGACATAAAAACCATTCTCTGCTGGGAAAACATCTGATAATAAGCCAGGAGCATGATCACAGTCAGCTCTTTGTACATTTTTCTGTTCTTCCCATTGTTACATTTATAGGCACTAAATCCACCCAGAAACCACGGCAGTTTCTTGTAAAGGTGTTTTTCCAGGCAGCACTCCAGCTCTGCAATACTGCAAATTGCTCATTCTCCAGTCACTGAGCAGCCTAAAACCCACTGAAAGCAAACTACTACTTTCTGTATGTGAAGACAGATACATAAATCTTCTTCCAAAAGTGTCTGCCTTATGGAAAGGCAATAAATCTGTTCTGCACAATGAAACCAGGCCATTTAACAATGGTGAACACACCCACTGGAAAGAGATAGACAAAGAACAGTTTTCTGACCTTCAATTTTGTTTGCATCAGTTCTTTACTAGTAATGATGGTGGTCACCTCTGTTTCATTCAGCCCATGAACTATTGCTGGGCCTCCCAGTGTGGCGTACAGAGTAACAACTGAAACACAAAATGGGAAATGGTAAGTCTCTGGGTTACATTTTCAAGTATAGTTTACAAAAAAGAACTGAGATTCATCTATTCCAACTTAAACAACGCAGTAAAAATATTCGTCAACTCAAAGATGGGACAGTTTTTTATTTAAAAAGCCTCTTAACATCTGAATTTAAATACTGTGATTTTCAGTTACTCCCAGAAGGAATCATGAACAGCCATTCTCTATGTGACTGTTTACTCTTTTCCAAGGTCTAATTAGAGGTCCCAAAACCACATCACCTCATGCAATTCTCCTGGATTTACTCTCATATTGCTTTTACCATCTGAAAAGTAGGCAAATCTTCTGAGTTTAATCACTGTGTAACATTCCTCTTGCACACAGGAAAGAAACAGCTTTCCTTCATGTGATTTCTCTTTCCAGAATTTACATACTCTGTTACTAACCTTTTACAATTGACTGCCAAATTATTACAGCATGGCAATACGTGTCATCAGCAGAGACTTCTCACACTCAGGAATAAATCTGTGACTACCCTGTTCTGCCATTTATTTAAAATAATGTAATAAAGGTTTAATCATCACAGTCATTAGACCCTGAACTGACATCATGAAAATCATACAGAATAGCAAGAAAGAAATACTTAGAAAATTTTAAGAAAAATTGTTTCCTGTTTGTAAGGCCAGCTCATTAGTGAGTGTGTTAAACAATTATGTCATATAAACACCTTTAAAATAATATTTAATTTCTTGCCATTTTCAATGGAACTGAATGAGAAGAGACTAGGGAAGAAAAAGGCAGCTAAAAATTGAAGAGAAGTATTGCTCTCAAAAAAAAAAAATTCTAAAAATTCTATTTTCCAAGCCGAACACTAAACAGGGACATCTCAAAAAAGCTCTGAGATCAATTAACACAATCAATAATTATAACATCCTTGCTGGGAGTTTTGCCACATCAGGTATCTGAATATCTTCTCCTGTTTAGTCTGTATACAGCTGAATATTTAAACAAAGTAATTATGAAAATAAGACAACCATTTGCACATTAGGACTGTAATCACTACAGGAAAGATTAAAAATAAAAGTTAAATAAAGTATTGTTGTAATCTAAGATTTTTAGTATTTTAAATCCAAGGAGTTACTAACCCAAAACAACTCAAAAGCAGTTTTCTTACTCAAAAAGTAAATAGCTGACCTCTACTTATTTTTTCCTTGTTAAAACAGTCCATCATAGTTCAGAACTGTTGCAGGGCAAATGCACATGCACTGTGTTTTCTTTAATTTGGTGGGAGCAAAGTCCAGAAGAGTGCCTCTCCTCGTTCCCACGAGCTCTCTCTCCTTACTGCAGTGACCCCTGTTATATAAACACGTAGCAGAAATTCAGCTGCCCCGAGCCAACAAGCAGAACCGAGCTGACAACACTGCCCAGAAGGCAAAGCATCAGCTTGGGAATAACCACGGAGTACTTAATTACTCATCTGCAAATAAGTACATTAAGACACTCAGAGCTATATGACAGAGCCAAGGAGAAAGAGAGACCATTTACATGATGGTGCACTGACGTCATGGGGAGAGCAAAACTGAGCAATGACTCCTCTCTGAAATTCTCCCTTCTCCACACTGGCACCTAAAACTTTTTCAGGCAAATCTGAAAGTTTTGATAATTTTCTCTCCTCACTCTCTTGAAAACGTACTGAGAAGGGATCACTTTGTATTCACCTCCATAGGTGCAACACTACAAATGAGTCTTTGTTTCTGACCAATGCTTGACAAAAAGAAAAATCCCAACACCACTAAATTTGCCAGCTCATATAAAAAGACAAAACCTTGCCCTAAAGAAACAAACAGAACTTTTACAATTTATTTCAAGGTAACTGGAATGTTAAACCGAGTATTTCAGGATCCATCGTACATCAAGAATAAAAAGCAAAATGCACCTTTAAAGGCTTCAGCCAAATTTAATTCTGACAAAACCACTTCTGCTCCAGCATGATGGAAAAATGAAACCTAACCTCTCCTTTTCCACCATTTGGCTATGCACTCTTGTGTTTTATCTGCCTACCCTGGTGAAGAGCTGTTCATACACATGAAGAGGTACTTAGGAAGAAAATCTGTTTTCATGTTAGTACTACTACTTCTGTTTCTGAACTAGCAATCCCACTCTACCTCCTCCAAAGACTCAGAGAACTTCAGAAAAAGTCACATTTAAAATCAAGCAAGTATTTCTAACCATAAAATCACTTGTTTGTGCAAGTAATCCATAGCAATCATCACTTTCCTCATTCTAATTCTGTAGTGCAAAAGGCATTCTCTCCAACACTGTGTACGAAGCAGATGAACCTGCTCTGTTGACATCAGTTGTGGGCCCACTCCATCAGACTGAACACATTCCACATTTGGAAAGAATGTCCCAACACCCCCACAGCAGCTGGCTGGTATCAAACCTGCACACTGAAAAATGCTAACATTAGCCATTTAGCAATGTCTTGCCATGACTACTGCTTCAACATCATCTGAATCTTCCAATCTGCCCGTGAACGCTGCACAGCTCTCTCTTCATCTGCCAGCACAAGTCAGCCAAGTTCACAGAAGATGACACAGCTTAGATGCTGAACACCACGTCAGAGTGTGTGCCGAGGCACGTTGCAGTAAGGGGATTTAAAGCACTAATCCAACAAACCCAGGAACACACGCATACCGTTCTGCTCTCAACATCCAGATTTTCCTCCCTCAAATTACAAATCTCCCTAGGATTTTAAAATGTGCTTCAGTTCTAAAGGAAAAAAAAAAAACAAAAAAAGGGTACAAGCCTTTGCATTTTATTCCCAGGATAGCCTCTAGGAATCTGACAGATCCTAAAAGTGATAAAAGGGAACTGGCACAGAGACATGTAGTTTAAAAGCAGCATAAGCATCTTATCTGAGAATAGTCTGCACAGTTTTCTGCTCTGGTAGGCAGGCCAGTAGCATTTACTCACTGAAGAACCAACCAAAACCACCACCAGTTTAGGTGGGAAAGATCACCTGCACACACCATGCATTGCAGAAGAGTGCTCAGAGCCACGGCCAGTCAGGGCTTTACAGATCTCCAAGGATGAAGATCTCACAACTGTTCTTTGTTCTTGTTCTGACACAGAACCACTCTAATACTGAAGACACCTGCCCTAATATCTAATCAAATTTTCCTGCCATTGAACTTGTGACTATGGCCTGCAGTGGTATCAAAGCACACCTTTCTGGGCAGAGCCCAGCTCCGTCTCCTCTGCATGCTCCCACCGGGTAGTGTCAGACAGAAACAAGATCTGAACTCACTCATCTTAATGCTGAGCAGACCCCTCTCTGTCAGCCTCTCCTCAGATGTCACCTTCTCCAACCCCTGCAGCATCTTGGCATCCCTCCACTGGACCTGCTCCAGGATGTCAGCATCTCTTTTCCAAATAGGAAGCCCCCGTGCAGACACAGTAGTTCAGATGTGGTTCTACCAGTGTCCAAAAGGAGGAGAAGGAGCATTTCCCTGGACCTACCTGCTACACTCCTGCTACCACCATCCAGGACGCTGCTGGCCTCCACTGCAAGCAGGTGCTGCAAAATCCTGGGTGGCTCATGGCCTGCCAGAACCCTCAGGTCTTTCCCTGCAAAGTTGCTCCCTCCAGCTGTCCCCCAGCCTATACTGGTGCATGAGGTGCATTCCAGAACACACAGAGGAAATTTTAAAGCACCTTTACTGAATTCCATGAGGCTCCAGACAACCCACTTTTTCAGCTGACAGGCTCCTCTGAACAACAGCCCCACCCTTGAGTGTACTGGCTTGCTGCCCACAACTTGGAGCAGCTGGGACCTCCTGCATTTGCACTTCGCCCATCATTCCGGCCTTCAATAAAGAATTTAAGCATTACTGGAGTCACTGTCAGCCACTGAAGGCTGGCAAGTAACTCTGTCCTGTGGCTTACAGTCCTTGCAGCCAATGGTCCACCTTACCCATCTCTATCTGAGCAGTTTGGCTGTACAGGCACTACAGGAGGCCTGCCAAAGACACTGCTACAGTCCCAGTACACAGCAGTCACTCTCTCCTGGTTCACAGAGCCAGCTGTTACACAAAGCGAGCAGGCTGACTGTGAAATGTTCAGGGCCAGAGCAGTGCACCTTGTCACCAACTCCATCCTGAACACTGAGGGACCAATATGCAAAAGGTACACGCAAAATAACCCGAGACAGGAGCAAAATCTTACGTAAATGAAAACTGCTGCACACTCCTCAGCATACTGCTTCTCCAACTGAAGCAGACTCATGCTCAGAGCAAAGAGGGAGCATTTAAATACAAATCTCATTAGACTTGCTTCCAAAATCTGAAAAAAGTATAATTGACAGAGATCTTTAGTGTATGTAGGTAGGAAATTAGGAATTTCTGCCCATCTGGCTTTTACAGTCCAACTCTTATTGAAGGAGAGTAAATGTGGCATAGAAGGGAAAAGGCCAAAACCTGTGAGGAACAGCAGTTTCTGGCATGCCCTGAGGGACCAGATGTGTCCCCCTGAGAGCATCACAGAACACAGCCAGGCCGGGCTTAGCTTGGTGAAAGACACATTAAGGAGAGATGATGAAACAGAAATTTAAACAAGTAGAGCACACTGAGACCAGCACTCAGTACATTCCTGAGCAAGAAAAATAGGCCTAACCAAAATTTAAATTGAAGAACTGACAAAATAGCCAGATAAAACAAAACTTGCAGGCACAGATGATGGTTTGACGTCAACTCCTGAAACTGAGTCAATGAATTCATGTGTGATTTTTGTTTGTTTTCAGAAACTGGAATCTGTACTGATTTGAGAGGAAAAGAAAATAAACCTCTCATGAATTCATCGAGCAAATTGAACTTACCAAAACCGTTCTCCCCATCTGCCAACAGATACAGGTTTCTCTATTCACTACAGCAAAAGGCTACAAAGCGCACGGTTTCTACCTTATGCAGAATTTATTAATTTGAAAACTTTAATGTTCTATATAAAATCTAGATGAAGATTTCTTAGTACATAAAGCAAAGCAAGAAAGAGTTTTGTTTTCAGACTGTGAGATCAAAAGCCATAAAAACTTCAGGGAAGACAGGTACTCACGCTGGTAGTTGCACATAAAGCAGGCCTGGGCTGCAATCATCCACTCAGCTCTGGTCTCACAGAAAATAGCAATGTTAGTCTTTGGCTGCTGACCCAAGACTGCTAAGCCATTTCCAAAATTGACAGCTTTAATGTATACATCTTCATAAGAAAGCCAGGTGTACTTGCCAAGGATGACCTAATAAGAATAATAAAATCAATTTAGAAAATGAAAATCCTTAACACGTGTCCTACTACATCTTTACCCACATGAAAAATCCACAGATATTTGAGTAACACATGCTTGAATTATAACAGCAGTTTACTCAAGAAAAAGATGATACTTTTTCTTGCCAAAAGCTACAGGGCCTGTGGAAGTTCCAACATAAATACCATATTACAACGCAGTATCTGCATGCATGCTGCCACCTCAGTTTCTCTTTTCACAGAAGGGAAAGCACATGACTCCCACCACCTCTGTAGCTTCACAAGGCCTCTGAAGGCTGTGGTTGGTTATCTGGCCCACACACCTCTATTTTTTAAAAAGGTTTGGTTCACGTAAAGGATGAAAAGCACTAGTTAGCATAGTACATTCTCTGTATTTGCTTTCTTAGATATTTGGGCTACAATTCAACACAAATATGACACTCAGATGTTCATTAAAAAAAAAAATTAAGAAAGGGAAACTAGAATCCAGAAAGCAGTATATCCACGGACCCTCAGTCAGAAATTGTGAAATCCCTTTCCCTTTGTTCTGAAACAAATGTCAAGGGGATGAGTAGTAATAATTTTGCCTTTTTTTACTGTTACACAAAAGAGAGACAGAAGACAAGATAGGAAATTACTGGCAAACCTCAGTTCTGAGAAGTCATGTAGAATATATTATGCAATCTCACTTTTCCACATGGGAAAGCTGGTGCACAGTAAAACTGGATTTGATTTTACAGGTACATGTGCAGTTGCTTGGAAATTTCACAAATGTCTTTATGGAAAAATATCATTTAACAAGCCCCCCCCAAAAAAACCCCATTTGTCAACAACAGCAATATAGCTATTCCACCAGAAAATACAGATGTCTAACACAAATATCTGCTCAGGTTTTCCTGGTTTATTTCCAGAAGCTCTGTTCTAGTGGCAAACAGGCTGTTTTCAAACCCCAAAACCTTTCTGGAGCAGAAAGATCAGGCACATGGGGTTCAAGCCCCAGGCTCCTGAGGAAGTGGGGGGATCTGGGAGTCCCTTTTTGTTTCAACACACCAAGATATTTCTGGTGTGGAAAGCTCTCACTGCTTCCAAAAAAAATATTGCACCTCTTGCTGTCCATCCAAATTTCGGTAATTTGGAATTTAAATTCCAATTTGGGATCTTTTTTTCCCCAAAGGCAGTATTTTTGGCAGATGTGGAAATTCTTGACAAGCTTATCAGTCGAAAACAATTTATAGCAGTGGCTTGGGCAACGCCCTTTCTCCCATTACACTCTGCCTACAGTGTAGCCTCAGGAAAACTGCTCACAAATAATTAGGCCAAGGAATACAAGCAGATTCTTGTCACTGTTTCTGGTAAGCTTGCCAATCCATAACAGGTCTTAGTAATTTTCACCACTCTATAACTCAATGCACTGGGGAAAATAAATCATTAAATGGTCAAAAATTAATCCCTCCAAATAATACTTGTGATTCTGCTTTTTTCCCCTTTTTAATTCTCCTAAATTATTCATCCTCATTGCTTAAGTAAGTTTGACATGTAGTGAAAGGAAAAATCCTTTTAAAGGATGTACAGCACTGTTGTCTGTAGCTATTTCTGAAGAACACAGATGTGAAAACAGGTAAGATCTTTTTCAGTGCAGAGATTGAGTTTTACTCTCCTACTACCTTCCATATATTCAAATTCCAGTGTTCCTTCCCCATGCCCAGTGTTTCTTCTCTACTCCATCCCTATGACATTTGTATTATATACACATTAGTGAATAATAGATATTTGTATATCCATATAACTAAACTGTCTCTAAGTCTCTTTCTCCTGCATTTCTCCATCAGCTTCCCCTGCAGGACTGAGAGCAGGTTATGGTTTCTCTCACACTCCTTATGTTGGAGTATTTCTTCACATCCATCTCCCTTCTTGGCCTTGCCCTCAGTAGCTTTTGCTAACATTTTCCAATGTACAGTGCAAGAAAGACAAGGAGCTACTGGACAGAGTCCAGTAGATGCCACAAAGATCAGGAGGGGCCTGGAGCATCTCTCTTGCAAGGAGAGGTTGTGGGAGCTGGGCCTGTTCAGCCTGGAGAAGAGAAGACTGAGGAGATCTCGTTAGTGCATAAAAATATCTCAAAGGGCTGCCAAGAGAATGGTGCCAGGCTCTTTTCAAGGGATTCCAGTGATGGGACGAGGAGCAATGGCCATAAACTAAAACATAAGAAGTTCCATTTCAACACAAGAAAGAACTTCTTTACACTGAGGGTGGAGAGCCCTGGAACAGCTGCCCAGGGAAGGTGTGGAGTCTCCCTCTCTGGAGACATTCCAAACCCACTGGGCACGCTCCTGTGCCACCTGCTCTGGGTGACCCTGCCTGGCAGTGGGTAGGACAGGATGATCTCCAGAGGTCCCTTTCAATCCTAACAATTCTGTGATTATGCTCCTGCTGCAAACAGCTGGTAAGACTGGCATTAGGTGCCATAATCCTTTCAACATTCACACACATTTAACTTCACAGCTTTCAGGTTATTTCTGCTCGATAACTAATGGAAAGAACGTAACTGTCCAAGAGTTGGCAAAAGGGCCCAAGAAGTGAGTTTGAGCACAGACTGAAGAGTCCCACAAAGAGCAGCCAGCAGGGACTGCAGCTCTGGGGTCACCCCTGGAAACGTGGCATTCCACAGGAATGGAATTCCATAGGAAAACGCTGCCCTCTCGTGCTCCAGGCTTAAACTGCAGCCTGAGCCACATCTGTCACATGGCACAAAATACCAGGAAGTATCCAGACTCTATTAATACTTGGAAATCCAGAAAAGCAGAGACTACACACAGAGCTAACATTTCTTTTACCTGGATTTTAGAAACATAATAAAATTTTTAGTGCAAAAGAGTAATGGAATGTTCTTGATAAAGCTGCAGGCTCACGTACAGTCATTAAACTATCTGATCTTGGTTATTCTTGGAGGTCTTCCTAAAAGTACCTTATAAGGTTTAAAGAACCTTGACTGATTTGGAAACCAGTGATCATGAATTAAATACACTTTCTTGTAAAAATATATTAAAAATAATACAAAGGAGGTTATTTGAAATGCCCTCTTTTGGTCTTTTTCACATGAACACATGGATTGCAGCTTAATATAGCTGAAAACCCCCATCCTAACATAGCATTTACATAACAATCTATGATTTTCAACATCATAAGTGACTCTCTTACTGTTCAATGACTCGGCATGGCAAGAATCTTCCTGAATCTTCACTTCAAGTTCCAGTATCAGCAATAATGAGTAAAGTTCTGAATTCCCAAGTGCTTGCCCATGTACTTGCTGTTACACCCAAGTCTCTCAGGCTTTAGAGGTATCACCTTCCCCAACAAAGCTGTGTTTTCTTCTCCCTACTATGTCTTATTTATTATGTTCCCAGTAATTCTGTTCTTGGTTACCAACCCTTTTAAAAGCCAAGCAAGACAAACAAACAAACAAACAACCCTCAAAACAAACAGACATCTCCCTCAAAAAATAAACCAGTGAAAGAACACACACACAAAGCTAGATCCACAGATCAAAACAAGCACCTGATGAGATAACCTGTAACTAAGGCAACACAAAATAATGAAGCTCAAATTTTGGGCATCATGAAATTTCAGCTGTGGTTAAATTAAGCCCCTTTTCCAATTAATTACATCTTAATCTCAGAGGTATTTTTACCATTATTTCACCCTGGCTTAAAAACATGGTTTATGAAGTTTATATTAGGTATGCATGATACTGGAGAAGGAAATTGGAGAAGTAGACTATAGAAGGAAATAGAAGAACTAATCATATATGAATTACTATGAAATGCAACAAGTGCATAAGCAAGTATTTGTATTTTATTCACATCCATGAATTTCTGCTACTTTGGAATCTGCACGGAAACAAATAAATATTTTTGCAACAATACACTATCATAAAAATTCAATAAGTTACAGATTATCTGAGATATCATTGTTCTCACAATAAATTAATAGAGTATACGATCTTAAAGATGTTAAGAAGCTCTAAATCATTTTAGCTACAAGTGAGAGGACACTTAGTTTTCCCAATAATCAAAAGCTGAATATTTTACCTTTTTTGAGATATATATATATATATATAATATTAAAACATACTGCAGCTCCTGTAAGGTATAGAAATAACATGTATTATACCTGAGAATTAAACTTGTTGTGCACTGTTTGAAGAAGTGCACCAAACACTCAGCAAGCTGGCTTTACTAAAGGGAACCAGGCAATAAAAAGGTGCCTGGAATGAAAGACAGAAATCAAAGGAAGAGAACCCTGACATTTAGAATCGACAAGGTATCCTGTGAACTGTTCTGATTTTCCTCACTTGCTAACACATGCTATGAGGTCTTAATAAATACTGTATTCCCTAATGGGAAAAAAAAAATAAAGTGGCCTTGTGCGATAATGCCACAACTTGGAACACAGTAACACTAGGACAAGTATGGTAATCCACCATAATGAAGCTTTGTGTCAAGCTTAGACAAAATTACCTAACTTGGGTAATTTCTAAGTCTAAATACTCACAAACAAGTAATTTAAGTGGATCAACACAAACATTCTTCAGCTTTTCAATATTCACAATGCTTTGCTTGCATAATGGAAAAGGTTAAAACTCCTAAGTTCTTAAGTCTTACATTCACAATTATGATTAAAAAACAGGGCACGTGTCACAGGCAGCCAAAATTCTGATCTGTGCTCAGAAGCCGTTCTTTGTACAACATAAACTTTCTGTTTCTTTACAGGGTAATGAAGCAGCAAGATGTACACCAAGCAAGAGCACACGTAAGCATTCATACCAGCATTTCCATCATACTGCCAGGCTAACTCCACAGCTAAGGGGGAGTTTCACTAACAAAGTTTGTATCAAGATTTTAACAGAAATAACTTTGCCATGCACTGTGATATCAACCAAATTCTATTTTAATTATGTTATTCTATACTCCTCTATCAGAATTAAAACTAGCAGCATGAAGAGAAATTTTTTTCATCTGCATGGAAACTAATCTTAACTAAAAATTATCTATCACGTGTTTAACAACTTCTAATACAGAAATGGAGACCTTTAACACACAGAAATGAACATTCTGTGCATACACACAATATGCATATTCTGTGGAAGTACTCTGCCTTGCTTCTTCAGGCAAAAGTGCATTTTTCAATGTGTCTGAAAAAATATGAAGCAGCAAATGACAATACAGGCTTGAACATTACACACTATAAAAAGTCAGTCCCTTGAAACAACAGAGCTGTTGTTAGATACTGAAATCACATCTCCCACAACACCAGGATCACAGACTAGCAGAGTAGTTCACCTTAAAGGAGGCTTAAAGAAAAAAAAGACTTTTCTGATAAAATCTGTGCAATCCTTTTCCAAACAAAAAATTCATTTAAGTCCTGAACTCCCAGGACAGAACAGCAAATCCTTAAATCACAACTAAGTCTGCTGGAAAGGCACATCTGAGTGCTGGCATCTAGTCATTTTTGTATATTTAACTGATTACAATTCAGAATAACACAAAGACTTTTTAAAAATCACTTAAAAGGAAACCTTTAAAGCCACTTACATCACCAACTGAATATGAAAAACAAATACCCAAAACATACTTGTGTTTTCTCTTTACTGAAACAATAAATAAGATCTTTATTGAAGAGTGCAAAAAGGTTTAGATTCGGATTACATGCCAAGTATTGAAAGACTGGGAATTAGATAATTTAATTCTTTTCACAGCTACTGAATCTTAGCAGAGAAATTTATTTTTTCCCCAGCTTTGCTTTACTGGACTAGAAGTGCTGCATAAGAAAGTACACATACTTCGGAAAAAAATTCTTGAAGGTTGACTGCAAAAAGACTCACCTTTTTAAAAACTTTTCCCGATGGCTGGATTTCATCTTCCTCTTTCAGAATTTCACGTGTTCCCAAGAGTTTTTTGTCCTTATATTTAGTTTTAGCGTACTTAAAAACTTTGTCGAGAGTATCACACCCAGGATATAAAACTGAAGCTAAGCAATGCAGACTGTTAACAGATCTGTATGCACCCCCAGGCTTGTTATTCACAGGTCTGGCTTTAACCTGCTTGGCTTTTGCTATAGCCTGCTTTGATCCTGAAAGTATGTACCATGGAATGTACGTTACAAGGGAGTACACCAGGACTATGAAGTTTATCAACTGTAGAAGAACGGGGTTGATGTTATGCTTCAGCTTCATTTTGGCTGCTTGAGACTTTTACAAGAAAGAGTTTGGTAACATGGACCAGCTAGACAGGGATCCAAAAAGATCTGAAAAGCGAAAAGAAAAGGTTAGTAGTAAACTGTCACTGTTGGCAGGGGGGTTATCCTTAAACATGATATTACAATCCATACCCCAGTAGGTCTCTTTATGCAGGAGTTTGAAGTCTGAACCCCATACACAAATGAAACCAGATACTGATACACGAGGTGGAACTGTTCCACTCCCCTTTAGCAGACTGCAGCACAATGACATGTGCATTGCAGGTATTTATCTGAAAATGTTTTGTGACTACACAATTTAAAAGATCCTCTTCAACACCAGAGCACCTCCATGTGCAACTTCACCAGGAACCTCTGTGACCCCTGACTGACTCATCAGCCTCCAAAGAAGCCCCAGGAACACAGGCAATGTCACCACTCTGCACATGGGAACCCTAACCATCAAGGATGTTGAAATGTTTCCCAAGCAGTGGGCACACTGGGACACCTCCCTCAGAGAAGGAAAGCTGTGTATGTGACAGAACTTTGCTGGTTTACTCCTAGGGACGTCCCATGGGTCCTAGGATTTCAGTCTCAGAACCAGTATTCAATGGGCCCACTTGTATCAGTAACCACGAGTTAAGTCATACTGGGTAAATACCAGAAAAGAGCTTATAAATATCCCCAAATTCCTAACAATAGCACTATGAAGAGATGTATAACTTTTTCCAGAGTCCCTAATGATGCCAGGATATTCACTTTGTCTTTTTAAAAGCATCATTTACCATATCCAATGACCACAATGACGATGCAACTTTCTAATGTATTCTACTGTTGAGCCAAGAAATTATGTAATCTGTCTAAAAGATTAAAAAGATAAATCAACAAAATACTTGAAATCCTTATGGAAATAAGGGATGGTTGCCATAATGGCTAAAGATGAATTTCTGCAACAGCCAGTAAGTCACTAGTTAAAAATTGGTGTTTTGTACATAACACCCCTACAAATGCACTTCACTCAGTTAACCTTTCAAATGTATTGATACAACTTATTAAAAGCAGTACCACAAATCAAACAACTCATAATGATGCATACAGAAGATGCACAGCTTTTGGCAATTCTAAATTAAGTGAATTTTCATTCATAAGATGTATTATTCTAAGCTGATGTCTTACACTCCTTTGACTTTTCCTCCATTAACTGTCTGCAAAATCTAATGAAAAGAAATTTGAGTAGAAAAAAAGTAATGTTTAAATTATATATGATCCTTCAGTAGTGATGGAAAGAAACTTTGCTTCATTAATCCTAGATCTGCAGTCCTTTTGGGAATGGATCAATGCAGCATCCTTCATTTGTAGGGTGAGATTAATTTCATCCTTCTCTGAAACATAAAACTTCCTGAAACTCCAAGCAAAAATATTTCATGATCATCTTTTTCCCTAACAAGCTGCTGTAATCTCAGTGTTAACACTGCATCATTACAGGCAGTTTAAAGGAACCAAACAACATGAAAGTCGGTTCTGCACAGAACCCTGAGACACATAACTCAAATAAACCACAGGAGCTCTTCACAGGAGGGACCTACTGCAACAAGCAGCAGTGGGGGATAGAGATTTCAAATTTAAAAAAATTAAATGGAAGTGTATGTATTTTAATTTTCAGATCAAAGGTAAAAAGCAATGACAAATAAAAAACAAACTTAAATAGGCTAAAGGGCAAATTCAGTAATCGCTTGAAGAGACTTATGTTCTTAGGCTGTCACTGACGGATACTTAATGAAATAATCATGAGCCAGCCAATCAGCTACTGCAGGCCAGAAAAATTATACTGTTGTTGATAGCAGCACAAAATAAGATGTTTTAGAGCTGAATCCAGAGTTCACACAAGAGTTTACCCATATTTTAAAAAGTTCTGAGTTGTACTATTATTTTGCCTGGCCCAGTTCAGGAGGTGAACATCTTTTTTCTCCTTATAAAGCTGGAGAACTTCTCTCTGCCTAAAAAGTAGAAACAGAATTTAACCAAACACTGCTACATATGAAAATTAAAGCAACTCATTTAATACCTTTAGGCAAACTGTTCTCCAAAGAAATTCCCTGTCTGAAACACAGTCAAGGCTGTTCAAATAATATTCTCTCTAGGTTTCATAATTTTCCTTGGTTAGAGAGGTACTGAGCCCTTCCAGCACAGCAGCCTCCCATTTCATTTTGCATTTTGCAATTAGGTATCCCAAAAGCTTTACTCTTTCCTCAGAAAGAATATTTTCCACTATCTCTAGGATAATCGTGCCAGGATGTCATGTCAAGCTCTCTCTTCTGGCTCATCCCTGCATAATAACCCCCAAACCCAGAAATCTTTGCTCTGAATTACAAACATAAACTGTGCTTTGCCCACCATTTCATAAAAGATTGCATTGCAGGAAAGGGTCTAAGGAGCACTCCAACAGGGCAGACTAAAGGCAACTGTCTTGGCGCAGAAAAGCAAGCATCCTGCTCCCGAACTCTGCTCTGATGTGCACCTCTTACCTTAAGTAAATTGCTAATTATTTCAGTTACTCTTTCACAAAGTGAGGCTATTACAAGCCATCTATTGAAAACGGTTTATTTTAAAAACTAAGGTAATTTTTTTCACTCAAAATGTAATGTTATTAAGATTAAAAATTATATTTTGCAAATGAAGTTTCCTGTCTTACAGACCAAGTAATACTCAATTTTTTTTCCTTCAAAATCTTATAATTAGGAGATAGCAAACTATCTCCTTATTGCCTTTTGGAACAAAAAAAGAAAAATATATTCCAGTAGTTTCATTAGAAGAATAAGTTCCAGTATCTTTGTAGGGTGATGGTCCTAAGGAGAGTTGAACCATGACACAAAGGAAGTTCCTTGGTGGCAATATAAAGGCTCCCCCTCTTGCCTTGTTTAACTGAAGAACAGAAGTTGCATTTTAACTCATCACTTTTTTTAGTTGTTTGCTATGTTGTTGAAGAGGAAAATACCAGGCAAGTAAAGGAGATGCAGTTTAAAATGCCTTTGTGTCAAACAGATTTATCACTGTCATTCCCAGGAGAACATCAAAGTCAGCTAAATGGATCCCTAAACATTAAATTAAAAAATCATTTTGATGATAATGTAGAAGCAAACTCTACCCTGACTTGAGGCTGGAGTGCTAGCTGTAAGGCAATTATGTTTTACAGCAAGCAAAACCAGTGCAGCTGAACATGACAGTACATTTTCTGTTGGTTTTTTCGTATACAAAACGTCCTTTAACCTCCTTTTAAGAAAACCACTTTTATTGACAATGTAAAAGAATAAGACTGTTTTCATTAAGATACAATGCTTGTTCATGCATTCTTCTCTGTAACAATTACTATTTCAAAACTTTACGTAAGCGGTTTTAAAAACTCGAAATGAAAATACATTATTAAATAACAATCTGCAGAACTAATCTAAAAATTAGAAGTTTTAGCAAAATTTTCAAGGTTGTATCAGATCTGGAAGGCCCAAAATGGAAGCCAGTGTTTGCTGTTTAATAGTCTGCCTTTAAAAAACAGTAGTACCCAACAAAACCAAAAATTTGAAAGGTTTAGAGAAATACTATGTAGGGTTTTAAAATTTCATTGAAGTACAATCTGTTGTCACCTTATTTTTTTTGGAAGTATATGACTGCTTCTGACCATAACAAGAGTGTAAGCAAACCCATCATTTTGGGGCAGGGAACAGAAAACAGAGGACATGATCCTGAGCAGTTTTTACAAGTATGAGATTATGGCACAGTGAGAAAGTTCACTGCATTTTCAACATCGGTATATTGTTCTTAGGTAGCTCCTGCTTAATCACTGACAAATAAAAACACATGACATGTGGTAATATTCTAAGTCAGTGGTTTGGTCTGCAGAATAAACACTCAGGTGTCTTACATGTGTCCATCCTGGTTCCACATAATCCTGCTGGGGTTTTTGAGGAATCAGAGCTCAAACCCTGACTAGTGATGCAGGAAAGGTTAGAAGGTGAAATCCTGGATGAGAGAGCTGCCAATTTATACAAGAATACAACTTACAGAAAATCTGATCAAGCAAAGGGTTCTGGACATGCTGTTCAGTTATATGTTATTCATGTTTAGTCTGGTAGTCACCAAATGGAAAAGAGCAAGAGCACAAATTAAGTTTGACACACTTTTTCAACAGCAAAAAGAAGCAGCACACTCATTCATGAGTCTGGAGAAGTAAACCAGTACTTTTCAGGACTGATCCTTCTTAAAACATAATCAGTGATTTGGCCTGATATACTACTTATACTAATACTGTTATACCCTTTCATTTCAGAAGAAAACTTTTGTTAGATGAGAAAGAAAAGAATCCTCAAAGGAATGTGTTTACTAATTGACCTGCTTATAACAATTACATTACAATAAACACATGAATTAACAAGAAAAAAGGAACCTTATGCAGCTTCTCATAGTGGCAGATACAGGTACAAGAGCTGATACCAGATGTTCCAGTCTCACTTCACTCAACAGGAGTTGTCGCAGGCAACTGCATGAAATCTAAAAACGGAAAAGTTTCATTAAATATGGCAATTACAAAACACATCCTCCATTTTTTCACTCGTATTTTGTAATAAATAAAACCTTTTTCTCATTTGGTACTGTGCTGTATCACCTCAGAGAGTCTATGCAAGTTAACACAAAGCCAGATGCAACACACAGCACAGCCACTGCTCAGACTTGAGTCCTGTACAATCAAGGTGGCTGCAACAGCTTTGGGCAAACGTGGCACTTTTCTCCCTGACAAATTCTAACTCCCCAGTGGCTTTCAGTGTACACTGCTTCTACCATTTGAGGTAGAAAAAAAATAGACCTATCTTTGTGTACCCACCCACATTTCAACCTGAGTAATAAAATATTCTTGAATACTTGACAAAAAGACTTAATAAAATAGTAATCATTGTATTTATTGATTTTGCTCTACTCTAAATTAAAGTTGTATTTATTGTCCTTTGCCGAAAGAAGTCTTGAAAGCCTGTGCCAGGAAATCACATTTAAAATAGGCAAATGTAAACGTTTTGTACCTATTACCTTTCTGCAAACATTACTATTTACACAGCTATTCAGTTATTTAAGATCATCTTTTCCAGTTTCAGTGGATTAACTATTTGCTGCTTGAGGTGAGCATCCAGGGTGCTCACTGCCCCATTTTTTTGACTTCCATGGCTTAACACATACTAACCAAACTCCAACCAGGAGACTCCAAGATACTCTTGCAAAAAAGCATTTTGGTCAACAATTCATAGTTGTAGAAATACACATTAAATTTCTCTTATCAGTGAATCTTGAAAAAAAACCACCCTGATTTATTAACATTCACTGAAAGGATAAAAAGGTTACTCACTGGGTTAGGCTTTAATGGACAAAATAACAGAGTATCTTCATGTACTGCCCAGTCTCTTCATTATAGAGTACAACCATAGCAGTTCTGAAGACAATGCAGAGCCCATAATACAGACTTCTAACTGTACCAAAAAATAGCCTCTATTAGTTTATGCCTGGATTTTAAAAGTAACATTAACAACCCTGAAGAGGCAGGTTTTTACTACATCTGGAATTCACTCAAGAGCTAGCGGTATTTGCTAGCACTCAGCAAGTGAGCCTTTCTTTTACAAAAAGAAGAGACCAAAAAGAAAGAAATCCTTATTACTGATTTATAAATACTCATGCAGTCATCTATATAAAAATAAGAAAGCAAACCAAATGTGCACAGATGCAACAGCCCATGCTCCACAAGCAAGCTCCCCGGACTGTGAAGCAAGGAGGGCCTGAGGCAATGAATGGTGCAAAGGAGAATCCCAAACATGTACCTATCTAAGTGGAAGGTCTCTTTTGCAATACGGGTTTAAGGGACAGTTATATCTGAAAACTGACGTTCTTCACAGCTACAACACAAGTGTTTTCACATATTTCTTGAAATAGAGAGGATAGAAATCCCAGCAAGCCCTACTGAATGCTGGAAATGGATGCTTTGGGTCGCTGGAGAAGAGCTGGTGCTCAGCAGATCCTCCCAAATTGGAAGCAACAGCAGAGTGGGCACAAGGACACACCTCATGTCCCCAACTCACCTTCACTGCTTCCCATAAGCCTCTCCTCCCACCACCTCCTGCACTCCCTGAGCACTGCTGCCCTGGCACTGCCTGTGGGAGCTGTGTTGCTCTCCAGAGCCCAGCACTCTCCAGGCCATCCTGGCAGACCCCTCTCTCACAGGCCCTGTGGTTTCACACAAGTGCACACACTGTCCTTGTCCCCTGCTTGCTGACTCTCCAGCCTCCGACCCCTCCAAGCCACCCTTTCCCAGGCTGCTGCCTGGGTCTCGGCACCACTTCTAGCACAAGGGAGACCTTCCCTGAGCCTCTCAAACATCCACAAAACCCTTCTCCAGACTGACCTGAACCCTGTTACAAACAGAAGTGCCTCTCTGCAGTCAAGCTGGGAACAGGTCCACAGCTCTGTCCCAAAGGACAGCTTTCAACAGGGACGAAAAGCAATGCTTGGAACACCGACCCCCAGGAACCACCACCCACTGGGAACAAACCCAGCAGGACCTTCTCAACAGCTCCATGCAGGGCTTGTCACAGGTACTGAACAGCCTCTGCTACAGAAAGATCTAGAAGAGGATTGTATGGCTGTAACACAGGCGCACACTCAGGCAGAGGTTCCTCTGAAACTCTTTCAAGCAAGCACACAAGAATGAAACTAAATCCCACATCCAGTCCTTGATGCCTCACTCCCACTCCTAAACAAGAGACAGTCTGCCTCTCCCTGGACTTTGCCCTCCCTGCTGCTCCACATTCTGTAAACTGCTGTGGTCTTGTACAGAAAGAGGGATGGTGGGAGACCAATATTACTATTGATTATGTCTCTGCTCTCAAAAGGAGGCAGATATTCAGGACACTGAGAACAAACACTCTCTAAAAGTAGGGTAATTCTGAGCTACCTAATTCAGATCATCTGCAACCTCCAGCTGTGACCCACCTCTAGCACATCCCTGGGAGAATCCTAAGGCTCTTGAAACGCTTCCCCTTGCTCTGCCAGGGAACACAACACTGGCAGATGGCCAGAGCCACCACAGCACTGCCACTCCTGCCTCCGCAACTCAACCCACTCAGCACTTCAACAAAGCAAATCTACAACTCCAGTGCCGAGGGAAACTCGGGCACTTCTCTGCATGAGCATGCTTCTGAAAAGCACAGGAAGGCACAAACAGACCACCAGGGAAGAAGCACCACGACCTGGAACAAACCAGTTTCGAGGTAGGAGTTTAACAGACCGCTAGGGCAGCAAAGGTTCCTCATGAACTGCACAGCCTGAGGGTGTGATTTCAGTTTGGCTCAAACAGATTTAACGCTGGGCTGCTAATAAAAACAGACTGCTCATCTCCAAAAGGTAATTCCACTCTTGCCCTCCACAGTACCAACACACGAGTGCCTGTGTGGCTAGGAATGAGTCAGATTAGCTTGCTGATCCAGTTTAAACCCTCTCCTTTTCAGGGTAGAATGGTGGATTTTCCTTTATATCAACTTTGTACACAAATTTGAGCCTACCATGAGTCACTGCAACCACCCAAATCAAAAGAAAATTAGGACTACAAAAGATGTTACTCTTCTGCTATCCCAAACTGAGTAACCATGAATTGACACGAGTTACGGACAAGGGAAAACCGGAGGAGGAGAGGGAAGGAGCCTGGCAGCAGAGCTGCAAATGAAACCCCACCGGGCTGTGGAAGAACGGGGCTCAGCACAGCAACAGCAGGAGCCTTGTGACTCGGGAGTCACAGCACACTGCGGGATCAGGGCAGAGCTGCCGAGTGCAGATTAACCTGCTGCTCTCCTACTAATGATCTCACCACTTACTTTTTTAGGAGCTCGGCCTTGGGGGTTTCAAGTGCTACAAGCTTAAATACCTTTAAACTTTGGGTATAGGCTAATACACATCCTATAAATACAAAGGGGTTTAATTTATGTCCTTCACTTGTCAATGCTACGTTTGTAAAATGATACTCCTATTTCTTTAGGAGGCAGCCAGAAGGCATGTTATTGGGATAAATAAATTATTATGTCCTTGTTAAACACCACAATACTACAAAGGTAGGAATTACGTGAACCAAAGGAGTCCTTTTACCCTAGAGAGACACACGCTACAGTATTAACTAAATTTTGATACAAAACTAAAAGTTTTATTATCTAGAAAAGAGTCTTTTTCCTCTTAGTAGATTCATTTACATCAAGTGGGAAAAAAAAATCACACCTAGTGTTGGCAGACAACAGGGAGACAAATGCGGTAGCACAGAACTAAACTAGATAGAAGGAACTGACATTTCTCGAGGGCACAGAACTGTGTTTTCTCTAAAATAGATCCTTAGTATATCCAGTTCTTCTAAAAAGGTAATGGTAAGTGGATATTAAAACTTCTATTTGACATCACCCTCTTTTAGGTACACCCAAGACCCACCATGTGAAATATCACTGCACACTGCAGGATAGCGAGGGCCCAGGTTTGTACATCTCTCCTCTGCTTCCTAATGAAGCAAAGAGTGACATTTATGAGAAACTGGAAGCTAAAGTGACATCACAAAGCAGACAAACAGATTCATTTCCCCCACAAAAAAAGCTACAGGACTCCAACGCACAGCCTGACTGCACGGGCTACAAACTTAAGTTTAAATCTTTGTTCCAGGTGAAAAATAAAACTAAATCAAAGTGAATTCAGCACTAATGAGCTCCAGGAACAATACTTAAACACTCCTAAAGCTACCTTCACCCAGAACACAAACATTCTTCCGATAAAAACTAAAAATGCAAACCTCATTGCAACTCTACATCTTAGACTTTTTTTTCTATTTAAAACACTTTAAAACTTATTTTCCTTAAATAAGGGGGGAGAGTTTAACTTATCCAAGACAGTTCAGATATTTAATGGATTGACAAATGCATCTTCTATTAATAGAAGAACAATAAAACACAGCTCTAAGGTGACAACTTTGCCAGCAAACCTGACAGCACTTCCCAAAAGGAGACAGTGTGCTAAAAACACTCATTTAAAATCATGTAACAAAGTAACAGCTATGCCAGAGCACAATCCAGGGCTGCTCCATCTTTCATCTCCTTCCCCTCCCACTACATACATGATACTTCATGGCAAACAAGTGTCTTAACTTGTTTCAGGCACTTTACCAGATACTGTCAATACACTGCTTTCATTCCTTTTCACAAGCAGTTATTGGAGCATTTAAGAAATGCATTTAGTGCCAAACTAAACTAAATGTTTTCATGTTAGTGACAGAGAAAAAAAGAAACTAATGGGTAAAGTACCTTGCTGCTGAAGAAAGCCTCAGAGGAACTTTGGTAGCTGCCAATTGACTGTTAGAAAGAGATGAAACCACCAATTTCCCCAGCATACTGCTAGATTTTTAAACCACAGATAAAACCAACATGGAAAAGTACTTAAACAAGAACATCAACACCACAGCACATACAGTAGGAAAAAAGTCTGCATAAAAATAAGCCAGAAGCCTCAACAGTAAGTAACCTTTGCCTACTGAAGAAGTGGTGTAACAGCCGAGTTATCACTGCCAGTTTATCACTCCAAATTCCTGCAGTCATTTTCTGCTCGTTTAAGTCAGTCGTCCGGAGTACTTCCACTGGGAGGCAGACTCTGCTTTCCATCCCAATCCAAGGGACTCACCAAAATGGTTTCATATGCTGTTTTCTACTGCAAAACACAGTCTAAGATCAGGTCTCCAGTTTCTGGGAAATCTGAAATGCTAAGGCATAAACAGTTCTGGCTTGTTTGTTTCTTAAAAAAACAGAACAAAAATAGATGGTCTGCTGCCATACATTCAATGTGGTTTGTACTGTATTCATTAGATCAAAAAAAAAAAAAAAAAAAAAAAAAAAAAAAAAAAGAAAACAACCAAAACAAGAAAACCCACCTAACAAAACAATCCCACACATTTTTAACTATAAAGGTATTTTTTTTCTCCAGCAGAAGCTATACATGCAGAAAATTGTTCTTATTTACTTTTAGATGAATTTGAGTTCATACAGTGCCACAGTAAAAATTATTACCCATTATCCTATATTCATTTTACAAAAAATACCCCAAGTGGCCAGGTCCCAAATCTGGTAAGCCTGTACATTTATGTTATATTTGCCTTCTTTCTTTAACATTCCTTCTGTATTTGATGGGATTTTGTTTGGGATAACTGTTGACCATGATGCTGGCTCATAACCTGGTATGCAGTGTCAATTCACACACCGAGATATTTCATTTCTTTATTCTAGTTTGTACAAAGTAGAGATCTAGGTGTAACCCCACAAAGTTAGCAAAACTTTACACCAGTTACACATTTTACCAAGGGCATCAGTGTTCCTTGGTTACAAATTACAAGGCTTTCTCACTAACTAGTACTCAAACCCCTATCCACTAGTTCTCTCTCTCATTACTGCTCATTAGTCCACATGCACAGCTCTTCCCTGCACTGGAGTCAGGGGTCTGTTCTGAGGAGGTGGCCAGGAACCCCCCTGCCAGAATCACCTCTCCCCAGTTACTGCTCAGTCCAGCTGACTTCACTCCTGGTGGCTCTTGTCCAGACAGCCCAGGATTGTGTTCCCCTTCCCTTAGAACCGACGATTAGCCAAGCCTACAAGTCTCTGCAGGCTTCACAAGGCAATTGCTTAATCATTACTGCCTACCTATAGCTACTGATTAACATCAAAACAACTGCACAGTTCAGTTCAAATCTTGAGGGACTTGATAATCTTACACCAGAAGGTCCTGAAGAACAAGAAGCAGATGAACACTCAGGTAACAAAACAAACCTGAGAGAATAAAATGAAGATACAGACTTCACAACAAAAAGTGTGAAAATTCCAAGTCTTTAGACAAATATCACCCAGATGAACAATACATATAAGAGGAATTTTACAATACATTTCAAAGCAAGAAGGATAACCACAGCATGATCTAAGCTATCAAAGTGATAAAGTGGGATGTTTCACCATTTAATTTGAAAGGCTAAGCTGGTGACATCTCAAATACCCTTTCTCTTTTGAAGGATAAATACATTCTCAGGTTCCAATTACTTGGGGTTTGGCTAGGTTTGGTTATGTTGGTTTTTCAAAAACCCTATCATTGTATCCAGTCATCTACAGCAATTTAATACCAAAATAAATGTAATTAACAAGTTTCCACAAGAATATCTAAATTTCTCACACCCCACGTTTTCCACTGTAGTGCCTCAAACTCCAGAATAGGAACAATCTGTCTCCTCTGGCCTGCAGTGGAAGTAACAAGTCCTTCAGAAAGGATCACCACCTTATTAAAGAAAGACCACTGCTCCCAACCCACATGCATGTTTCAGACTGTGTTATCCAACATTCACTCTTGGTACAATGAAGAGATCCCCCTCAAGCCACACAGCAGAAAAACAACAGGAATGCAATTTATAAAAACCCCAGCCCTAGCACGTCTTGCCTCACACCAGCACTCACAGAAGATTCACTGGGAGTTTCAGAGTTTGTAGGCTGAACCTCTCTGTAAGGACTAAGCAAGACATCTCAAAAGCACACACTTCAGTAGCAATATAAAGGCAGAAAATAACCTGTGGAGCTTCTCCTGAGCACAAATACAAAGACAGAATTGAAATTTGCTCTAAGTTCTGGGAATATGTAATTTTCACTTTTGGTAACTTTACCTCTGCCACAGGTTATAAACCTATTTTCAAAAACAGAGACATGGGTTTCTTAGATTGCTTGCAGTGGTGTCTGTGAAACCCCACATCCTAAACACCCAGGTTTACAGATGATTAAGCTTGACTCTTAAGCTGGTTTAACAGAAATAACTGGCTTAAGATTTGGGGTATATGTCCAAATACAACTATTGTCCTGTAATGGCCAGAAACTGCCTGCCTTCTAGTATTTTTAGGACCTAATGCTAATAATTACTTCACTTAAATATTTAACTCCAGATTTCAAAAAACCTTCAACTAAATCAAACCAATTTGTAAGACACCAGGAATGCTGCACACACAGTCAGCAGAAATGGGACTTCAGCAATTTCCTATGGATACAGGCACAACCCTGTAAATGCCAAATTGCCAAAAGGAACTGGAAAGCCTGGAAACCACGGCAAACCCATTGACCAATGAAGCATTTGATGAAATCTGGGGAAGACTACCAGAGAAGATGATTTTGGCTGCTGATGCTTCAGCCTCACTCCTCCATGTATTTATGGACAGACAGCACACTGCACTCAACAAGTTGTGTGGTGACTGAGGGGAAGTCACACAAAAGGCTGAGCTAAAGAAAGACAAGCAGGCTGTTTCTCTGCAAACTTTGTATGGTTTTTATTTCTCTTGGCTGCTCTCAAGTTCTAGGGACAGTGGGGAATATGGTATTATGAAAGAAACAGCCAAGGAAAAAGAAATTATTTCAAATTCAGTCTTTTCCTAAAGAGATACTTGAACTAGGTTTTATACTATACTGCTTGGGGAAAAAATTACTCTTTTGCTCAAAATCCAGCACTGTAATTTATTTAGAGATGGCATAAAGAAGTCTACCCTGCTCATTTGTCTCATCATTCTATTTTCTATCTTTAGATGTAACAGAATACCAGGACAACCTCTCTCCTCCATCACACTGGAACAAACATCCTTTCCTCTCTTTTTATCACTCTTCCTTTTGTAAGCAGAGCAAGGCAGGATCAGTCATGAACATGCTCACCAATTGCATAACTCGAAGCAAACATGGAACAAGGTCTCATTAAATTAGAAGCCATTTTATTCTCTGAGAAGAAGCATTACACAAGTGTGGTTCTCAGCTCCAAGTCCTTATGTGTCACCCTTAAAAATAAAACCTACAAACACAGATGGTGACAATCAAGGGACAATATCCAGTGCCCACAGATCTGCTCAGAATGGGATGAAGGTGAGGAAGTAACTACATCCTCCCAGGAGATCACTCGAGTCAGTAGTTCCAAATCAATACACAAATACTGCGTAGGCAGAGGGAGGTTTTGGTAGAAGGGAATCCTGTTTTTCTCTTCAGGGAAATCAAACACACCCTTAGACTCTGATTATGTAAACATGACCAGAATTGAGGTATGTGGCTGGGTAGAGCCTTCACTGCTGAGTTTCAAGAACACTGATCTTGTTTAAAAGGAAAGGTGCCACAATATCAACAGCACTGGTAGGAATTTTGTGCATATTCCCAAGCAAATTTTTTTTTTGTCTGTCTTAAACAGATGTCAGCATTAGATTAATACAATTTGACAAGTCGGAAGTCCAGAATAGACTATAAAATATTTCTAGAACAAAAATATAAATATTTTACCTGTTTCATGAGCCACTAACATTTCAAACACCAAGGAAAACACATCTTCCTTTTAAAAAAAACCCCTAACAATCATGAAATATTAAGCTAATGATGCAATTAAAATATATGCAGTCTCAACCACCGTACTCTTAGAATATTATCTAAGATTATCCAAGAGGTATACCCATTTACAGATGCACAAAAGAAACAAGTCAGGGTAGCAGATGTGTCAGTCCTTTCATGCGCTGGACCTGGCCACAACTGCATTTGTGACTGCGTAACACAGGATTTGGGCAGAACACCATTTTTTTTCTTAACTATGACTGATTTTATTAGTAAGTTACAGATTTAATTTTTTTTTTGTCTGTTTTACCTAGCTTTCCTGATCAAAAACCCTCACCCCACACCTTCCAACACCCACTAACAGCCTTTTACTTGGTGACCTGGACATTCCCACATGAGCACACAGCCCTGCTACACCTGCTGGGAAGTGGATTTGTATCTTGTTCTTCAAAGCACTGGATGTTACCAGGTTAAGCCTTTTGTGCAAGAAAAGCAGGTAAGAATCTCCATAAGTATCTTCACCCCTCAAGAAAGGTGAAAAAGTAAAATCTGCACAGTTTTCAGCATGGCAGAATTGGAAGATGTTTTCTATGCATCCCAAAGTTATCCATTAGGAAAAGCATTTCTCTATTCAGTTTCTCTAGGACAATACAGTGCAGCAACACTTCATCAGGACAACTAAACTGCAGCTGTAAATGCCTGGAAAGTTCTGTTACCAGGGCTTTACAAGTAATTTGCGGACTTACTGCTGGAACAGACCAAACCCAGTTTGCCACACAGATCACCAAGCTCCCTGCCTGAGCACTCCTGGGACAGCTGTCTCCCCTGTGTGCCTGCTGCCTTTACCTCTCTTCAGCACTCACAAACACAAATCCTGACAGACTCTGCAGACATAAAAAGCAAATGTTTCTCTACATAACCACTTAAATACTCCTGCAAGCCATCACCTCCTGCTTCTTTTGTCCCCTTCTGCCTTTCTCCATACTCATATACTTAAAACCCACTATGGATATCTCTTTACCATACACAAATTACCAACTCATCTAAATTGTAGAAGTTAACCACAAATGCTCCACTTTCCAGTTTTTCATGAGTTCTCACAGAATGAGTTCATAAACATTTATATTAATAATGGTTTGGTGGAACGACTGCAGACCACACTCCACTGTTTCACAGACTATCTTCTCATACTGTCTTAAAACCCTTGGTTGGTAGAAAATTTTCTGTATGTCTGATACAACAGACCCTACGTCACCATGCACATCGATGTAAGACGCTGTGCTAACTGCTCAAGAAGCACAGCACCCAGGCAAAACCTTCCTGCAGATAGCCAAGATTTCCCACATGTCTGAGCAGCCAACCTGAACAAAATGATGCATGTTCCATACCCCGTCCTGGACAACAGTAAGGCAAAGGCAGAAGTCTGGCCTCTAAAGATGCAGAAAGTATTTTTACAGAGTTTTCAGTTCACAGCATCCTTATGAAACATTCTCAGGAGAGAATGTTCTACAGACAGGAATGTAACACAGCAAATAGATGGGGAACTGAACCTGGCAGTACTGTGCTAGTGCCATTCTGCTGCTTCAGCAAGTCACTTCTAATCTTCATTATCTCTTTTCCCCTTCCAGGTCTCGTACTGGTTTCATCTAATAGATACAAGCATCTGAGGTAAGGATATTTACACAGCTCTAAAAACCAAAGCACTACATTTCCAGTTTTATAGTGCAATGGGAGAAGGTTTGCAGTTTGTTCTTGCTGTTTTCACTATCAACAGTGAAAATCCATAAGCCAGTAACCTCAATAATCTTATCCTCCCTGCTTTTCAGGAAACTCATCAGATTGAGAAGCCAGCTTGTCCCATTTCAGATATCGTAATTAACTTGCACATTTTTGTAATTAACAAGGCTCATGTACACTGAGGGAAAGATGACTTCCCAATGCACAGATGGTGACAAATTGCCACCTCCTCCTCCAGGATTACAGACACCTTAAGTCAGCACCTTGACTTCCCACGAGCTGCAGGCTCACTTAAGGAATGAGAGGACACGTGGGTGACGATTCCTGCTCAAGGATCACTAAGACTCTTGCAGGTTTTGAACTGAGTTGATTCAAACCATCTTGAATTGTGAACAACTTTCCTCTAATTGATTCAGAAGGTAATACAGAATAAGATGTGAGTTTCCTTCAGAGTTGCACTTCCCCTCGTATTTCGGAATAGCCGTTCAGGAGGTGTGTTTAGGATATGGCCTTGTCCACAAGATTCCTTTCAACAGACTCAAAATCATTAGATCTCAAACTGTATCTTGCAGCTGAGTACTGAATCTTTTGAGGGCCCTTCAGGCTGTACTAGATGGCAAGCCCTGATGTAGACCAGGCCCTCAGGATGAAGAGCAGGTTCTTCCAACTCTAACTGCATAATTAAACAAATAAAATCCTGCCATTTGAGAGCTGCCTAGGACTGGCTTGAGTGTTTGCTATACTGCTCCAAGTCTGATGTGTAAACCTGCACTGCCAGACCACACACAGCCCTAAATAAGCTGGCTCACAACTTTTCACTGCAACTGCTCTGTTGGCAGAAACTAGACAGAGTCATGGGATAATTCAGGTGGAAAAGGACTTCAGGGGGACTCTGGTTCAACCTCAAGCTCAAAGCAGAGTCAGCTGTGAAATCACACCTGCTTTCTCAGGGCTTTATCCAGCTGGATTTTGAAAACTTCCACAGAAGGAGTTTGCACCAGCTCTCTGGGCTATCAAGTCTCACCGCTTGACACACCTCGGGGGGAAAAATGCCTTATAAACACAGAACTCTGTGACTTCAATTCACACCTGCTGTCTCTTTTCTTCCCATCATGCACCACTGTGAAGAACTTGGCTTTACTCTGTTGAAAACCTTCACACAGGTGCTGGAAGGGCCCCCCAAGCCTTTTCTTCTCCAAGCTCAACAGGCACAGTTCCTCTACTTCTCACAAAGCAAAAGCTTACGACTCAGGCCAATCTTGGCAGCTGTCCACCGAACTCCCTGCAGTTTATCACCATTTCCTTCGTCCCAGGGAGGGGAGCACAACTGGATGCTGCATTCTGGACGCGGTCTAACGAGTGCCAAATGGGATGGGATAATTGCCTCACCTAACCTACTGGCCGTGCTCAGCCTGCTGGCCACCACGGCCCCAGAGCCCTCCTCGCTGAGCTGCCCTTGGAGCCGGCTGTGCTGTGCAGGGGGTCACTCCTGACAGGGAGACAGCCAGGAAGCCCCCACCCTTAAGGAGCTGCTTAAATGGTAAATTTGCTTAGTAATCGGCAGCAGATGAAACGGATAGAAATTGAAGCCAAGTCTTCTTAGTGTTAATACACCTTACTTAGTAGTACTAAGTCGCCTCTTAGGGCCATATTCAGATGGCCTAAATTCCACATAAATCCTTCTGCCTCCTATTTCTTATTAGCTGGCTTTCAGGCAGCTCCCCACTCAGTATCTTATGTAAATTCTCTGAATTGCTTTTCAGAACCACCTAGAATTCTCCATTGACTGAGAAAAGGGGCTTCAGCAGAATTCAGGCCAGCTGAGCCTAGTTTTTAAGGTCCAGTAACACTGCAGGATCAGACTGCATTATTTTTTTGGATTTGCCACCATGGCAGTAAGTAGCAGTTGGCTGTCAGGACAGGTTTAGTTACTCTTCCACTGGAACAAGTATTTTAAAAGAAAATGTAGACTGCTAAGCAACTCAGGACCCAGTTCTTCCTGCTACTTTCTGGAAATTTACTCCATAGCTGGATCTCCTTTAACAAGAATGCCTTATCCATAGATCTTTTGAATTTTGTCCTGAGCCATGTTGGATGTTTGTTCCAGAAGTCTTGACAATCCATTGAAAAAAATTGGGTCTTTAGTATGACTCAATGGCTCAAACCATTCACTAGTCTACACAAAGGAAGAATAAAAGCCCTACAATCAGCACTGAATGGGAGCTGGGGAAATCAATGGCTTCAATGCTCACCAGTAAAGCAAAAGCACACCATGCTTTAAGTTAAACATGAAGACAATTCCCATAGTTCTTCAGAAATGAACAATTTTCCAGTAAATACCATTCTGATTTTCTGAGGTTTCTGGCTAAACCACATCTTGTGATTTGAGAAGTTATTTCTTACGGGCATCATGGTTTTGGAAGTGTCATAAATGAGAAGTTACTCACACCAGCATAGTCAGCCCAGCGGACCCTACTCAGTGTTCTTACATACTCAGGATTCTCCAAGCAAGAGATGGAGCAGGGAAGATGGGACTCACCCATAAACACTTCTGAAAAGTGGAACCAGATTCTACATACTACAGTCCTCACCTCTCTTTTTAGGCCATTAATAGTGCTCTGTCAAAACCCCACAGCACTCAGGTGCACAGGCACGGAGAGTCTACCCCTTGTCCACAGCTGTAAGCCAGAGCTCTCTCAAAACATCCCAGTTCTGTGAACTATAAAACTGAGGCTGAAATTTATTACCTTCATCCTTACTTGAGTGGAATAGGACACTTGAAGATAGCACAAACTTCGAGAACCAAGTGCCAGCTCACTGCAGGTCAAACGGGCTACTGGAGAATTAAGTCAGTAAGTTTGTAGCCCTCCAAGGGATTCTGTATTCTTGAGCAGCAGCCTGCTTTCCTGACCAGCCAAGAGAGACCAGATCCACCCCACAGACTGACTTCATGGTGAGTTTCAAAGTTTTTCACCACACAGATCAGCAGTTCCATCAGACTGACTCAAGTTCGTCAGCCAGCCATCAACACCGGACATACAAATGTGAACCAACCTCCCGTTTCTAGGGACCAACAATTACAAACGTGCTGAACAACTACAAAGAAAAACAGGTCTGGAAGTCACAATGCTTAGTTTCAGCCATTCCTGAGGCATCAATATACAGGTCCAGGAGAAAATACAAAGGTTAAAAATGTCTTTCCTTAACTTTTCAAAGAATACAGAACAAATAGTAGGAAAAGTGCTGCAGATGTTAATAAATATAAAGTCTCTTAAAGGCACCCAGATGATTACCTTTCTCTTAGGATACAGTTAAGACCTGATAACACATTTATTATTTCATGCTTCTGCTTTTTAGCTCCAGGAAATAAAAGGCATAAGCCACAGTGAATTTCTGCACAATAAGACGGCAATCTACTCTGGAGAAAGACTGTATCAAGAGTAGAATGTAACCAGCCAAAAATTACATTAAGGCTTTTGGTTTCATTTTATGCTTTTACTTTACAGGATGCTTAGATGCTTAGAACAATAACAAGACCAAAAAAAAAAACAAACAAACCCAAAAAACCAACCTGAACAACTTTCATGTGAACTCAAATTTTTGTATTTTGAGTAAAAATGACTGCCCTTACCCTTAACAAATTTTTTAAAGTAACTAAAATATTTCATCATTGATATTACTCGTTTCTATTAATTCTGTACTGATAACAACATTTAAAAACTGAGGTTATGCAAATACAGGAATTTCACATCTGGTGTTATCAAACCCATTTCACAGGCTAAAAAAAAGTGCTAAACTACAGAATCTAATATTCCTAAACAAAATGCAGTACTTACTGTAAAAGATTACATACCAGCTGCTGTACATAATAACTAAACTTGGGGGAGGGGGAGGCTTGTTTCTTCAGTAAGGTAAAAAAAAAAAAAAAGCAGTGGTCATAAACTACCTTGCAAATATCTTTATTATGTTACTACCCTAATTTTTCTGGAGGTAAATAACTGTTTTCTCATTTCCCAGGGATTCTGTATGAGTCCCAAACGCTGAACTTCATGCTATTTATGGAACTATCTATAGTAGTATTTTAAAGGTCTGCTGCTCTCCCTTCGAGTGAAAGGTGTTCCTATGCTATCCTTCCCGGGCAAGTCCTTGAAGGGAACGCACCTCGGCATTAAATCGTGCATCAACCCCCTGGAAAACAGATCGGCAATCCCGAAACGGCGCCGGAAATCCCGGCCCGCTCCTCCTCCGGGCCTGCCGCTTTCGCATCCCCCGCGCCCACCGACACGAGC